>CAJHNH020002934.1:55000-77500 GCA_905116865.2 Candidula unifasciata
AAACATAGATGTCATTTTGTCAAGTGTCTGCCTGGTGTCACAAACATAGATGTCATTTTGTCAAGTGTCTGCCTGGTGTCACAAACATAGATGTCATTTTGTCAAGTGTCTGCCTGGTGTCACAAACATAGATGTCATTTTGTCAAGTGTCTGCCTGGTGTCACAAACATAGATGTCATTTTGTCAAGTGTCTGCCTGGTGTCACAAACATAGATGTCATTTTGTCAAGTGTCTGCCTGGTGTCACAAACATAGATGTAATTTTGTCAAGTGTCTGCCTGGTGTCACAAACATAGATGTAATTTTGTCAAGTGTCTGCCTGGTGTCACAAACATAGATGTCATTTTGTCAAGTGTCTGCCTGGTGTCACAAACATAGATGTCATTTTGTCAAGTGTCTGCCTGGTGTCACAAACATAGATGTCATTTTGTCAAGTGTCGGCCTCTAGTCTCATGCGTTGATGTATTTTTGTGAAATGTCTGCCTCTAGTCCCATGCGTTGATGTATTTCTGTGGTGTCTGTCTGGAGTCTTAAACATCGATGGATAATATTGAAGTATCTGCCTCGCGTTTCAAACATGGATGAATGGTCAATGTTATTTCCCCTTCAGGTAGCAGGGACGTCGGTGGTTTGTCTGAACTTCGGACTTTACTTTTCCTGGATGTGGACCATAGATTGCTCAGAGATGCCCTTCATTTCATTGGACTGGAAGGCTACGATAACTTCTTGTTCTCCAAAAGTCTTCGGAGTTACCTGAATGAACACATTCATAGTGTCGCCTGGATTTATTGTTCTGTTGAAAATATAGAATGAATAAGTGAGTGGATGCGTGAGTGGGTAAGTGGGTGAGAGAGTGAGCAAGTAAGTAAGTGGGTAAGAGAGTGAGCAAGTAAGTAAGTGGGTGAGAGAGTGAGCAAGTGTAAGTGGGTGAGAGAGTGAGCAAGTAAGTAAGTGGGGTGAGTGAGTGAGTGAGGTAAGTGGTGAGTGAGGGGGGGGAGTGAGAAAGCGAGTGAGTGAACTTATGGTGCCTAGATGGATGAAATCCATACAGCTGAGCTGTGAAATTATTGTTGAAGTCCTATGAGTATTCATCAATCAGTTTTTGACAGCAATTTGATGTTGGTAGATGATCAAGTGTTATTCTTTCATGCTCAGTCTACGAAGGCTCAGGTGACTGGGTCACACCTGGAGAATGGAGGATGGCTGAGTCCCTAAAGACATCCTTTATGGTGAATTAAGGGGGGGGGGGGGGGGGGAGAAGATTTCAAAGCAGACCTCTACTATGGTAAAAAGATGTGTGCAAGCGGGATATGAATGATACAGGTATTGAGGTGGACTCATAGGAACAAAATGTCATGGACCGTGTTGTGTGGAAGGGCATATCAGGAAGGGAATCAGAGTAAAGGAAGAAATTATTGCAGAAAGGATGAGAGCTGAGCGTCTAAAAAAAAAAAAACCCAGATTAAACACTAATGTTGACAACAATGGTCCTAAAATCCCACGCTATCATTGTGGAAGACTTTTCTTGACACGGGCGGGTCTTGCTAGTCACACTCGCCATCTCTATGGGCTGTGAGTCTCATGCCTCCTCATAGCGCAATATAACACTATGGTCTGGAAAGATGGAAAGGTGCCAATCATCTATCAATCTTTCTGCAGCACATCGCTAACCATAAAAAATATCTCTCAAAGAGTTGAAGTGTAATCCAAACCGATACTGCAAAGACTTGAAGTGTAAGCCAGACCGATACTGCAAAGAGTTGAAGTGTAAGCCAGACCGATACTACAAAGAGTTGAAGTGTAAGCCAGACCGATACTGCAAAGAGTTAAAGTGTAAGCCAGACCGATACTGCAAAGAGTTGAAGTGTAAGCCAGACCGATACTGCAAAGAGTTGAAGTGTAAGCCAGACCGATACTGCAAAGAGTTGAAGTGTAAGCCAGACCGATACTACAAAGAGTTGAAGTGTAAGCCAGACCGATACTGCAAAGAGTTGAAGTGTAAGCCAGACCGATACTACAAAGAGTTGAAGTGTAAGCCAGACCAATACTGCAAAGAGTTGAAGTGTAAGCCAGACCGATACTGCAAAGAGTTGAAGTGTAAGCCAGACCGATACTGCAAAGAGTTGAAGTGTAAGCCAGGCCGATACTGCAAAGAGTTGAAGTGTAAGACAGACCGATACTGCAAAGAGTTGAAGTGTGTGCCAGACCGATACTACAAAGAGTGGAAGCGTAAGCCAGACCGATACTACAAAGAGTGGAAGCGTAAGCCAGACCGATACTGAAGAGAGTTAAAGTGTAAGACAGACCGATACTGCAAAGAGTGGAAGTGTAAGCCAGACCGATACTGCAAAGAGTGGAAGTGTAAGCCAGACCGATACTGCAAAGAGTTGAAGTGTAAGCCAGACCGATACTGCAAAGAGTGGAAGTGTAAGCCAGACCGATACTGCAAAGAGTTGAAGTTTAGGCCAGACCGATACTGCAAAGAGTTGAAGTGTAAGCCAGACCGATACTAAAAAGAGTGGAAGCGTAAGCCAGACCGATACTGCAAAGAGTGGAAGTGTAAGCCAGACCGATACTGCAAAGAGTGGAAGCGTAAGCCAGACTTATACTGCAAAGAGTTGAAGTGTATGCCAGACCGATACTGCAAAGAGTTGAAGTGTAAGCCAGACCGATACTACAAAGAGTGGAAGCGTAAGCCAGACCGATACTACAAAGAGTTGAAGCGAATGCCAGACCGATACTGCAAAGAGTTGAAGTGTATGCCAGACCGATACTGCAAAGAGTTGAAGTGTAAGCCAGACCGATACTGCAAAGAGTTGAAGTGTATGCCAGACCGATACTGCAAAGAGTTGAAGTGTAAGCCAGACCGATACTGCAAAGAGTTGAAGTGTATGCCAGACCGATACTGCAAAGAGTTAAAGCGTAAGCCAGACCGATACTGCAAAGAGTGGAAGCGTAAGCCAGACCGATACTACAAAGAGTGGAAGCGTAAGCCAGACCGATACTACAAAGAGTGGAAGCGTAAGCCAGACCGATACTGCAAAGAGTTGAAGTGTAAGCCAGACCGATACTGCAAAGAGTTGAAGTGTAAGCCAGACCGATACTGCAAAGAGTTGAAGTGTATGCCAGACCGATACTGCAAAGAGTTAAAGTGTAAGCCAGACCGATACTGCAAAGAGTGGAAGCGTAAGCCAGACCGATACTGCAAAGAGTTGAGTGTATGCCAGACTGACTGCAAAGAGTAGAGTGTAAGATTTCATCTTACTGAGCAGTAGAGATGGTGACATGATGCTTATTTCATCTTACTGAGCAGTAGAGATGTGACATGATGCTTATTTCATCTTACTGAGCAGTAGAGATGTGACATGATGCTTATTTCATCTTACTGAGCAGTAGAGATGTGACATGATGCTTATTTCATCTTACTGAGCAGTAGAGATGTGACATGATGCTTATTTCATCTTACTGAGCAGTAGAGATGTGACATGATGCTTATTTCATCTTACTGAGCAGTAGAGATGTGACATGATGCTTAATTTCATCTTACTGAGCAGTAGAGATGTGACATGATGCTTATTTTCATCTTACTGAGCAGTAGACTATGTGACATGATGCTTATTTCATCTTACTGAGCAGTAGAGATGTGACATGATGCTTATTTCATCTTACTGAGCAGTAGCGATGTGACATGATGCTTATTTCATCTTACTGAGCAGTAGAGAGATGTGACATGATGCTTATTTCATCTTACTGAGCAGTAGAGATGTGAACATGATGCTTATTTCATCTTACTGAGCAGTAGAGATGTGACATGATGCTTATTTCATCTTACTGAGGCAGTAGAGATGAGACATGATGCTTATTTCATCTTACTGAGCAGTAGAGATGTGACATGATGCTTATTTCATCTTACTGAGCAGTAGAGATGTGACATGATGCTTATTTCATCTTACTGAGCAGTAGAGATGTGACATGATGCTTATTTCATCTTACTGAGCAGTAGAGATGTGACATGATGCTTATTTCATCTTATGAGCAGTAGAAAATGTTACTGATGCTTTATTTCATCTTAGAGCAGTAGAGATGAGACATGATGCTTATTTCATCTTACTGAGCAGTGGAGATGTGACATGATGCTTATTTCATCTTACTGAGCAGTAGAGATGTGACATGATGCTTATTTCATCTTACTGAGCAGTAGAGATGAGACATGATGCTTATTTCATCTTACTGAGCAGTAGAGATGTGACATGAAGCTTATTTCATCTTACTGAGTAGTAGAGATGTGACATGGTGCTTATTTCATCTTACTGAGCAGTAGAGATGTGACATGATGCTTATTACATCTTACTGAGCAGTAGCGATGTGACATGATGCTTATTTCATCTTACTGAGCAGTAGAGATGTGACATGATGCTTATTTCATCTTACTGAGCAGTAGAGATGTGACATGATGCTTATTTCATCTTACTGAGCAGTAGAGATGTGACATGATGCTTATTACATCTTACTGAGCAGTAGAGATGTGACATGATGCTTATTACATCTTACTGAGCAGTAGAGATGTGACATGATGTTTATTACATCTTACTGAGCAGTAGCGATGTGACATGATGCTTATTTCATCTTACTGAGCAGTAGAGATGTGACATGATGCTTATTACATCTTACTGAGCAGTAGCGATGTGACATGATGCTTATTTCATCTTACTGAGCAGTAGAGATGTGACATGATGCTTATTTCATCTTACTGAGCAGTGGAGATGTGACATGATGCTTATTACATCTTACTGACCAGTAGCAAACATAAGAGACATTACACTGACCAGTAGCAAATATAAGAGACATTACACTGACCAGTAGCAAATATAAGAGACATGTAACTGATCAGTAGCAAATATAAGAGACATTACACTGACCAGTGGCAAATATAAGAGACATTACAACTGAGCAGTAGCAAATATAAGAGACATGTAACTGACCAGTAGCAAATATAAGAGACATGTAACTGAGCAGTAGCAAATATAAGAGACATGTAACTGAGCAGTAGCAAATATAAGAGACATGTAACTGACCAGTAGCAAATATAAGAAACGATGTTATGTGCGTAAACTTGACCAGCATAAAATATGAAAGACATGAGCAACAACATCAACTACAACAACAAATGACATCAACAACAACAACAATAACAACAACAACAGTGCTCATTTGGCCTGACCTTGATGGTGAGCTGGGGTGCAAGAAGTGAAAAAGTCTTGTGGGTGATGAAATACTGGGACGTTGCCTGGATTTTCGCCGTCATGCTGACATACATGGTGTTGAAGGCCTCCATTTTATTATAATATTCCTCCACAGTGACCTCAACCCTCTGTGACTTCTCTGTAGGTCGTTGACATCAAATATTACATATCATGTTAAAACAGCTTATTCCCCCCGCCACCCCCTTTCCCTCTTTTTTCCCCCATTCCCACATTACACGCATCAAATATTACATCGCCAGTTAAAACCATTGTTTTTTTTTCGGCAAAACATTAAATAGTTAATCACCTGTTAAAACAGATGTTATTTTGTATTACATACACCAAATATTTAATCACTTGTTAAAACAGCTCGAATTTGTTTCAGTTAAACGCATCAAATAGTTAATCACGTGTTAAAACAGTTCGGTTTTTTTTTCTGTTACACACATACACAATTTAATCACTTGTTACAAAAGCTCGTTTTTTTTTTTCTCAGTTACACGTATCAAATAGTTAATCACTTCTTAAAACAGCTCGTTTTTCCCCCTCAGTGACAGGCATCAAATATTTAATCACTTGTTAAAACAGGTATTTTTTCTCTCTGTTAAACACAACAAACATTACATTACAGCCTTTGCGCATCCCTCCCCTTTTCCCATTTTATAACACAACAAATATGTAACCACCTGTTTAAACTATTTTTTTTCCTCCTGTCAAACGTTTAAAATATCAAACCCCCTGTTAAAACTTATTTGTTTCTCCTGTCAAACGTTTAAAATATCAAACCACCTGTTAAAACTAATTTGTTTCTCCTGTCAAACGTTTAAAATATCGAACCACCTGTTAAAAATAATTTGTTTCTCCTGTCAAACGTTTAAAATATCGAACCACCTGTTAAAACTAATTTGTTTCTCCTGTCAAACGTTTAAAATATCGAACCACCTGTTAAAACTAATTTGTTTCTCCGGTCAAACGTTTAAAATATTGAACCACCTGTTAAAACTAATTTGTTTCTCTTGTCAAATGTTTAAAACATCAAACCATCTGTTAAAACTAATTTGTTTTTCCTGTCAAACGTTTAAAATATCGAACCACCTGTTAAAACTAATTTGTTTCTCCTGTCAAACGTTCAAAATATCAAACCACCTGTTAAAACTAATTTGTTTCTCCTGTCAAACGTTCAAAATATCGAACCACCTGTTAAAACAAGCGGGTTTGTTTGTTTTTGTCTATTTCAGACATCAAATATTACATCACCTGTGAACACACCCTTTTTTGTTGTTGCACATAGTCAAAATTGAATTATCTGTTAAACAGTAATTGTGTGTGTGTGTGTGTGTGTGTGTGTGTGTGTGTGTGTGTGTGTGTGTGTGTGTGTGAGTGTGATACATCACAAAATTATTCACCCGTTAAAACACAAATATTATATCATCTGTCAGTGGGTAGGGAACTGATGTATAGTGTGACACTGTAGAAACTAATGTCTATTGTGACAGTATGTAGAGAACTGGTGTGTAGTGTGACAATATGTAGAGAACTGATGTGTAGTGTGACAGTATGTAGAGAACTGGTGTGTAGTGTGACAGTATGTAGAGAACTGGTGTGTAGTGTGACAGTATGTAGAGAACTGATGTGTAGTGTGACAGTATGTAGAGAACTGATGTGTAGTGTGACAGTATGTAGAGAACTGATGTGTAGTGTGACAGTGTGTAGAGAACTGATGTGTAGTGTGACAGTGTGTAGAGAACTGATGTGTAGTGTGACAGTGTGTAGAGAACTGATGTGTAGTGTGACAGTGTGTAGAGAACTGATGTGTAGTGTGACAATTTATAAAGAACTGATGTGTAGTGTGACAGTGTGTAGAGAACTGATGTGTAGTGTGACAGCGTGTAGAGAACTGATGTGTAGTGTAACAGTATGTAGATAACTGATTTGTAGTGTGACAGTATGTAGAGAACTGGTGTGTAGTGTGACAGCGTGTAGAGAACTGATGTGTAGTGTGACAGTATGTAGAGAACTGATGTGTAGTGTGACAGTGTAGAGAACTGATGTGTAGTGTGACAGTACGTAGAGAACTGATGTGTAGTATGACAATATGTAGGGAACTGATGTGTAGTGTGACAGTGTGTAGAGAACTGGTGTGTAGTGGGACAGTATGTAGAGAACTGGTGTTAAGTGTGACAATTTAAAAAAAAATGATGTGTAGTGCGACAGTGTGTGACAGTGTGTGGAGAACTAGTGTTATTGTCTAGAGAACTGATATGTAGTATAAAATTGTGTAGAGAACTGATGTGTAGTGTGTAGACAACAGGTGTGTAGTGTGACAGTGTGTATAGAACTGATGTGTAGTGTGAAAATTTATAAAGAACTGATGTGTAGTGTGACAGGGTGTAGAGAACTAGTGTGTAGTGTGTAGAGAACTGATGTGAAGTGTGAAATTGTGTAGAGAACTGATGTGTAGTGTGACAGTGTGTATAGAACTGATGTGACAATTTATAAAGAAATAATGTGTAGTGTGACAGTGTGTAGAGAACTAATGTGTAGTGTGACAGTGTGTAGAGAACTAATGTGTAGTGTGAAACTGTGTAGATAACTGATGTGTAGTGTGACAGTATGTATAGAACTGATGTGACAATTTATGAAGAAATAATGTGTAGTATGACAGTGTGTAGAGAACTAATGTGTAGTGTGAAACTGTGTAGAGAACTGATGTGTAGTGTAACAGTGTATAGAGTGTTTATGTGTAGTGTGACAGTGTGTAGAGGACTGATGTGTATTGTGAAAGTGTGTAGTGAACTGATGTGTAATGTGACAGTGTGTAAAGAACTGATGTGCAGTGTGACACTGTGTATAGAACTGATGTGTAGTGTGACAGTGTGTAGAGAACTGATGTGTATTGTGACAGTGTGTATAGAACTGATGTGTAGTGTGATAATTTTTTAAGAACTGATGTGTAGTGTGACAGTGTGTAGAGAACTGATGTGTAGTGGGAAATTGTGTAGAGAGCTGATGTGTAGTGTGACAGTGTGTAGAGAACTTCTGTGTATTCTGAAAGTGGGTAGAGAACTGATGTGTAATGTGACAGTGTGTAGAGAGCTGATGTGTAGTGTGACAGTGTGTAGAGAACTGATGTGTAGTGTGACAGTGTGTATAGAACTGATTTGTAGTGGGACGAGAAAAGATGTGTAATATGCCAGTTAAAAAAAGTAATTAGGTAAGTAACCTACCTTCACCGGGATTGAGGACAAGTTCCTTGAATTCTAGTTTCTTCAGCTCCTTCGACAGTCTGCCAGTGTAGTACATGCTGCTGATCCTAATGCGGCCGTGGGTGACTGTCCGCTGCTCCTTGCCGTTGTTTTTCATGACCAGTGAGACCACGAATTTAGAACCCAGCTTTTGGTCATCTGGGTCGCTGATCAGCGCAAACACAACGTCCTCCTAGAGAACACGGTTACATAGTTTAAAAGTTTGGTTTCTTTTGAACAGCTTTATCAAAGTTATCATCATTAGCATCATGGTCATCATTATCATCGCTTTCATCATGATGAACGTCATTTTTGTCGGTCGAAATGGACGCTAAGCACGATCACTGTTTTTAGTAATTGCACATTTTTTTGTTTCTGGCAGACAGTGGCCGTTGCATGTTCGCTCCATTTGTAGACTGAAAGTGTATAGTTTCATCACCCAGCTACTGAGTTGAGTGTATTGCGGGACACTGTGAGCTGCGGATTTCATTTGGAATGTTTTTCGACTGTGACCAACGTGGTGTTGTGAATTGTAGATTAAGAAAATGGCGCGTGACCTGTCGCCGCAATGTTGGTGGTGTCCGTATGTGTTAAATTAATAGCGTGTGCAACTGCTGATCTGTTGGAAACTTCTGCTACCGTCGATGATGAATTGCATTTCCAATGTCGGACTGTTTGTGTTAGCACTTCTGATACCTACCGTATGCTTTTAATGCGTGTGTATGCTAGTGTATTTGCTGAGACAGCAGTATATCAATCTTGCCACAAGGGACTGCGATGAATATTCTGTGTCTTTTTGGTTGGCACAGGAGCGGAGCAACTGGGTTGACCCGTTTGCTATGAAGCTTAATCTAAGATTACCAAGATTACTAAAATCGTCATTGTCATTATGATCGTTGTTATCCTCGTCGTCGTCATCATCATCAACATCATCATCGTCATCATCATCGTCATCATCATCATTACTATCATCGTCGTTATCATCATCATCATAATCATCATCGTCGTTATCATCATCATCCTCATCGCCGTTATCGTCATCATCCTCATCGTCATCATCATCATCATCCTTCATCATCATCACTATCATTCTCATCGTCGTCATCATCATCATCTTCATCATTCTCATCGTCATCATCATCATCATCTTCATCATCATCATCATAGTCATCATCATCATCATCCTCATCGCCGTTATCGTCATCATCCTCATCGTCATCATCATCCTCATCATCATCATTATCATTCTCATCGTCGTCATCATCATCATCTTCATTATTCTCATCGTCGTCATCATCATCATCTTCATCATTCTCATCATCATCATCATCATCATCGTCGTCGTCGTCATCATTCTCATCGTGGTCGTCATCATCATCATGTCATTATCATCCTCATCTTCGACGTCACCGTCTTCCCGTTATTGTCGGCATCATAAACATTCTCACCCATCTGGCGTGTAGTTTCTACGTCGCAGTCTTGACCTTCATTCCGTTCTATTCTACGCAATCATTTCAATATCTTAGAATCCAGTACAACATCGTTGACCTCTCCTATCACCGTTCGCCTTAATGTTTCTTTTGGACACCTCCTTTCCCTAATCCATTTGTTTCCCACTTCATTGTCTGTCTGGTGACAACAGGCGCAGATGGAAAACATAAGACACATGTTCTTTCGCTATGGGTATTTTGAAAAAATGCAGTGACGATTGCGCGTCAAGATTTTCTAGTTGTTCTTGTTGTTGTTTGTTTAATATTTATAAATTTTGCTTTTACAATTCCTTTGTCAAAATTAAATCAGGCTAGTGACCACCTTAGCCATCTTTTGTGTAGCTGTTTTATAACTGATATTTTGTTTTAATACAAAATATCAATTTAAAAACCTATCTGTGTGTGTGTATATATATATATATATATATATATATATATATATATATATATATATATATATATATATACACACACACAGATAGGTTTTTAAATTGATATACATACATACATACATCCTAAACACAGAATGGAACTCCAAGTTATGCAGCCTTATGACCAAACAACGAATCTTTTAAATCAAATGTTATTTCAGCTCTAACATTCGCAAGCGAAAGTTGGGGAACCACTTTGGGTATGGAAGGAAAGTTAAATGCATTCGAAAAAAAAAAGGTCTGACCAAAACCATGAACATAAAACGGGATGAGTTGAAAAACAATTGAGAAGATCTGAGAAGTGGCTGATACCTCCTGTATCTACTGCAATAAGACAAAGAACGTGAAGATATATTTGACACACTCTCAGATTTAATGAGCAAAGAATTACAAAAAACAAGCCTTACAAAAATAAACAGCCTCAGAAAATAGGAGCACTTCAAGGAATATAGGAAGAACACTATTATGAGACGCTAAAATGAGCAGGGTTGAACTCCATTTCAGAAATCGACAAAGTTGCTTGCAATAGAGCGGAGCGGAGCAGTCGATTAAGAGCCCTTTGTGGCGTCTAATGCACAGAAAGGATTATATGGTACAGAAAGGATTATATGGCACAGAAAGGATTATATGGCACAGAAAGGATTATATGGCACAGAAAGGATTATATGGCACAGAAAGGATTATATGGCACAGAGAGGATAATATGGCAAAGAAAGCAATATGTGGCACAGAAAGGATTATATGACACAGAAAGGATTATATGGCACAGAAAGGGCTATATGGTACAAAAAGGATTATATGGCACAGGAAGGATTATATGGCACAGGAAGGATCATACGGCACAGAAAGGATTATATGGCACAGAAAGGATTATATTGCACAGAAAGGATTATATGGCACAGAAAGGATAATATGGCAAAGAAAGGAATATGTGGCACAGAAAGGATTATATGACACAGAAAGGATTATATGGCACAGAAAGGGCTATATGGTACAAAAAGGATTATATGGCACAGAAAGAATTATATGGCACAGAAAGGGTTACATGGTACAAAAAGAATTATATGGCACAGGAAGGATCATACGGCACAGAAAGGATCATACGGCACAGAAACGATTATATGGCACAGAAAGGATTATATGGTACAGAAAGGATTACATGGCACAGAAAGGATTAAATGGCACAGAAAGGATTATACAGCACAGAAAGGATTATATCGCACAGAAAGGATTACATGGCACAGAAAGGATTACATGGCACAGAAAGGATTAATGGCACAGAAAGGATTATATGGCACAGAAAGGGTTATATGGCACTGAAAGGATTACATGGCACAGAAAGGATAATATATAAACACACACACATACACACACACATATGTATATATATATATATATATAATATATATATATATATATATATATATATATATATATAAATCAATGTTTGTGTGTTTGTTTTCACCCCTATAGACTCGGACTACTGAACCGATTTAGCTGAAATTTTCAGGATATGTTTGTTGTGATACCGGATTTTGAACCGTCGTGGTTTGAAAATTAAACCTGTCACTCTTAGAGATAGGTGACCACAATTAATGCTAAAATATACGCAACTAATATTTATAACTTTAGTGATTTCTAATTATAGCCACGTTAGTAATTGCGCATGCGCCGTATTTACCATTCGCCGGCGAGTTACGTGCAGCCAACGCCTTCTCTAATACTAATACATAGAGTAGGTCGTGGTACAGCAAACAAGACTATCTCTATATTTGCCACAATAACCATATTAAACACGATTTCTATTTTCTGTTTTTTGTTTTTCAAACAACCTTCGATTGGGGGGGGGGGGGGGGGGGCAATCGAGGACTATCTCGACGTCGGGGAGACAGTGACTGCGACATTAACTTCATTAACCGTGTTAGACACGTGCGATTTCTATTTCATTAATATATCTGGAGTATCTGTCTATGAGAAAACAATTGCCTGCGGTTTTGAATTGTGTTTTAATCGCGACACAGCTTTTCTATTTTTTACGACTTACTTTGTTATTTACAAGTACAGTTGTAGCTTTACTTCCATCTCCTATAAAAATACAAACAGCTTTAGCATGTGATAACCAAATAACCACTTTTGTAACCAGTTTTATTAGCTTTGGTTTAGCTGTTGCTCTGTACATCGCTAGCGTGAAGCGAAGACACATTTCTATGTTCTCTATTTTCCATGTAGTCAAATTACGCCACAACAACGCGTGGCCGGGTACAGCTAGTATATATATATATATATAAATGTTTGGGCTAAGATCGAATTTAGAGTTAAGTCGAGTGGATCGACTTTGTTGCTTGGGGTTTTATCCTATCTCTCTTCCATCCGTGAAACGAACACACGACCCTCAGACTCGAGGCAAAAGGCTTGACCACTGCCACGGAGACCCTCACCTCCCCGACCCCATCCCCTTAAATAAAAGGACTCCCGAGTTTAATCCTGTGTTTAGTTGTTACTTGTCCATATCAACATCCTAGCCCACCGGTCTAGACCAGAGGTTGGTAAACTCTCTAGTCAAAAGAGCCAACAATCAGCAGAAGGACGATAACAAATGTGTGAGAGCCTATTTCTTTTCGGAAAGCTCTCACGAACGATGTTTTTCGGAGTCAAAACCGATTTGTGGCCGACTGGGCGAGACACAGTCAGGTCGCTAAAGAGCCGCATGCGGCTCAAGTGCCGCGATTTGCATACCACTTTTCTAACACATTCGTGCTCTCTTCTCCGGTACAACCGCCATCTCAGTGTAATAATCGGAGTCTGTTCAGCGTATCGAGTCGAAGTTAAGAGACTCTTTGTCCTCTCTTAACCCGTTCTCTCAACGTCTTTGGAATGCAGAACAGTTATTATGCATGCCATGTGCATGATTCATCCTTCTACTGTCCTCTGTAGACACGGCAAGTCTTCTGCTCTTTCTTTTGCTTTCACTCCAACGTATCCTGGTGTGCAAGTTCGTGAGACGGGTCTTTTAGACGCTGTCAACCCATCCTAGGGTTCTTATATCTCAAATGCTCTTATAACTCCCAAAAAAGCACTGGATGAAAGTAAATATCCAAGACTCCGCTTTATCAACGCCACAAAGAGCGGTTGACAGAGTTAAACCTGTGGCGGAAGACATTTGTGTTGAATCTCATTATAGTTATGAAATACTGTGATTTAAAAAAAATATAAAGAAATACTGTGATTTGAAAACCAAATATATATAGAAATACTGTGATTAAAAAAGTATATATAGAAATACTGTGATTTGAAAAAAATATATTTGGTAATACTGTGATTTGAAAAAAATATATATAGAAATACTGTGATTTGAAAAAAAAAAATATATATATATATATACTATATATATATGATATATATATATATATTATATATATATAATATATATATTTATATATATATATATAGAAATACTGTGATTTGAAAAAAATATTTATATATAGAAATACTGTGATTTGAAAAAGAATATATATATAGAAATACTGTGATTTGAAAAATATATATATATAGAAATACTGTGATTTGAAAAAATATATATATATTTGAAAGACATGCATAGATAGTATAGTGGCAACACAGACAATATATGGGCGATATGAAAAAAACATAGTCGACATGCAGACAACATACAGACAACATTCAGAAAACATACAGACAACATACATAAAACATAGACAACATACAGACAAAATACACATAAGATACAGACAATATATAGACAACATGCAGACGACATATAGACAACGTAGAAACAAAATACAGCCAACGTATAGACAACATACAAACAACATGCAGACAACATACAAACAACATACAGAAGACATGCAGACAAGATGCAGACAGCATACCGACAATATGCAGACAAAATAAGACAACATACAGACCACATGCAGACAAAATACAGACAATATACAGACGGCATACACATAACATATAGACAAGATACATAAAAGATACAGAACATAAAGACAACATTCAGACAAGATACAGACAGTATACAGACAACATTAAAAAATCGTACTGACAAGATACAGAAAACATACAGACAAGATACTGACAGGATGCAGACATGATAGAAACAACATAAAGACAACTTGCAGACAACATACAGACAAGATAAGACAACATACAGATGACATAACACAATACAAACAATATATAGACAACACAAAGAAAGCGTTTTGTCAAGATACTGGCAACATACGTTCAAGATATTGACAACATGCAGACATGATAAAGAAAACACAGATACAAAAACAGACAGCTTGTAGACTAGACGCAGACAACATTCAGACAAGATACAGAATTATACAGACAAGGTGCAGACAACATACTGACAACATATGGACAACAAACTGACGACATGCAAACAACAAAATACAACATACATAGAACAAACAGACAATATGCAGACAACATACTGACAAGATAATACATCATGTAGACAACGTGCAGACAACATACAATCAACATACAGACACCATTCAGACACCATACAGACAAGATTCAGGCAACATACAGACAACATCAACACAAACGCAGACAATATATAGACAAGATACAGATAACATGTAGACAAGGTACAGGCAACGTGTAGACAACATACAGACATCATACAGATACGATGTAGTCAAACACAGACAGCATGTTGACAACATGTAGGCATACTACATACAGAAAAATACAGACAACATACAGACAACACATCTACATCATACAGATACAAATGCTGACAACATACATACAGTATGTAGATAAGATACAGGCAAAATGTAGACAATGTGAATACAACATACAGACACTACATAGACAACATTCAGGTAGCATGTGGACAGCACGTAGGCAACACACAGTCAACATGTGGACAAGATACAGACCACATAAAGAAACATTACAGAAAACATACAGACAGCACACATATAACAGAGAAACAAATTGCAGACAATATACAGACCACGTGCAGAAAACATGCAGGCAACATGCAGATACCATGCCACAACATACAAACAACATGGAGACAACACGAACAAATACACACACCACACACAAACAACACGAAGACGACACACATAAAATACACTACACACAGACAACACGCAGACGATACAAATAAAATGCTCAGACAACACGTAAAGAACATACATACAGAACACATGCAACATTTATAGGACGCACGGATAACAGGACGACAACACACACATAAAGCATACGTAGAACACAGGCATCATAGAGATTGCACACATACCTCCTGCAGACAATTTTTAGATTACCTACATACAATAGACAGTTACTAAACAGTGTCTCACAATCGTGGGTTTCGAGAATAAGTCTGTTCTAGTGGATCCCGTCAGATGCGCCCTCGTGATGGCCGCCTTTTCTTCCTCAGAGCCTGTAAAATTGGATAACAGAACTAAGTGGTAAGCCTCTTCTATGCCTTGTCTTGTCGGCTTTTCTATCTCTGATGCCCCAAAGTCAGTTGTCACCTACTGAGCTAACCACCGGGGTGGCAGTGAACTAGCTTGGAGATAAAGTTCATCATCATCATGTAGCAGGTCCTTTGCAGAACGTCGCTCTCATCACAGTCTGCCTGGAAAAAAAAATCGGTCTCTCACCAGTTCTCCCGCCTTATGTACTTTCGTACTTAAGGAGTCACTTGTATCCTATGCCCATCTTCGTATCGGTCGGCCACTGACCCTCCTTCCTGGTACCATGCCGTCTGCTATTATTTTTTTCCAATCCGTCGTGGCGCTTGATATGACCAAAATATTTTAGCTTCCGAGAAAGGATTCTGTTTATTAGCCAGTCTTCCTTGATGTTCAGATCTTTTAAAATGTCAGTTTTTCTCCTCTTCTTTGTCCAAGATATTCTGATAATCACTGTAAAGCATTTCAGCTCAAAAGCCCCTATTCTTTTTCTTAAGGACTGAGAAATAGTCCACGACTCACATCCGTATGTAGCCACAGGGAAGATGCATGCTCTCAAAATTCTAATTTTTATCTTCTTGCTGGTGCTAAACCATAGACTTTTAGGGCTGTTCAATCTTTGCATTGCTATGGCCATCCTCCGTTTAATTTTTGTCGAACAGTCTCCATTGTTGTTTATTATAGAGCCTAGATATTAAAATTTGTGACATTTTCAATTTCTTCATCATTTATTGTTATTTTTGGGTGACAGCCAGTTTTATCTAAGGACATTATTTTCGTTTTCTATAACTTCAAGAACAGATTTGATCTTCACTGTGCTTTTGGAAAGACAATATTAAATTTTCGATTCCCTTTACGCTGTTCGAAAGGAGGACTGTGTCATCTGCGTAGCGGAGTTCCGGAATAGGGTTGCCACCAATTTTGAGCCGATCCTAACTGTCACAAGTCTGGTCATTTTTGACATTTCTCATTATATTTTCTGCGTATATATTGAAGAGGAAAAGTGAGAGAATGCACCCCTGCCTCACCCCCTTTTGCACCTCGAACCAATCAGATATTTCACCAGCTGCTCTGATGGCTGCTTGTTGTTCATGATAAAGTTAGAGATTTGAAATTCACAAGATTTACTTTATTGCACCGTGCTGCAGTCCTATACAACTCGGTCTAATTTTTCAGGACGGTTATCGGCACTGCCGCCGGTGTCAAGCAAAGAAGGAACTCTGCAGCGAAAGAGACGATTACCAGAGATGGAAAAGATTATATTTGGGAACCGCTCGACACTGGTCCATGAAACGAGCCCAAGATTTTCAGGGTACGGGGCGAATGGCCTGACAACTTACTCATTTATTGAATGGTAATTATAAACAGGACATGAAAAAAGAGAGGAGAGACAAGACCAGACAATTTATTATAAAACCGTTAGCGCATAGGCACCAGAAACCGGGGGGGGGGGGGGGAGGAGGGGGAACCGGGGGGGGGGCGTGTTCTTAAAGTGACAGGAATAGCAATAGTAAACTTTACATCAGTTAGTTGAGGACCAGAGCTCCATTGGGGGATAGAAGGCAGAAGAAGAAGGAGAGTTGCTGATAATCAGGACAGACGGTTTAAGTGTTTAATGAGACATTAGGTGGTTCCTCCTTCCGCATAGGCGTAGAGTAAGGGACGGATAGGCAGCAGATTGGCCGCATAGAAATGTGTTTGTAGATCAGTCTTAAAGTTTGTGATTGGTTAGCTGTATGAAGATTAGAAGAGGGTGGGTGGCTAACAGGTTGTACAATATTTATTGCAGTCACTTGCCGCTTCTCTTTTTTGAACGCAGATATTTTTTGTAATAATAGGCGATGTTTTTTCTTTGTATTGTAACAAAAACTGTGTATTTACATGTCTTAAATGGGTACCTTGAAAGAAACAGATGTGTCGTAGGTCAAGCCCCATAGTGAGAGTGTGTCAGTTATACAATGTCATAGTGACAGTTGGGGGCCGGTTAGCGATGTCGATAGGAAGCTCGCTTCAAATCCAGCTGCGACTCGCTGCAGCCCACTACCGGTATTCGAAACCGGGCGGTTCCCGGGTTTCACCCAGCCTCTAGGTAATGGGAGTCGCCGTGGCAGAGCGGTGGCTCGCACGGAAGCTGATAGGCGTAAGTCCCGTTTGAAAAGTGTGATCAGGTACAAACGAGCGCAGCTCAAAATAAATTACAATGCCACCAGTCAAGTGTAGTAGAACAGTCAGAGATCAATCCCAACGATGAAACAGGAAGACTATAATATCAACAATGAACTTCAGTGCGTCCACACGGAAGTTAAGTGCTAAAGGTTTATAACCGTGTGCAATGACGCTAGTTCACATCTCCCGACAGTACCTTTACCTTTTAGTGACAGTATGTGACAATGTGTCATGTATACAATCTGTCAGTGACAATGTGTCATGTTAAATACTATCAGTGACAATGTGTCATGTATACAATATGTCAGTGACAATGTGTCATGTATACAATCTGTAAGTGACAGTGTGTCATGTATACAATATATCAGTAACAGTGTGCCATGCATACAATCTGTCAGTGACAATGTGTCATGTATACAATCTGTCAGTGGCAATGTGTCATGTATAAATACTGTCAGTGACAGTGTGTCATGTATACAATATGTCAGTGACAATATATCACGTATACAATCTGTCAGTGACAATGTTACATTTATACAATCTGTCAGTGACAATGTGTCATGTATAAAATCTCTCAGTTACAGTGTGTCATGTATACAATCTGTCAGTGACAATGTGACATGTATACAATCTGTCAGTTACAGTGTGTCATGTATTCAATCTATCAGTTACAGTGTGTCATGTATACAATCTGTCAGTGACAATGTGTCAAGTATACAATCTGTCGGTGACAATGTGACATGTATACAATCTATCAGTTAAGTGTGTCATGTATACAATCTATCAGTTACAGTGTGTCATGTATACAATCTGTCAGTGACAATGTGTCAAGTATACAATCTGTCGGTGACAATGGGACATGTATACAATCTGTCGGTGACAATGTGACATGTATACAATCTGTCAGTTACAGTGTGTCATGTATACAATCTGTCAGTGACAAGGTGACATGTATACAATCTATCAGTTACAGTGTGTCATGTATACAATCTATCAGTTACAGTGTGTCATGTATACAATCTATCAGTGACAATGTGTCATGTACAAATACTATCAGTGACAATGTGTCATGTATACAATCTGTCAGTGACAGTGTGTCATGTATACAATATATCAGTAACAGTGTGTCATGCATACAATCTGTCAGTGGCAATGTGTCATGTATAAATACTGTCAGTGACAGTGTGTCATGTATACAATTTGTCAGTGACAATGTGTCATGTATACAATCTGTCAGTGACAATGTGACATGTATACAATCTGTCAGTGACAATGTGTCATGTATAAAATCTCTCAGTTACAGTGTGTCATGTATACAATATGTCAGTGACAATGTGACATGTATACAATCTGTCAGTTACAGTGTGTCATGTATACAATCTATCAGTTACAGTGTGTCATGTTTACAATCTGTCAGTGACAATGTGTCAAGTATACAATCTGTCAGTTACAATGTGACATGTATACAATCTGTCAGTTACAGTGTGTCATGTATACAATCTGTCAGTGACAATGTGTCAGTCATACAACCTGTCAGTGACAATACGTCAGTCATACAATCTGTCAGTGACAATGTATCAGTCATACAATCTGTCAGTGACAATATGTCAGTCATACTATCTGTCAGCGACAACGTGTCAGTCATATGATAAAGAAGTGAACAAGTACCTTCTGCGTACTTGTAGCTGTCAGTTACGTCTTCTCTCTCGTTGGAGTTGGCTGCCTTGGTGCTGATGTTCTTTCCAATACTGACAGTTTAGGATAAAGGCAGCAATGTTTTAGTTGATCAGAAGATAGTCCCAAAAGAAACGTCAGTCAATACTAACCCTTATCAGTCATTAGTAGTCAATATCAGCTGTCATCAGTCATCATCAGCTAAATTCAGTCATCATCATTCAACATTAATCAAGATCATTCAACATCACTCGTCATCTGTCATCATTAGTCATAATCATCTAGCATCTGACATCATCAGTCATGATTAACTAACATCTGACATTATCAGCCATGATCACATAACATCTGTCATCATCATTTATAATCAATTACCATCAGTCATGATCAGTCAACATCAATAATGATGAATTTACATCAGTCAGTCAACATCACTCATCACTAATCAACATCAGGCATCATCAGTTATGATCAGTTAACATCAGTCATTATCAGTCACCACCGGTCATCATCAGTCAACATCAAAAAGCTACATCAGTCAATCAACATCATTTATCATCAACAAACAATAATCTTCCTATTTACTATAGATGATCGACTTCATTGCACCAGGTTTTATCCTATTCGGTTCGATCATTCTTAGCTGAAAAGCTAGTCGCCTGTCTAAAGTGTCAAAAGGAGCCGAACTCCGTAGCTTCGGCGACGATCCCCTGAGATCTCCGTAGGAAGAAGAAGAAGAAGAAGAAGAAGAAGAAGAAGAAGAAGAAGAAGAAGAAGAAGAAGAAGAAGAAGAAGAAGAAGAAGAAGAAGAAGAAGAAGAAGAAGAAGAGGAAGAAGAAGAAGAAGAAGAAGAAGAAGAGAAGAAGAGAAGAAGAAGAAGAAGAAGAAGAAGAAGAAGAAGAAGAAGAAGAAGAAGAAGAAGAAGAAGAAGAAGAAGAAGAAGAAGAAGAAGAAGAAGAAGAAGAAGAGAGGAGGGAGGTGAAGGAGAAATACGATGGCGACGACTGAAAGAAGGAGATATGATAGAACCAGCTTAAATGCATCTGTGTTAACTCTAGGCACGTTTACACACACACTCGCTCTTTCCCTCACTCACTCACTTACTCGCTCACTCAGTCACTCGCTCACTCACTTGCTCACCTACTCTCTCTCTCTCTCCTCTCTCTCTCTCTTTCTTTCTCTCCCCCCACCCCCTCTCTCTCTCTCTCATGTTTATGTGTATGTATGCCTGTGTGTATGTGTGTATGCATGTTTGTTTGTATGTATGTGTGTATGTATGTATGCCTGTATGTGTGTATGTATGCAATGTATGCATGTATGTGTGTGTAAGTGAGTGGGTGAGCGTGTGTATGTGGGTGTATGTATGCACGCGCGGGTTTTTGCATGCACTTTACAACTCATGCTTTTGTGTTCTTTTATAATATTCATAATATAGCATATCATCATATGATCATAACATGCTTTATTAGTAAAATACAATTGCTGTGTTGACTGGATGGTTGACTGGAAGGGCCGAATGTAAGACGGGCCTGCGTGCCCAATTTGTGACCCTTTGAAAATAAAGTTCGTTCGTTCTCTCTCTCTCTCTCTCTCTCTCTCTCTCTCTCTCTCTCTCTCTCTCTTCTTTCTTCCCCCCCCCCTCTCTCTCTCTCTAGTTACGCACAACACACACACAAACACATTTAAGCGGAAGCAAGCAACAACTGAAGGTTACTCACGCGTTCAGCTCAATACTAGCCACGTCATTGACGCCAAAGTTACTCTTCTTGAAGTAGTAGATGTCTCCGTTAACCTCGGCAAAGTGGAAAGGGCCATCATAGAGAAGGTCGACCCTGCCTTCTTTGACAGCCTTTACAGATGCAGGACCTCTTCGAACCAGTGCTGTTAGAGTCAAATCGTTGCTCATATACCCTAACAGGGCCTCAGTCACGTGTTAATTGCGTACTTCCGGGAACTATACCGCAGCCGCCGAATTGCGAACTTCCGGGGACTTTCGCCACCGCCGAGTTGTATCCTACACGCCGCTCACGCTGCGTGGATTGGGGCTAAACTAGATGGCTGGGACTCTCAGCCATCTAGTTTAGTCCTAATCCACGCTGCGTGAGCGGCGTGGGGTATTCGGAAGTGCGCAATTTAAGTCGCCGGAAGTGCGCAATTGACACGTTATTCGTTATGGGACCGTTATTCTGAAGATAGCCGATTTTTTTTTCAACATACAGTCGCCATTTGCAACTTCATCTGCTTCTGATTTATCAACATACAGTCACCATTTGTAATGAGTTCTGCTTCTAATATATCAACATACAGTCGCCATTTGCAAAAGCTTCTATTTCTAATTTATCAGTATTCCCGACAATTGCAGACAGGCTGAGAATGCTGCAGGAAGCTAAGGCATGCTTCAGAGTAGGTGCAGTCAAAGACCACTCTCTGGAGGAGGTCTTGGCTGCAGATAAGGGCCGAAGGTTGGAAAGGGGAAAATCGTGGATGCCTCAAGCAGAAGACACAATAAGACAAGTATGCATGCTGGAGAACATTGGGCGAAAAGAGGAGTGTGTCACAGTACGAGAGGACAAGTCTGACCTGTGTAGAGTTATGATCACATTGAGTCGGGAGTGCCGAGAGTAGCCAGCGGGTGCTTTGGAGGTGGAAGTCCAACAGCTAATTCACGACAATCCTAAACTCAGATGATTTGATTACCTATGCAAATTGTTCTGTGCTGAGAGTTCGTAGCGAAAGCCGATGGAAACTCTTTAGTGCAGGACAGCCTAGCATACGCTACACAGCATC
>CAJHNH020002934.1:80000-88950 GCA_905116865.2 Candidula unifasciata
TGGCATCGAACGCTTGCCAACCACCATATCCTGTAGGAAGGTCACCCCTGGCCATCCATGCCTCGTTCCACACGTGGAAGTTCCTGAAGAAAGGTTCGCAATCATAAAGATATATATATATATATATATACTAGATGTACCCGCCACGCTTTGCTGTGGCTGGGTCTGTCGAAAAGAAATAGAAAGAAAATAGAAAGTGCACGTGTCTACTATGGTTAATATTAGTCATTGCACAAACACAGAAATAGTCTGGTATGCCAATTCTAGAACACGCAACATATAAGTGTGTGTTAATATTAGTGGTCGATTAAAGTGCTTTGCTATAGTGGGGGGGGGGGGAAAAAAGATTACTTGATTTTCCGCATGCTAAAGCATCTTTTGTGTTAAAACAGCTGAAAGTAAAGCTGACTACTATACCTCTAAATAACTAGTAAATTCACACACACAAACACACAAAATTAGAATACCCGAGAAAAAGATAGTAAAATATACGGTTTTGAGAAATGAGAACTTTAAAATAATGTTGTAATTTCTTTCAGCTAACAGTGTCTATCATCAACACCCCACCCCTCCCCCCCCCCCCCCACCCCCCAATCCTATCTCCCTCTTCGAAGGATTGGAAAAGCATCACCTGACGAAATTATTAAAATATAAATAGTTAAGAAATGATAACTTTAAAATAAGGGTTTAAGCTCTCTAAGTTAACAGTGTATGTCATCACCCCCACCCCCGCCCACCTTCCAAATGGTATCTTCCTCTCTGAAGGATTGGAAAGTCATCACCTGACGAAATATAGTAATTAAATTGATCTTGGCATCCTTGTCCACACAGACTAAAATGGGTAGCATTAATCTGAACTGGGAAGTAAATGTGGCCAGTGTAACAGCTATCACATCACACATCTAGTACCAGTTCTACTATTACCACCACCACCTTCACAACAACAAATAATAAAACTGTCACTACTGTCTGTGTAGGTCGGTGAACCCAAAGGTTTTAGCACCGCATGGCTAGTGCTGTCGCCACGGACTGTTTAGTTTAATTGTGCCCCTGACTTTTTTAAAAAAAATGTCATCACCTTACCAGTAACCGAACCCACAGTAATATTCTGTGAGCAAAAAAAAAAAAAAAAAGTACACGATACTCACAAATAGCAGAGGGACGATTTTTAATTGACCTTGGCATCCGTGTCCACCCAAACTAAAATGGACTTTAGGCTGTGTTAGTAAACAGTGTTTGTCATCAATGAATAGTTTTTGATCCAGTAAAGCGTCAAGGGGAGGCTAATTAGGACTGTGTAAGAGCGAAAGACGCAGATATCGCAGCCTAGGTGTAAACGTCATAACGTGCCACCGTCCTTTTGAGGGCAACAAAAATTTAGCACCAGGCGGGGGAATCGAACACTGGTCACCCGCGTGACGAGCGGAATACTTACAACTATACTACTGAAGACTCCAGATTTTGGTTTAGATATCGCAGCCTATCTTTAAACCACAACACAACCTGCTAACCGCTCTCGCAAGGGCGAACGAAAAAAAAAATTACCAGTGACATGACCATTGAGCGTTTCGCCGCCGCTATCGTAGGCTAGCTGTAAACCACAAAAGCGAGCGAAAAAAGCGCAGATATCTCAGGCTAGCTGTAAACCACACCACAACATAGCAGGCGCCCTGTAAAAGGCTCAAAAAAATTATGTATGTCACCCAGCGGGAAATCGAAGACCTGTCACCCGCGTGACAGACGGAATACTTACAACTACGCTACCAAAGACTTAGAATTTGGTAGAAATGAAATTATATAATAATGCGAAGTTCAGAGTTACACACACGGTCAAATGTGGCGATTCAACTAAAAACAAATCCGAGCCGGCAACGAAACAAATAATGATTTGATCGTTGCTGGAGCTTTGTTTTTCATGGTTTGTGCAATACTTATACATACAAACACGAGCAGAGTCGAACGCAACATTGTGTGAAATTTTGAAAGCAATCGGTGCAGTACTATCTGAGTCTATAATTAACAAAAACAGAAAATTAAAATTTTTAATAATATAGATGTATAACTTATGTAAAGTAAGGTCCCTTTTTCTGCCTTTAAACGTACTAGCAATATAGGGATTGACCTATATTATTATAGATAAATCGATGCTTGGTGAGTGATGTGGTCAGCATGACGACGGCCGCCTTTACTTTCCCACGACCGCACCTGGTACCCACTCAAGACACGGTCGACCTGGTAGTCTAGGTAATTTTTGAAAAAAGTTCGGCTTCTTCAGGACGCAAACCCATGACCTTCTGATCCGCAGGTGGGTGTCTAGCAGCCAACGCCACAGCCATTCCCACACACAAACACACTCACATACACACACACACAAATAAATACATATAGTATGCATAAATCTGTCTGTATATTTTTCACCAGTAATTCTATGAGTCATCCTTTCTCGAAAGCTGAAATATTTTGGTCATATCAAGCGCCACAACGGATTGGAAAAAATGATAGCAGAAGGCATGGTACCAGGAAGGAGAGGCAGGGGCCGACCGACACGAAGATGGGTACAGGATATAAGTGACTCCTTGAGTGTGAAAGTTCATGAGGCGGGAGAACTGACAAGAGACCTAGTTTCTGTGATGAGAGCTACGTTCTGCAAAAGACCTGCTACATGAATGAATGAATTCTATGAGGTAAGAAGTTGCAATTTGGTGCAGTTACAATCTAGTCTCCTTACTAACATCTTTGCGCCCTCAGAAAATTCACAGTTCTCTAGAGCCCTCTCCTCCTTCTGATCTACAGGAGCAATGGTTAACTGAGGAACGACCTAGTCACGAGAAAATGAGGTCAATTTCCTGTATCTTTTTCAGGGACCGTGGCTTGCCTGAGCCCTCAGTATGGGTGGTATTCTCCAAAGCTACTTTCTATATCGGCAGATTGTTCTCTTCGAGAAGATCTGTGCAAGCGGCCTAGTGGAAGTGCATCGGACCCTCATATGTAGGTTTTAGCAATGCCCATAAACCGATGTTTTGTGTAGACTGTAACGATCACTGTTTGATTTTGGACTCACGGTTAGTAAACCTAAAGAGTGGATAACTATTTCTTTGTTTAACATGATTTAATTACCTAAAAGATTGTAATGCCCTACCCAAACCTAGAATATTATAATGGGTAAAGAGTTCAGAAACTCCCT
The DNA here is from genome assembly GCA_905116865.2 of Candidula unifasciata. Classification (NCBI taxonomy): domain Eukaryota; kingdom Metazoa; phylum Mollusca; class Gastropoda; order Stylommatophora; family Geomitridae; genus Candidula; species Candidula unifasciata. The sequence goes on from CAJHNH020002934.1 coordinate 83,185, forward strand.
CCACCTGTTTTTCACCGAATTGTTTTCTCTGTAGCGCCGAACCTGGGTTAATATGATTGTTTGAGATGCCGTTTTTCCCCCAACTCAATCTCGCAACGGAAAATACAGATTGGTTGGGGCCTACACAATACTTTAAACAAAAGTAGTTAGTGCACTTCTTCTTTTATTTATAGTCCAAACTTTGTGCCGTTGGTAGTCGTGTCTATCCACAACCTTCTGTCTTCTGTAGTTTCAATCAGTTCTGACACAGATGATCTTCCATGTCATGGTGTTAAAGTGGGCAGCATCTTCTTTCCTGTTCTCCATCTACTTCTTTTCCCCCTCAAACCTTTCTATCGTCACGATGTACTCCTGTTTTCTCCTTCTTATCACATAACCAACAAATGTAGATTGTCTCTTTCTGATGTGGGCAATCAGTTCGCTTCATTGGTCAGTCTCTTTCATGACGTTTTCATTACTATTTTTTATCTGTCCAAGGTATTCTCATCATTCGTCTAGAAAACCAATCTGTATCGCTTTCACATTTGGGGGGGGGGGGGGGGGGGGGGGTGGGTCACTAATCAATCCATGTATCAAGATATGATTTATATAGTTCCTGAGAATTCTTCATCTCCTCTCAATTGACAAAGACATCTTACATATTCTTCATTTTGTAAAATATCGCGCTTGCTTCAGTTATTCTGCTTTTAACCCAATAATGTGCTGTATAGCTACTAATATTAAAAGTTTCGAAAATTATTATTTAATTAATGTTTACAGTACGTTTACTTTCCATGGTTGTTTATAACTATAATGAAAATTTTTCTGTTTTTTTTTTAAGTTTAAAAAATAACTTGGAGGTGGGGGGGGGGGGGGGGCCTAGGGGTGGTGGGGGCTAAAGATTTGCGAAATTATATGTGGCTTTTTTGTGTACAAATTCATTCCATAGAGATTACTTCGTACAGTGAAGATGAAAATAAATTAGAAATGATTGTTTATGTATAATTCAGAAAACATGTGCAACATATTGGATGCCAGGCGCCCACAAGACTACATTCACGGATGTTGTTCTTTGTTGATCACGAGCGATGAAGACTAATTTTCATCCAAAGTAATTATGGTCAATGATTACGAATACAAAGGTGCTGATTAGCACAATATGAGCTTAAAAGTTCTTGGACAGTGCAGACAACAGGTGGGAGCCGCATGTAAGTGTGGTATTATCGATACGGCTGAATCCGTTTCTCTGCCTGGAAAATCTCCACTGTCTGGTAGGCTGATGCGCCATGCCTGAAGGATGTACGCCATCCAGAACGGTCTTGTGCAGCAGTCTTCCGTGTTGCTGTGTTGATGCCAAAAGAGTTGAAAGCCGTTTTGAGAGTATACACATGCAGCTTCTGCTTACCCATACTCACACATTCACATACATGCACGCTCTTGCATACCTATGCATTCACACTTTAATACAAATACATACATTCACACACACACACATAGTGCTCTTATACATACACTATACGCACACTCATACTTAGACACCCTCATGCTTACCTGCTCATACATACACATATCGATACATTCACATTCACACATCCTCATACATACATTTAAACTGGTACATGCATTCATACATACACATAAATACTCTCACACTCATATATACATATATACTCATACATACACAAACACCGACACAAAAAACCATATGCACACACACCCACATACATACACACATCTACACGTGTACAATGGTCCACACATACACACAAACAATTACACACGAACATATTATCATCATGGGAGTCGCCGTGGCCGAGCGGCTAGACGCTTACCGCGGATCGGAAGGTCGTAGTTTCGCTTCCTGGCGGAGCGGGACATTTAACAAATGAACTTGACTACCAGGTCGACCCAACCTTGAGTGTGTATCAAGTGCATCTCGGGAAGTAAAGGCGGCCGGTGTGATGTTGACCACATCACCCATCTTGTGCCGATTTGTCTATAAAAATATAGGTCTAGCCCTTCATGCCCTATACGCATAATGGCGTAGAAGAGGATATTTTACTTTACTTTACTATATTATCATCATCCTTCGTGTGCCATCATATGTCACCTATTGCTAGCATCTGATTCCTCCATTTTGCTATATTGCAAGCAACACTCTCAATTTCTGACATGAAATTCAGCCCAGCTTTATAAAAAGTCAAGATCCCTTTTCACACCTTAAAGCGCGACGTGTATATGGGAAGTGCGCCCATATTTTTTACAGACCAATCAGCACTAGGTGGGTAATGTGGTCAGCATTGCATCGACCGTCTTTACTTCCCCAGGACATACATCCTGGTACCCATTTTAGGCTGGGTCGACCTGCGACGTCCATACAAAGTTAAAAATCCACGGCGAGTTTTATAGTTGTCGTAATAATTTCCCCTTGGACGTCCTTTTTTTCTCAGACCGTTTATTTCCGATTTCAGCGGTTGTTCTGTATTTCTTAACTCATTTCGTCCCAGAGTGTACCCAATATTTGTCTACCTTCTTTGTCTTTTTTTAAGTCGATACATGTATTTGCCTAGACGTTTTGTCTGATTTCCTCACTCTTTTTGAATGCATTTCATTGTATGTTTATGATTCTCTTCTCATATATATATATATATATTCAATAGCATTTGAATTTTGTTCTATATCTTTGATAGTTCTCCAACTTTCGCTGGAATATGTTAGAACTGAAGACTCGTAGTTTGGTCAAAAAGCTGTTTAACATACCCATATATAAAAGGTATGATGCGAATCCTTTACAGGACGTTGCAGAATCAACCCCAGCAGCCCCTGGCTGTTGTGGAGTTTCTCTAGGCAAATTTACGTCCAGTAGTTTGCCATTGCCCTGAACGGTCGGCCCCCTGATAGCACTGTTGAAACCAACGCAAGGCGCATGGCCCGCAGCTGGGATCGAACCCTGCTCCCCGACTTAGCCACAGAGTCGACATACCCATACATGCATACATATAATATTCTTATGAAATGATATTGCATTTTGATATTCATATATTATTTAACATCTCTACATATATGACAAGAGAACAGCCGTGTTCTAGCTAATAGACCATCGTCTGCGCATCGGAAGGTCGTTGCTCGGGTACTCATCAGACTTTTTTTTCGAAAACGGCCTTAGCTTCCAGGTGGACTTTGGCTTGAGTGTGCACGTCCTGGAAAGTATAGGTGGCCCGCGTTCTGCTGACCAGATTACCCACTAAGTGCCGTTTGGTCTGTAAAACATAAATCTAGTCCTATATACCCAATACGCCTGAGGGCGTAGAAAAGGGTCAGGTACGACGTCCATTTTATAGGACGGCATGTAACTCAACTTCTATTGTCAAGACTCTCAATACAATTGGACACATCATATTCTCGATGTAACATAAATGACTCACCAGACTTCAGAAAAAGATATCTTAAACCACCCTCGTGCACTAATCTTCTTCTTGTTCTTCGGCATTCTGAGCCCTAAAGGTCCATTGCTGCAGACATCCTCTGCTTCCATTCATCTCTCTGGTTGGCCTTCTTTTTCCATTTGGTGACACTAAGTGGTTGTAGGTATGTCTGGATATTGTCTATCCATCGTCTTCTTGGTCTGCCTCGTGGTCTACGACCATTTAACTAACTTTTTAATACAGTTTTGACGTCTCTGACATCTGACATTCTCTCAGTATGCCCGGCTATTTAGGTATATTAGCTCTCATGATGCCAGTGATCGATGGTGATGTAAACAGATGGTGAATTTCGTTGTTGCTTCTGACTCTTCATTATCTGCTGTTTGCATCTTTAACGGGTAAGTAAATTGTACCCCACCAGGACATCACACAGAGCGATAAACACCCGGTGACATAGAGTGCCAACATACGGATGAGGATCACCTGTGGAGAGGTCCCAGAAACCGTCTTTATCCGTTTGGATGTACCCATCTCTCTAGCGTAGTTGGCTAAGCCGGATTGCGCGGTGAGCGGGTGACGAACTCCTTGTGGCCCGGGTTCACTCCCGGGGGTGGGCAGAAAAGCCACATTTCTCCCAGATTTACGGTATTTAAAATGGAATCTAGGCCAAAAGGTTGCGATATCCATAATACCGAGCGTAAGGGTTAACAACTCATGGCTTCTGGATACTAAAACAAACAAACAATCCGTTAGGCTATATTGCGGCCCCTGGCAAAAGCATGGTGTGGCTTAAATAAACAACGAAAATTTGTGTCCCATATGAGCACACAGTTGGTTATATGTATCTTAAATGGGTCCAAAGAATCGTTGTTACACTATTTACAAAAATGTTTAATAAGGCTTCATCTCTTTTGGTTGTGCTCCAGTTTGCAGAACTATATAAACTAACCAGTCTTATTGGCGTTTTATATATTTGCATCTTGGTGTCATAAGTCAGAGATGTTGATTTTAGCAGGTGGTATAGGTCGTCTGTGGCCTAGCTTCGTAATGCCAGGGTGCCGGGTGTTCGATCCCAGTTGCAAGCGATTTGGCCTTGCGCTGATTTCGACATTGGTACCAAGAGATGACGTTTAGTAAGCAATGGCAAACTAGTGAACGCAAAATTTGCCTAGAAAAACCACAAGTGCCAACATATGCTGGGGTTGGTTATGCAATATCATGTAAAGGATACGCAACTAATTTTCTTTGGGGGGGGGGGGGTGGGGGGCGAGGTAGGGCATCAAATACTTTATGTCCAGATTGTTTTTCTTCTCTCAGCTTGTTGGAGCAGTTGAAGTTTGCACCCAAGTAATTATGTGGTTTCCGTTCGGTTGTTTGAATTTTCTTATTATCGATGTTTGTGTGATCGGAACTATTTTTCTTTTGCTATTTTGTTATTACAATGTATTATGTCTTATCTTGACTGGTAACTAGACCATTTTTTTAGCTTTTTTTTTTTTAAGGAAAATTAGTATTTTAACTGGTCTCTAGTTAATTCTCTCCAATGATATCAGTGTAACTTCTCGCAGCGCCATTCTTCTCAGACATGAGGATCTATTTGTGCCTCCTCACTATTCACTCGCTTACAAAAGGACCCTTACAACATCTAGCTTGTCAGGCGTGATTCACCACCAAGTGATGCAAAACTAGCCAGCCTATCTCTCTGTTCGTTTCCCAACTCACCGGCATCCCCTGGAGAGAATATACAAAGGAAACTAACTACCCGGGATCTATGAAGTGATGCTTGCCACTCTAAACGGAGCCAACTTATCATCCACCTTTCAGTTACACCGGTTACAACTACGACAAGTTTGCACTGCTGACTCTCAAGCCATCAGAAGACGGAACTGACCGCCTCCACCTCTATTCTCAAACTAGATGGTGTGTCATTGTCACAGTGTTAGTCAAAGTCCATATTGTTGTTGAGAATGAAAGAATCTTACCAGACTGAATCGCCCATATCTTGTATTTGTTCTCCATTTTCGTCGAGGTATACATCAATAGTGATAGAGCCGTCGTTATCGTGTGCTGATTCAAAGTTGGTGATGCATCTGCTAGGCAGCCCCAGAGCACGGCTGACTGTGGATTTAGTCAAAGAATACACATCTTCACAGCGTGCCTGTTCGATCACAGTGAAGCTCCACCTGACTAAACGTTAGTCTGTTACATATAACACTGTAATACACAACATAGACATACACACAGGACTACCACATACAACAGTGTCACATACACAACGCTACTACATACAACAGTGTCACACACACAACACTAACACATACAACAGTGTCACGTACACAACACGACGACATACAACAGTGTC
>CAJHNH020002935.1:0-22500 GCA_905116865.2 Candidula unifasciata
TGTTATATTGTGATGTCTCAGGCCTACTAGATGACCTCTCTGAAGAATGTGAGATTTTAACAAGATCCAGTTTCTGCCTCCCAACACCACTCCGTTACTTCAACCCATGAACAAGCAAGTTATTTCTAACTTAAAGAAACTCTACACTAAAGCACTCTTCGAGCATTGTTTTCAGGTGACTGAATGGACCAACCTCACTCTCAAAGAGTTTTGGAGAAAAATAACTTCCACATCTTTGCCTGCCTCAAGATGGTCGACAAGGCAGGATAAGGGGTTACCAAGAGAATCCTAACTTCTGCTTGGAAGAAGCTTTGGTCGGAGAGTGCTGTCGATTTGTGACTTTGAGGGGTTTGAGACACTGAAACCTAAAGTCAACGAGATTGTGTCTTTGGCCACTGTCATGGGGTTGTAGGTGAATAACAGTGATATCGAAGAGCTTATGGAAGAGCACAGCCAAGAGCTGCGTTTTGGAGGAAAATTTGTGAGAGGAGGAGAAGGAGGTAACAGAAAAGCAACAATTTTCTGGCGAGATTAGAGAAATGCTGAAAGCATGGCAAACTGTTGCATCTTACATTGAGAAGCATCGCCCTAATAAGGAAGTGGCCATGCGCGTTGCAAATTTATTTAATGATAATGCTGTGTCGCATTTTCGCCAAATTTTGAAGCGTCAGCAAAAACAAATCTCTGGACATCTTTCTACTAAAAAAAATAAATAATAATTAGCTATCATAATTATTTCGACAATTTTTTCTGCAAATCGAATTCGCATTCCATGTGGGTCGTTACGCGTTTAAAGAAAAGATGAAGATGATCCACTCTCCTTAACAATATGTATATAATTGTCTTTGAATAAACGTTATACATAGCATTTTGTGATCATCTTTTTTGACATCGAACGCATTATCGTATTTTACATTAATTTATATGAGAACAATTGTTTCGCATAGCGAGTGTTTCGCTTAACGAGTATGATTCTGGAACGAATTATGCTCGTTAAGCGAGGTTCCACTGTATATGCTCAGGAAATTGCTGGATAGATCAATAAAAATAAAAAAAAACTGTTTTGTACTTATGCTGCACTGACCATGTGAATGCTTTTTATTGTGTGAAATCAGCTATAAGAATTAACAAGCATTTGTGAACATTTAAGAGCATAAAAAATGACGTGCGACAAGAATGTGTACTATCACCCGATGTTGCATTTAATTTACAGTGAATGTATAATGAGATTTTTGACGAAAATGCAAGGAGTAAGTACATAAATAATCGACACTATACTGATAACACCATCTTTACGGTGACAGGTCAGGACTACAGCAATTGATCTATATATCGGTGGTGGTAGAAAGTGAGAAATCTCAGTTTGAAAAATGGGAAGACAGAAGTAATATAACACGAAGAAAAACAATGATGTCTAAATGTATAATTGTCTTTGCACTGGAACCCACAGAAGATTAGAAATAAAGGAAGACCAAAGACCACATGGAGAAGGGAGCTATAAAGTGAAGTTACAAGTATGGGTAGGAAGACACGGGAGAGTTGCATGCGATAGCGAAGGATATCAAGATTTAACGTCAGTTGGTCGGGGGCCTATGTTCCATTGGGGGCTAGACAGGCAGAAGAAAAAAATGTATAATTAAAGTCAGATATACGTATTTAGCCACATTGATAACATCTGACGGGGTTTGGGGATTTTGAACAACGAATCAACATTATGGCACACCGATAGTAACCTATAAGTACTCTGTTCTTTTTTCTAACTCAAACCTAAGTCCAAAGAAACTCAGCAAAGTGCACAGGCTCTGTAGCACCGGCGAGGATCGTGAAATACTTTGGGTGGATTTTTAACTCCAAATTTTGCCCGCGCAGCGGCGTTTGGCTACTCTTTTCGATTTCCAACTTCCAAGGGATTTTTTACGTGCGCAACAATGCACACAGGCGTCCGATCTCATTACCCAGAGACCAGGGGGAATAACTAGAAGTCCCAGTCCATTTGAAAAAAATCTAAGCCCTTTATGAAGACTGAACCCGGAACATCTAGCACTCAACGCAGTCACCATGCCCTGAGACCACGCAGTCCTTCTAACATCTGAAGGAAGATGTATCTCATACATAATGACCAGAATAAGACATGCTAAATCTGCATTGTTTTTTTAAATGTATGCACTACTGCTTCTTCTTCTGCTTTTTTTCTCTTCCACCTCGTACCTCATCGAATTGTCGGGGGGAGGTGGGGGAGGGGGGGGGGGGGGGGGGGGGGGAGTGTAACATTCGTTGATGAGCTCTGTCACGAGCACTATAAAGACTGATGTTCAATTATGTTAGGCAGTTTTTAATGCCATTACTCGCTCTGTACCCGTTGCAATGTTTTAAGGTGGCTCGCTGTGGCAGTAAGTACCCGGACATTCTTGTTAGGTGTCCAAACCACTTCATTTGTTGTTCTTTGATGACTTGTAAAATTGGCTTTATTCCTAGCATTCGTCTGATTTCTTGATTTCGTAATTTTGTTTTTCTTTTTAGAAACTCCTGCAGCTCTTCTGAGACATTCCATCTCTGTTGTCACAATTTTATGTTCATTGGAAGATATAAGTGTCTACGTTTGGCATTGATAGCATAGTGTTGGGCAAAAAATATTTCTGATAAGATTCGCTTTAGTGATCCGTGAGTTTCTGTTTGTGTGTCAACAGGGAAGATCGTTGCCTCATTACGTGATTAGCTTTGTCCTTGTTTTCGGATGTAAAAATTGCTCCCAAATACTAAAATTTCTCAGTTTGTCCTAGGATGTTTTTTTTTTTTTTTTTTTTTTTCTTAATTGTCTTTCTGTCTTTTTATCACCATTGTCTCTGTCTTGTTTTTTTTTTTTTTATATTCCTCCCCTTTGTTACTAATTTTATGCACTAAAACTACGTAATTAGAAGTTATGAAAATAGTATCTGTAGGCTTTATGGAGCTGGGTTTAATATACGGTTTAAAATCGTTGACAATGACTAAGCATGGCAAACAGTTTCCTAAGGCTTCCGGGACCTGATTTTATTGATGAATCCTTAGAAATCCCTGGATAGCGAAAAAGAGCAACACGTATGTTTTTAAAGAGGAGAGTACATCACAACTCATCACAGCTATCAGAAAGAGACGTTCATCGTTTTTGGTCATATGAGAAGTAAGAAACTGGAACATTTTGTGACACAAGGAAAGTTTTGTGGGAAGAAAGAGACAGAGAAAGACATCTCATGACGATTCTGGACAACATTTTCTCAGGCAGTCAACGCAGTAACTGATACAAACTGTTGGAGATTGCAGACTGCGGAGAGGCAGGATCGCCCACACCAGATGGCAAGACACTTGATGATGATGATTTTTCAGAAATTATATTATCCATTCAGTACATTATTGTTTTTAGTTATATTATTATTATTATTATTATTGCTATTATTATTATTACTTGCCATTCAGTACATAATTATTCTTACTTGTATTATTATTACTATGCACTTGATAAGACTAAAGCTAAAGTGCTGACCTTTTCTACCAAGGTCCCCCACCCCCTTTTCCCCAAAGCCCGCAGTGCCAGCCATCCCTCACCCCCGCCAATTTTTGTGGTGTTGCCCCTCCGTGTAGGTCAAGTCATCGAAGAACAACAAATGAAGTTTAGAAACCTAACAAGAATGCCCTGATACTATCTGGCACAGCGAGCCACACTAAAGTTACAACGGGTATAGAGCGAGTGGAAGACCTCGGAAAATATGGAGTGATGGCATTAAAAACAGCCTTACAGAAATGAACAACAGTCTTAATAGTGCTCTTGACAAAGCTCATAACGAAGTTACAATCCCCTCCCGCCCCCGCCCCCCGACACTTTGCTGAGGTACAATGTAGAAGAAGAAGAAGAAGAAGAAGAAGAAGAAGAAGAAGAAGAAGAAGAAGAAGAAGAAGAAGAAGAAGAAGAAGAAGAAGAAGAAGAAGAAGAAGAAGAAGAAGAAGAAGAAGAAGAAGAAGAAGAAGAAAAGAAGAAGAAGAAGAAGAAGAAGAAGAAGAGGAAGAAGAAGAAGAAGAAGAAGAAGAAGAAGAAGAAGAAGAAGAAGAAGAAGAAGAAGAAGAAGAAGAAAAGAAGAAGAACAAGAAGAACAAGAAGAACAAGAAGAACAAGCCCCTCTGTGTGCAATTGTCTTCAAGACTGACCGAATGTGTGAGCGATAAGGACCGGATATGCTGATGGACATATTAACATCCATTTGTTGGAACTACGCCTAATGACGAGTGGCATTGGCTGACATTGATGCTTAAATCTCTCTGCTTTTGCTGTTTTCGTTGTTTCCGTTTCCCCAATGAGCTGAAGAAAAACATTGAAAAAAAACAGCGCACATTTCCGCAGGAAGTAACCACACAAAAATTAAGAGGGCGCGTTAGATAAGTGCGAGGTGCTGCTGACTTAAGTTTATAATATGTATTTGTCTGACCCTAATATACCCTCTTGGATTCTTGTTGTGTGTGCGCGCGCACCGGCGCTTGCGAGAGAAGAGAGAGAGAGAGAGAGAGAGAGAGAGAGAGAGAGTGGGGGAATAGAGTAGAGAGGTATGGGGGAGGGGGGGGGGGGTCATGAAAAAACAACATGCTGGACATATTGACATGGAAGATCATCTGTGTCAAAGTTTATTGAAAATGCACCAGACAGAAGGTTGTGTATAGACACGGGCATCCGCCACGAGAGATGGAGGTCTAGCGTTCAAACCCTGGTGAAGCCTGGGATTTTTTCACTTGGACCTCTAGTAATTGCCCCTGGTCTCTGGGTAGTAAGACCGGACGCCCGTATGTATTGTTGCGCACGTAAACCATACCTTGACAGTTGAAAATCAAAGAAAAGTTGCCTTACAGAGCTGCCTGGGCAAAATTTGGAGTTAGAAATCTACCCAAAGTACTTAAGTATCCTTGAGGCTCAACGGAGTCCGTGCACTGCACTGAGAGACTAATCAGCTTTGAGTAAGAAGTAGAACGGAGAACTTGTGGGTTAAACCCTTGTGCGATGATGTTGATCTGTCGAATAAACATAAACATTTCTCTCTCTCTCTCTCTCTCTCTCTCTCTCTCTCTCTCTCTCTCTCTCTCTCTCTCTCTCTCTCTCTCTCTCTCTCTCTCTCTCTCTCTCTCTCTCTCTCTCTCTCTCTCTCTCTCTCCTCTCTCCCTCTTTCTCTTCACCCCCTTCCCATTACAACTGTCCTACTGTCACGATGTAGTCCTGTAGTCGATGCTTTTGTTTTTATTAACCCCAACAGACTGTCCAATATTTTAGGGGGTGGTAGACAAGCTGCGTGCAGTCGTGGGACCTCGGCTGCATACAGTCGTGGGACCTCGGCTGCATACAGTCGTGGGACCTCGGCTGCATACAGTCGTGGAACCTAGGTCGCATACAGTCGTGGGACCTAGGCTGCATACAGTCGTGGGACCTAGGCTGCATACAGTCGTGGGACCTAGGTTGCATACAGTCGTGGGACCTAGGCTGCATACAGTCGTTGGACCTAGGTTGCACACAGTCGTGGGACCTAGGCAGCATACAGTCGTGGGACCTAGGCTCCATACAGTCGTGGGACCTCGGCTGCATACATTCGTGGGACCTAGGTTGCATACAGTCGTGGGACCTAGGCTGCATACAGTCGTGGGACCTAGCCTGCATACAGTCGTGGGACCTAGGCTTGCATACAGCTGGGACCTAGGTTGCATACAGTCGTGGGACCTAGGCTGCATGCAGTCGTGGGACCTAGGTTGCATACAGTCGTGGGACCTAGGCTGCATACAGTCGTGGGACCTAGGCTGCATACAGTCGTGGGATCTCGGCTGCACTCTCTCCTGGGACGTATGTGGGTTGGTGTTAGGTCCAGTTCTAGATGTTATGGGGTAGTTGAAAGCCGGGAAACTCGGTCTTACCACCCTATAAAATATTGGACTATCCCCATGACGTCTTCTGGGTGTTATTAAAGAACCCATTTTTCTCCTTCTCATTATATGAACACAGAATGTAGATTGTCTCTTTCTGTTGTGGGCAATCAGTACTCTTCGTAGGTCAAAGGAAGAGAGTTAGCATCATCCTAATCCAACCGGGCCATTACAGAACATCACACAACCACACCATACCTGACAGAAATACGGCCCCTTATCAGCTCTTCCGCCTCATTCGTTTTCTTGTCGAAGGTTTCTATAGTGCCGCGTGCCCATCTTCGAGGTAGTCGACCCCTGCCTTTCGTATCCGCTACTGTTCTTTCCAGCCCACCGCGACGTATGACATGGCCAAAATATTGTAGTTTCATAGCCAAGATACTATTTACAAGTTGTTGTTCCTTGTTGTTTCATATCTTTAACGTCAACATTTCTTTTTCTCTAGGTCCGTAGTATTCTGAGAATCTTTCTGGTAATCTGGTAGTCTGGTAGTCTGGTAGTCTGGTAGTCTGGTAGTCTGGTAGCCTGGTAGCCTGGTAGCCTGGTAGTCTGGTAGTCTGGTAGTCTGGTAGTCTTAGTTTCAGCTTTATAGCAAACGGTTCACCCCATAGTTGCTCTGATCCTTTGCCAACGAAAAGCGCAAAGAATGTCTATCAATGATCTTTGTGAAATAATTGACACAGACTGCAGTCTCAGCACATCCACTAGCATACACACGCATTAAAAGCATACGGTATCCATTAGAAGAGCACACACACACACACACACACAAACGGTGGTGTGTGTGTGTGTGCCCATCGTCCGTAATGCCTGGAAATTTCTATACCAGCTTATCTTATAAGCCCCAATTCTCTTCTTTAATTATTGTAATAGGCAGCAACTCACATCCGTATGTAGGTACAGGGGAGGCACGTACCTGCTCACACAAATTTGTCTTTAATTTGCTTGACGCTTCTTAACTATAGACTTTTAATGCTGTTTAATCCTTTAGAGAAAGAAAAGGATGGCATAACCTGATAGAAGCAAAAGCAAACAAACCCCATGTTTATCTTGTTTTCCGCTTATTAAACAAGGGTTTAACAATTTAAGTCTGCTCTGTTGCTAAGTCGATGCGAACGCTTCGTAATGCCGGGGTGCCGGAATCGATCCCAGCCATGCACCCTGCGATGGTTTCGACAGTGGTATCAGGGGGCCGACCGTGCATTCCAGGATCTTCTTTTCCTGTCTCTTTTTGTTTTCGAAACCGCCCCACCCCCTTTTTTTTTCTCCAACCCCCCGCCCCCCCCCCCCCCCCTTTTCCCCGAGGACTGCTAAATACAGTTTAACATGGTTAAAAGTATTGCAAGGGACCAAAAACACTATAGACCGTGTCAAGCAAAAATGCTTGCTAACGGGTAACTCAAATCAGTTCATCCCTGTTTGGACCAAAGCTTTGTGCGCGTTAACCAAGTGTTCTTCTTAGAAGAGTTTGTGTTAACAATGTGCTACTGTGCCTATACAGGTTGTATATTTAAACACTTTTTTTTTTTTTTTTTTGGTGTATTTGTGAAAATATTGTCCATTCTGTATTTGTAATCCTTGTCTGTGGATTTAATAAAAATATACTGCTATATTGTGTCCTTCTTGGGTACTGTTTTCCGCATTAGAGTTGTATTCACAATCTATTCTACATGTTAAATTGTAAACAGTATTAGAATAAGGACTTTTATCATTCAACAGTTTCTGATTTTTCTTGGCACTAAGAAAGTTTTCACTTTTAACTTTTGTAGCATCAGGAAACGACATCAAAAATTGAACATCTACTTCTGAATATTTGCCACCGTTAGGAAAAACATGCTCAACCAAAAATACTCTTTCTTCAATAGTTAACACCATTATAGCTAAGATAAGTAACTAAAACACCGGTATATAGCAGCGGTATTCGAAACTAACGGTTACAGGGCGCGTAAAACATGACGTGTTGCACAAATTTAATTACGGTGCTCAAATAACTGATTTCAACAAATCTACAGTCATTAAACATACACCCTATACAATACCACGGTGAGTACAGTTGTACCTCGACACACGAACTTTATTATTTCCCGAATATGATTCGTATCTCGAGAATCTGATATCTGGAATCAAACTTTCCGCGACATCTTAGAGAGTGTCAAATAATCCGTTTTCAGTTTTCATCTGTTCCTGGCTTCGAACTGTTGACCGATGTCTTGGCTACTGGATGGAAATGACAAGCTCTGCGATAGACCATTGTTCATAGGTTGAGCTTCTATTCAGGTCATATTTTGAGACACACCTTCAGCTTTCAGTTGAATGTCATTTATCCAGGCTAGTAGTAGAGTTTCAGTTTATTCCATCACTCTGCTTGGTCGAGATGACACGAAAGATACTCCTAAGCCCAAATCAAAGACTCTTATATAAAAATATTTAATTAAAAATCGACATCAAAACATTGGGAGCATTCCCATAACTCTCCGACCCCATCTTCAGCAGCAAGCGCAGAGTTCCAGTTTCAAAGGCACCAGTGACAGTCTCTTGTATCTCCCTTGCATCTTTCTCTCGAGTGTTGAGGTGTCTTTATTTGCCATGTCTGTTGTTCAGCTTGCAATCCACAACTCTGGAATATTAACCGGCATAAGCTGTGGAAAATATTCAAATGATGCTTACTACTCCAGATCTCCGAAGGAGTTTACATCCAATGCGAAAGACAAAAAGTTTTGAAGATTTATTGCCGCCAACCTTAATACTGGAAATGACACTTAACTGAATGATAAAATAATGACTTACTGAATGAATGGAAGAATGAATGATTGTGTAGCTGATTGATGACTGCTTGCAAGAACACACTCTGGGGGGTTCTTTCCTTAACCATGCGGTGTCCTTCAAACTAACGACCAATTTATTGCACCCCGTTTACCTGGGCATGTGTGTTTTATTAGTCGAGTTCTAGATTTGGATTCTGTAGCGTTGTAAATTTCTAGAGCTTAGTTAAAGGCTGACAGTTCTGTCTCGTCTTGTGCAAGAACCTGGTCTGCCAATGCCACTTTTCTTAACTTTGAAAGTCACATCTTCTTATGTAGGCGTTATATTTTAAAACTAACATATGTATGTAATAAAGAAAGGTTTAGATTGCGACAGAGCATTTGTAGGTGTCTTGATACGTTCATATTTTACTCAGAGTTTTGAGCAAGTATGGTGTGTGTTGTTTTGTAGTAGTATACAACTTAAACCAGCTAGAGTACATCAGCAGTAATATAACAGAATAGAGAGAAACTACTTGTGGAATACAGACAACTAGCTAAATAAACTAACTTACGAACGAATTAACTAATTAACTGGCTAGCTGAACAACTAACTAACTAACTTACTAACTAACTAACTAACTAAACAACTAATTAATTAACTAATTATCTAACTAATTCACTAACTAACTAACTGAACTAACTAACTAATTAACTTACTAACTAACTAACTAACTAATTAACTAACTAACTAACTGAATTAACTAATTACCTAATTTATTAACTAACTTATCAACTAACTATCTAATTAAATAACTAACTATCTATTTAACTAATAACTAACAAATTAACTAACTCATTACTCACTAGCTGAACTAACTACCTAACTAACTAACTAACTAACTAACTAACTAACTAACTAACTAACTAACTAACTAACTAACTAACTAACTAACTAACTAACTAACTAACTAACTAACTAACTAACTAACTAACCATTTAACTAACTAACTAAATAATTAAATAACTAACTCACTAACTAATTAATTACCTAACTAACTGAACCAACTAATTAACTAACTAGCTAATTGACTAACAAACTAATTAACTAATTAGCTAAAAAAAAACTAACTAACTTACTAACTAGCTAACTAATTAACCAACTAACTAAAGAGCTAACAAATTAACTAAATAAACCAACTAACTTACTAACTAACCAACCTACTAACTAACCAACCAAATAACTAAACTAAAAAACTAAGTAACTAACATAACCAACCAACCAACTAAATAACTAACTAACTGAACTGACTAACTAACCGACCGACCGCCCGCCCGACCGACCGACCGCCCGCCACGTAGATCCAAAGATCAGTGTACCGAAAAGAAACATGGACCGGCCCGTATCTAATAAGAATAAACTCCACAGGGAAGCATGTACAGCAGGGGTCTACCAATCATCAGTAGAAGTAATCTGTCGTCGACTAATGTTTCGGCCCACGAGCTCCTAGACATTTTCAGAGAGTGGGCCCACCTGAGTTCATGAAGCTCAGGGTTGGTTTCCCCTGCTGCACGAAATTACCAGATGTTGTTCGGATAGGGACAAGACGAACTGGTGATTTTGCAGAAGGTACTGTGAGATAAGAAGTCGTCGCGGTAGCATAATTAGAGCAGTCTGCATACCTGAACGACCGAGCGGCAAGCTTACGATTGGTATACCAGACACATGTTTGACTTTTGTTAGCAGGTGGCAGAGGAACACTGGCAGACAATTCGGACACGATGGACTTTCAAGGGATGAGAAATTCTTTTCCGCTAGACACCCGGACCATCTCACCGAGGCCAGTCCCCTACGTTGTTTCGTTGTGTCCAGAGCCAGCTCGAGGCCCTCCCAGCAACCTCACCCAGCTGTTTAAGTGTCCGTTTGCTTTCATTACCGTGCAATCCTAGTTCTTTAATCACACTGTAGAGCGAAGTGGAAACGAGGCCTCTCGCTCCCACATCGACGGCAAAGACTCGTACTGTGTACGCTTCGTCACTGTATTTCTCGAGCTTATACATATGGCTTTCGTCCATTCGCGACTCATACGGAACGGTCAGCTCAATCAGTATGAGCTGCCGTTTCTCCGCAGAGTGGAGAACTATGTCAGGTCGCAGGCCGGTCTTCCGAATTGACTCAGGGTATCTTTCATCTAAACTTTTACAGTTTGTGTACCTATTCAGTACAAACGTGGCGTAATGAGAAGCTTGTTCAACCGAGCTAGAAAGATTTACACCGAAGACACACTGGCTGCAGAAATTAAAACTCTCAATTCAACTTTACTACTAAATGGGTACCCCATAGGTTTCATCAAACGTTGTTGCACCCAACCCAACCCTACCTCGAACGAAATTACAGTATCCAAACTACTAGTATATATCCAACTTACTTATCGAGGTGATGACATCATGCAGCGTCTGCAGAACCGACTGAAAACAGCAGTTGGCCAAACATTCTTTGCGGGTGTTCCAGTGGTGAGGTACAAGACCACTCCTATCCCATGGTTGGTTAGTTGCGTATCCTTTACAGGACGTTGCAGAACCAACCCCAACCGCCCCTGGCTGTTGTGTGGGTTTCTCTAGGCAAATTTACGACCAGTAGTTTGCCATTGCCCCTGGACGGTCGGCTTTCTTGATACCACTGTCGAAACCAACGCAAGGCGCGTGGCCCGCAGCTGGGATCGAACTCGGCATCCCGGCATTACGAAGCGTTCGCATCGATTTAGCCACAGAGCCGACACTCCTATCCCAACCCTACCTATTAAACAGCTGCCATTTCAAAATCCCAATATGGATGGCAGACCAACAAGGCAAATCCAGGATACCCGGTTGAATCCCCTAAGAAGTTATAATTAGGATATCCCTAACGGCAACACTAGTGCATTCTTACTTGCAGTCCTGTTTGGGTAAGGAGTTCTTATAAAATGTGACAGGGTCTGTGTTAGATAAGAAACCTGTTTTATGTTGGCTTTATCTCCACGCGTTTTAAAAGCACGAATGCACTTTTGTTTGTAAATTTACCTTTGTTATTTTTTATTTATTAGTTTTTTTTTTTTTTTTTTTTTTTTTTTTTTTTTTGTAATGTTAAATACTGTACTCTAAGATTGTTTAAAGTTAAGATGTCGTTTGTTTAAAGTTAAGATTCCGTTTGTTTAGAGTTAGGATTTCATTTTCACGATTATAATGATGTTGGTCAATGAAGCCTTAGGTTGTTAACTACAAGGGAAATAACTCCGACAAAGCGTTGGATGTATAGAAATACTGTATTAGTTCCCATGATTTAAATGGCAGAAGCCTGGTAAACCATATTGCTGTTCCTTCATGTTTGAAAAGTACTTATGTTACATTTTAATTATTATTTTAGATAGAAACAAGACGACATTGTTTTTGATTCCTCATCTCCTGCTGCCTGTTGAATCCTTAACAGAGTATATTTCTTCATCTTCATTTTTTCTTGTTTATTTATTTTTCGTTTCTTTCTTTCCTCCCTTCTGTCTGTCTGTCTGTCTGTCTGTCTGTCTGTCTGTCTGTCTGTCTGTCTGTCTGTCTGTCTGTCTGTCTGTCTGTCTGTCTGTCTGTCTGTCTGTCTGTCTGTCTGTCTGTCTGTCTGTCTGTCTGTCTGTCCGTCTGTCTCTTTCTTTCTTTCATTCTCTCTTTCTTTCTTTCTTTCTTTTTCTTTCTTTCTTTCTTTCTTTCTTTCTTTCTTTCTTTCTTTCTTTCTTTCTTTCTTTCTTTCTTTCTTTCTTTCTTTCTTTCTTTCTTTCTTTCTTTTTTTCCCTTTCACTATATCTCGCTACACTCACTACAGACAGCTACTCGTCTTCTTCTTCTTCTTCTTGATCTTCTTGATCTTCTTGTTCTTCTTGTTCTTGTTCTTGTTCTTCTTCTTCTTCTTCTTCTTCTTCTTCTTCTTCTTCTTCTTCTTCTTCTTCTTCTTCTTCTTCTTCTTCTTCTTCTTTTTATTCTTTTTCGTCTTTTTCTTCTTCTTCTTCTTTTCCTCCTCCTCCTTCTCGTTCTCCTCCTTCTTTCGTCCTCCTTCTTCTCCTCCTCCTCCTTTTTCTCGTCCTCCTCCCCCTCCTTCTCATCCTCCTCCTTCTCCTCCTCCTTCTTCTTCTCGTCCTCCTCCTTCTCCTCCTCCTCCTTCTTCTCTTTCTCCGCCTCCTTCTCCTCCTCCTTCTCCTCCTCCTACTCCTTCTTCTTGTCCGTCTCCTCCCCCTCCTCCTTCTTCTCCTCCTCCTCCTTCTTCTCCTCCTCCTTCTCCTCCTTCTTCTCCTCCTCCCCCTCCTCCTTCTTCTCCTCCTCCTTCTCCTCCTCCTCCTTCTTCTCCTTCTTCTCCTCCTCCTTCTCCCTGCTCCTCCTCTTTCTTCTCCTCCTCGTTCTCCTCCTCCTCCTTCTCCTCCTCCTTCTTCTCCTCCTCCTCCTCCTTCTTCTCCTCCTCCTCCTTCTTCTTCTCCTCGCCCTCCTCCTCCTGCTTCACATTCACCAACTGTAAACGCACACCGAAAGACATGTTATTTGTCCACTTCTTGATGTTGGCCTTTCTCCATTAGTCGAGTGTTTCACAAATCTGTGACATTTTGCATCTTTCTTATTTAACAAATGATTTCAAATAAAACGTTGGACTGTAATTAAGTAGAGCAGTATACTTATTTAGGTGGTACTAGTAATTGTGATTTTTTTTTTTTAAATCCGAAGACAGAATTTATAACACGCTTTAGAAATTCATAAGTTAAGTAAAGGGCCCTTTATATAGGGCTAGACCTATATTTTATAGACATAACAGCATTTGGTGAGTGATGTGGTCAGAATCACACCGGCCTCCTTTACTTTCCAGGACTGCACCTAGTACCCACTCAAGACTGGGTTGACCTGGGAGCCGAGGTAATCTTTTAAAGAGTTAAGTCCCGTCAGGAATGGAACCCACGATCTTCCGATCCGCATGCGAGCGTCTAGCGGCTAGACCACTGCGACTTCCTTTGGAAATGCAAAGCCACATTAAAAAGCCTGGAGAAAAAAAAATGAATTTTAAATTGTATTATTTGAAAACAAAGTTGAGAATTTTTTTAATTATTATTTTTATAAGCATAATGTTATGACAACGGCGTCCGTGGCTTAGGCGCTACGAGTATGACTCGTAATTCCAGCGTACCGCGATGGAATCCCACTGCTGACTGCGTTGATTCTTATCTTGTTAAGAGGCGTCGCAGATCGACCAGCCTAAAATGGGTACCAGGAATACTGTCCTAGGGAAGTCTGAAAACATATGGCTGCTCTTCATATGTACCCTATGCGCCTAAAGGCGTGACAAAGGAATCTTTACATTTTTTTTTAATGTTATGGCAGATGTAAGATATGCCAGTGATAGTTGTAGAACCTCAGAAGATACAGAAAAAAAAAGTTAAATGCACGAAAACAGTGCCCAAGGAACATGTTGAACATACCGTTGGATGAACTCAGGAGGGTGAAAAAATACGTGAAATGTTTTGGCCATCTCTAGTATGAACAGTTATAAGACAAAGAAGGTGTCACTGGATTGGACAAGGGGAAAAACGGAGAATCATCAAACAGGCGTTTACGTGGGGAAAATGGGCTAAGGTAGCCCATTGATAGTTGGTAATCATGTCTATCCACAACCTTCTGTCTCGTGTACTTTGAATTAGCTCTGACACAGACGATCCTCTATGCCATGATGTCAAACTATCCATCTTATTTTCTCTGGGTCTCCCTCTGCCTCTCCTCCCCTCCAACGTTCTTACTGTCACGATGTTTTCCCGTGTTTCTTCTTCTCATTACATGGCCAAAGAATGTAGATTGTCTTTTTCTGATATGCTTATAAGAGTTGCATTTTTTTTTAAATGGGAATATTATTCTGGTGTACGTTTTGTTTCGTAACAGTCTCGAAAGGATGCTCCGTTCAGAGTGACAAGCATACTTCCAAGGTCCCGGTGGTTAGCATCCTTTGGATATTTTTTCTAGGTGATGCCATTTTGTTGGGAAATGAGCAGACAGATAGACTGGCCGGTTCTGCACCACTTGGTGGTGAACTGATGTATGGCAAGCCGGATGTTGTGAGGGCCCTTTAAGAGCGAGTGAACACCTCTGAGGCACCGATAGATCATTTCGGTATAAGGAGAATGGCGCTGCGAGGTGTTGCAAGGGTATTTGACCGACGCTCGACACTCATAGCAAAGGCAAGACGGATATACAATACGACAGTTACTAGTACCATCAGAATATTAACTTTTCACTTACTGCTGAAGATGGGGAGGGCGCGCTTATGGGGGTGTCCCGAGTGTAATGATGTCGATTCCTTATTCAACATTCAACATTGGAAAGGACTATGGGTGTATACCGGGGTACCGCTGCAGTTACTGCTAGTCGGCTACAAAGTTGCTTTGTATTAGTCTAAGTCTTAGTCGAGGTGCGGCGTCCGTGGCTTAGGCGTTGCGGGTTCGACTCGTAATCCAACGTACCGAGATCGAAACCCATTGCTGGCTGCGTGGATATTTATCATGGTATATAGGGCGTCGCAGGTCGACCAAGCCTAAAATGGGTACCAGGATGGGCTGTCATGGGGAAGTAAAGACAGCCGGCGTAATGCTGACCACATTACCCACCGAGTGCTGATGGTCTGTAAAAATATGGGCGCTCTTCCTATATGCCCGATACGCCTAAAAGGCGTGAAAAGGGATCTTTACTTACTTTACTTTGTCGAGGTTTCGACTTCACTGCAGTCAAGTCAATCCCATACTATATGCATTGTATTGGTATTCATTAGTTGCGTATCCTTTACAGGACTTTGCAGAACCAACCCCAGGATTTTTTTTATCTGTTGTGGTTTTTTAAAGGCAAGTTTACGTCAGTAGTTTGCCATTGCATTCTGGACGGTGAACTTCTCCATACAACTATCGAAACTAACGCAAGGCGCAAGGCCCGCAGCTGGGATCGAACTTGGCACCCCAGCATTACAAAGCTCGATCGCAACGCCTAAGCCACAAACGCCGACACTGATATGCATATCTAGGCTAAAAAATGGGTACCAGAATGGCTATCCTGGGGAAGTAAAGATGGCCGGCGTATTCCTGACTACATTACCCACCTAGCGCCAATGGTCTGTAAAAATATGGGCGCTTTTTCCAGATACCCGATATGCCTAAAAGCGTGAAAAGGGAATCTTTACTCTTTTTTTTTTTTTCTACATTTATCTAGGCTTATTGAAAAGACCCACCCAAAGTGGACAATAAGTTCACTACGTAACCGTTCTGTGGTGGTGCCCAAATAAAACTGTGCTACAGAGCTATAAGGGATTCGTCGTGGAGTAGCAGCTAGACTCTCGACTTCGGATCAAAAGGTCACGGGTTCGGTTCCTGTCAGAGCATTTTTTTTTTTCAAAAATGCCCTTGGCTCCCAGGTCGACCGAGCCTTGAGTGGGTACCAGGTATAGACCTGGGAAGTAAAGGCAGCCGGCGTGACGATGACCATAGCACCCACCGAGTGCCGATTGGTCTACAAAATAAAGGTCTTGCCCTATATGCCCAGTAGGCCTACAGGCGTGGAAAAGGGTCCCCTAATTTGTATAGGACTATAAGGTTGAACAGGGTTTTGACGATTTATACATGTCTGTTTCTTGTTCTTGAGGTCTAATCCTACAGACTATGGAGTTCTGGATTCTGGAGCTCTGGAGTTCTGTATTCTGTTCTGGAGTTCTGGATTCTGGAGATTTGGAGTTCTGGATTCTGGAGTTCTGGATTCTGGAGTTCTGGTTTCTGGAGTTCTGGTTTTTTTAGTTCTGGATTCTGGAGTTGTGGTTTCTTTAATTCTGGTTTCTGGAGTTCTGGATTTTTGGTTTCTTGAGTTCTGGATTCTGGAGTTCTGGATTCCGTAGTTCTTGTTTCTTTAATTCTAAATTCTTTAGTTCTGGATTCTGGAGTTCTGGTTTCTGAATTTCTGGATTCTGGAGTTCTGGATTCCGGAGTTCTTGATTCCGGAGTTCTGGATTCTGGAGTTCTGGTTTTTGGAGTTCGGAATTCTGGAGTTCTGGATTCTGGAGTTCTGGTTTCTTTAATTCTGGATTCTGGAGTTCTGGATTCTGGAGTTCTGGATTCTGTAGTTCTGGATTCTGGAGTTCTGGATTCTGGAATTCTGGATTCTGGAGTTCTGGATTCTGGAGTTCTGGTTTCTGTATTTCTGGATTCTGGAGTTCTGGTTTCTTTAATTCTGTATTTTTTAATTCTGGATTTTGGAGTTCTGGATTCTGAAGTTCTGGATTGGTTTCTGGAATTCTGGATTCTGGAGTTCTGGATTATATAGGCGGAAACCATTAGAAAGAAATGGGTGGGTGTATAAGCAGTCGATTGCTTGCTCTGACTGTTTGTAGCCAAATAGCTATTCAGTGGGTGCTGTTACCAGTGTCACCTACTGCCTTTACTTCCTGTAGAATTTCCTACATACCCAAATTCAAGCTTTTTTATCTGCGAGTCCAGTCAAATTTTTTGCAGCTCACCTATGTGGAATTCGAATACGTGAGAGCTGTTCTAGAAGAGTAGCTGTCTGTTGGCGAGTTTACCGAGATATAGTGAAAGGGAAAGAAAGAAAAAAACAAAAAGAAATACAGACAGACAGACAGACAGACAGACAGACAGACAGACAGACAGACAGACAGACAGACAGGACAGACAGACAGACAGACAGAACAGACAGACAGACGACAGACAGACAGACAGACAGACAGACAGAAAGAAAGAAAGAAAGAAAGAAAGAAAGAAAGAAAGAAAGAAAGAAAGAAAGAAAGAAAGAAAGAAAGAAAGAAAAGAAAGAAAGAAAGAAAGAAAAAGGAAAGAAAGAAAGAAAGAAAGAAAAGAAAGAAAGAAAGAAAAGAAAGAAGAACAAAAAGAAACGAAAGAACGAAAGAACGAAAGAACGAAAGAAAGAAAGAAAAGAAAGAAGAAAGAAAGAAAGAAAGAAAGAAGAAAAGAAAGAAAGAAAGAAAGAAGAAAGAAAGAAGAAAGAAGAAAGAAAGAAAGAAAGAAAGAAAGAAAGAAGAAAGAAAGAAAGAAAGAAAGAAAGAAAGAAAAAGAAAGAAAAGAAAGAAAGAAAGAAAGAAGAAGAAAGAAAGAAAGAAAGAAAGAAAGAAAGACAGAAAGAAAGAAAAGAAAGAAAGAAAGAAAGAAAGAAAGAACGAAAGAAAAGAAAGAGAAGGAAGAAAGAAAGAAAGAACAGAAAGAAGAAAGAAAGAAAGAAAGAAGAGAAAAGAAAGAAAGAAGAAAGAATAAAGAAAGAAGAAAGAAAGAAAGAAGACAGAAAGAACAGAAAGACAGAAAGACAGAAAAAAAGAAAGAAAGAAAGAAAGAAAGAAGAAAGAAAGAAAGAAGAAAGAAAGAAAGAAAGAAAGAAAGAAAGAAAAGAAAGAAAGAAAGAAATAAAGAAAGAAAGAAAGAAAGAAGAAAGAAAGAAGAAGGAAAGAAAGAAAGAAGAAGAGAAAGAAAGAAGGAAAGAAAAGAAAGAAAGAAAAGAAAGAAAGAAAGAAAGACAAAGAAAGCAAAGAAAGAAAGAAAAGAGACAAGAAGAAAGAAAGAAAGAAAGAAAAGAAAGAAAAGAACGAAAGAAACAAAAAGAACGAAAGAAAGAAAGAGAAGAAAAAGAAAGAAAGAAGAAAGAAAGAAAAGAAAAGAAAAGAAAGAAAGAAAGAAAGAAAGAAAGAAAAAGAAGAAGAAAGAAAGAAAGAAGAACCTAGAGAATAAGAAAGAGAAAGAAAGAAGAAGAAAGAAAGAAAGAAAGACAAAGAAAGAAAGAGAAAAGAAAGAAGAAAGAAAGAAAGAAAGAAAGAAGAAGAAAGAAAGAAAGGAAAGAAAGAAAGAAAGAAGAAAGAAAGAGGAAGAAAGAAAGAAGAAAGAACGAAAGAAAGAAAGAAAGAAAGAAAGAAAAGACAGAAAGACAGAAAGACAGAAAGACAGAAAAGAAAGAAATAAAGAAAGAAAGAGAAAGAAAGAAAGAAAGAAAGAAGAAAAGAAAAGAAAGAAAGAAAGTAAGAGAAAGAAAGAAAGTAGAAGAAAGAAAGAAAGAAAGAAAGAAAGAAAGAAAGAAAGAAAGAAAGAAAGAAGAAAGAAAATATAAAGAAAGAAAGAAAGAAATAAAGAAAGAAAGAAAGAAAGAAAGAAAAGAAAGAAAGAAAGAAAGAAAGGAAAGAAAGAAATAAGAAATAAAAGAAAGAAAGAAAGAAAGGAATAATAAGAAAAGAAAGAAACGGAAAGAAATAAAGAACTGAAAGAAAGAAAGAAAGAAGAAAGAAAGAAAAGAAAGTAAAAGAAAGAAAGAAAAGAAAAGAAAGAAAGTCAAAGAAGAAGGGAAAAGAAAGAAAAGAAATACAAGGAAGAAAGAAAGAAAAGAACTAAATGAAAAGAAAGAAAGAAAGAAAGAAGAAAGAAAGAAAATAGAAGAAAGAAAGAAGAAGAAAGTAAGTAACTAACTAATAAAGAAACGAAAGAAAGAAAGAAAGAAAGAAAGAAAGAAAGAAAGAAAGAAATAAAGAAAGAAAGAAAGAAATAAGAAAGAAAGAAAGAATAACATAAAGAAAGTAAAGAAAGAAAGATACAGAAATAAAGAAAGAAAGAAAGGTAAGCAATAATAGAAAGAAAGGAAGAAAGAAAGAAAGAAACTAAAGAAAAGAAATAATAATAGCCTAAACATGAAAGAAAGAAAGAAAGAAAGAAGCCAGAAATACATAAAGACCTAAGAAATCCATACGAAGAAAGAAAGAAAGAAAGAAAGAAAGAAAGAAAGAAAGAAAGAAAGAAAGAAAGAAAGAAAGAAAGAAAGAAAGAAAGAAAGAAAGAAAATTATACAGAGAGGTTGAAATGGATGGAGAAAAGAGAGAGCAAGAAACAAGAAAAGAGAAATAAAACCATCCTGAAAGGAGAAGTGAGAGTGCGAAGGAGAGGGAGAGGAGAGAGAGAGAGAGAGAGAGAGAGAGAGAGAGAGAGAGAGAGAGAGAGAGTGAAAGAAATGAACATGTCCTATTAGGTTTCAAGCAATATAGTGTCATGACGTCTGTCATTTATACTAGAATCAATAGACTTGACTCCAGTGGGTTTGGAGAGGACGAACGAAGCTGCTAGGACACCCGCCACTTGACTCATGTGGTAACTGTGTGTAGTGGAAACCATGATCGAGTTTTAAAAGTTGGTTGCTTATCCTTTACAAGACATTGCAGAGCCAACCCTAACATTTTTAGCTGTTTTTTTTTTTTTTTTTAAGATAAATTTACGCTTAGTAGTTTGTCATTGCTTTCTGGAGATTTGGCTTCTGGATACCACTGTGGAAACCAAAGCAAAGCACAAGGCCCGCAGTTGGGATTGAACCCGGCACCCCGCAGCCCCTAGCCACAGACGCCGACTATAAGCGGGTGCAGAGGGGGAAAATAGAGACACGATAATCTCATCTTGCAATTTGAATTTGTGTGTGTGTGTGAAAACATTCTAAAACTACTTACTACACATTATGCAATGTCCTGATGTCCCATTATCTGTCACAGGAGTCTCGCAGCCTATGTCTGCTTGCCGTTCCACCAACAGACTGCGTGGTCTCGAGGCATGGTTTCCGCCTCGACTGCTAGAGGTCCCAGGTTTAATCCCCGGTAAGCGCTGGGATTTTTTCACGTGGACTTTGACTTCTAGTAATTCCCCAGGGTCTCTGAGTAGTGAGATCGGACGCCCGAGTGCATTGTTGCGTACGTAAAAAAACCCCGTGGCAGTTGGAAATCGAAAAAAGTAGCCCAACGGCTCTACCCGGACAAAATTAGGAGTTAAAATCTACCCAAAGTATTTCAGGAGCCTGTGCACTGTGCTGTGCTTCTTAGGACTCAGACTTGAGTTAGAAGAAGAACGGAGCACCAATCGGTTACTACCCGTGTGCCATGATGTTGATCCTTTGTTCAAAACCTCAAATTTCAAACCTCAAACCTCCGTTCTACCAATTGCAATCACTGTGATATCATGGATGAAATCCAGTCCAGCAAATGTAGTGTCTCTTTTCAAAGTTTGCCTGATGATTTCTATAGGACGTCCTCATTTCCCTCTATTTCCCATGGCCGGTCTCTCCTTCGGCCAAATCAGAAGGAGCTAAAACCAAGAAGAAAACATAAGAATTAAAGAGCAAGGAGAACACAGTTGAAAACAGGATAGGGAATTGGCGGTATGACTTTGAGGGGAAAAAGCATTAGGCCCGGAGACGGCGCAGATACCAAAACTTTAGCCACGAAAGTGGAGCACACACAAAATAAGACCATAAATAGAGCCGGAGACTGTTGGCAGCTTCTGATAGCTAGCAATAGGTTGAACGTGGTTGTGTTTTTGATTTTTTTCTTAAAAGGAATTGGAATTGGGCAGTTCCTGTTTCGTGATACTTTGTTCATCAATGCCGGTCCTAAACCTGGACGTGAAAGGAGGAGGGTTGGGCGTGGGGCCAACTTCCCATTCTTAATAACAACTTATGTGCTACAGAAACTTGTACAATTCGCACTTTACTGTTAATCAGATGTCTTGTAGTCTGAACACATTGTCGTATCTGCATATCAGTATGCCACATCAAAATGCCCCACATTAGGGTGTCCCACAACTCAAACGACTGCTTTATCATTCATCAGTTATTTCACCAAGTTGTGCAGAGCCAGCCGGTCTGTCGGACTGTTAATTTCCGCATACATCCGCATTCCCTGGGGAAAATACCCGGACAATGCTCTTTACCCGTAACCTCCGAAGTCAGGCATGCCTCTTAGTACGAAGTATACTCTTCTTCACTTCAACAGCATGCTTTCTGAGTCTGTTACAATCACCATATGTGTTTGTATTGTGTTCTCTAGCCAACGGAAAGCTGCAGTGACCGCCTCCACCTCCATTCTTAAGCTGAATGTTGCGGTATCATATGCCAGGCTTTCCTGCACCACACGTCGACAATGAGCTTTTGCTAAGAACTCCCAGACACTTCCTTTGAGAGTAAAAAGAAGATCACCACTATTTCATAACTAGCATGTTGTAGATACCGACTATTTATGAATTTGCTGAAGTTGAATCTGTTTGACAGATATCGCAGCCCAACTGTAAACCTAAAAAAAAAAATTACCAACTGATCCTATAAGGATGCACGCAACAGAAGATAATTATTAACAGTGATTTGTTTAGTTAATTACTGTAAATTTTTTTAGCTACAGTAATTTATGTCTCGACCTTCGTTGCACTTATTACCCTTTATGACAGTGTATCTCAAACTTCCTAACGTCGCAACCCTTTAATGCAGTTCCCTCGTGTTGTGTACGACATTTATTTTCTTCATAACTGTAATGAAAATGTGTTTTCAGATGGTCTTATGAGTTCCCTGTTAAACGATAGTTCGATCCAAAAAGGGGACGAGATCCACAGGTTCAGAACCGCTGCTTTAGTACAGAGTGCATTAGACAAACAGTAACATCTGTGTTACTTCTAGAACATTAATTATCTCTTTACAGGTGAGCGTCTAGTGCGCTGTGAGAGCATTACCTGTAATCATTGCAGTGGAATGTTATTCTTGTCTGTGAATTATCAGGTTGCACATCAATGGTTGTAATTGACCTTTCTATTATTATTTTTATTATAACAATGTTATTTCTGTCTTTAAACTTTACAGACGTACTGAGAATGTATTTCGAAATCGTAGTGAGAAACTTTTTTTCTCCCTGAAACGCACTCACAAATTTAGATGTTGTCATAACCATTATTATTATGTCGAAAGTTCAATAAATCTTTTGCTGCTGCTTCTTCTT
>CAJHNH020002935.1:27500-107500 GCA_905116865.2 Candidula unifasciata
AGTTGCTTTTATAAGCTAGTTTAATTTTTTTTTTTTTTTAATGTTCCCACTTCGTGTGCAGTTCTTATTATTATCATAATAAATATATAGATGTTTATAGTGATTAGATGCCACTGTGTTGTAACGGCTCAGCACTCACCTTCTTATCCGAATATACAAGCTTGTATAAGTGTTGTGTGTGTGTATATATATATATATATATATATATATATATATATATATATATATATATATAGAGAGAGAGAGAGAGAGAGAGAGAGAGAGAAAGAGAGAGAGAGAGAGAGAGAGAGAGAGAGAGAATCTTCAGAATATTTTCCTTATTCGATACTGTTGACACTGACGCTCTTGTTTCCGGAACATCCTCTCCTTTACTACTTGACGAGATTCGGCAATTTATGCCAAAACATATACTATGTATACTATGAAATCTGTTATCTGTTTAATACTTCAAAAACACGAACAGACCAAGGCATTCCCTTGGCAAGACATCAACCTGACTTCTTCTTGATACGTCAGTTTTGTGATGTTGGTATTATTTTGGTTTTGTTTGATTTATCTATGTGCTGATGAAGGTTCTATAGCCGCAACGTTCACGTTTGCTTGTGTTTGCTATTTTGTGAAGCTCGCTAATCTACATTTCGATCGGTTTTACATTTCCCTTCCAGAATGCAATCCTGCTTCCTCACACTAAAGAAACAGATCATTGTCTTTCTACACACCATCTCCATGGCCACATGTACAAGGAACTCAAGACTGCGGACTCAGAAATGTGCTCACGTGGATGGACAGGCACCAGAGAATACCCAACAGTTGCCGCGGACCTGCGGTAGAAAGATCCCGAGTCTAGCCACTTGGCACTGTCATGGAAACAAATCTGTGTAGCTCAGGGAAGGACATGTGTGCCACCACAACCTTCATGGAGACATATTGCATTCACATCTAAAAGCCAGTGCCAAGGGGAACGAAACGAGACAACAGAAAACAAAATGCAATACAAAGCACACCTGATAAACAGAACCCACCAGTGACCTATAAAATAGCAATACAAAGCACACCTGATAAACAGAACCCACCAGTGACCTATAAAATAGCAATACAAAGCACACCTGATAAACAGAACCCACCAGTGACCTATAAAATAGCAATACAAAGCACACCTGATAAACAGAACCCACCAGTGACCTATAAAATAGCAATACAAAGCACACCTGATAAACAGAACCCACCAGTGACCTATAAAATAGCAATACAAAGCACACCTGATAAACAGAACCCACCAGTGACCTATAAAATAGCAATACAAAGCACACCTGATAAACAGAACCCACCAGTGACCTATAAAATAGCAATACAAAGCACACCTGATAAACAGAACCCACCAGTGACCTATAAAATAGCAATACAAAGCACACCTGATAAACAGAACCCACCAGTGACCTATAAAATAGTTCTTTATATCAAAAATTCCTCTTATCTAGAAAGGAGATCAAACAATAAACATTGCCGAAAATACACAAATTGTTCTTCACAACTGAAATTCCCCACAACCGAGATCGCATTGTTCTTATTGTGGCAAAGCTGGCAGATCCATTTGAAATAGAAACAGCTTTTGTCGCCTCTTATATTTTTTTTTTTTTTTTCAACTGGCAACTGCTAATACCAAGAAGAGAATTCAGTGGACCCCTGAAAAACAGCTTGATGATCTGGATTTCACTGATGATATTTCTCTTCTGTCCAACTCACAGAGTCAGACGCAAGATAGATTAAATTTACTTGAGGCCAGATCACAACTACCAGGTCTGAAAATCCATAAGGGAAAGACAAAGATAATAAAAATAAATCAGACAAATACAATGTAGTTTCTTTTAATTGTATGCCACTCCAAGACGTGAAGTAGTACACATATCTTGCCAGTAATGGAGGCAAAGATGGAGAACTGATAGAGCACTAAGGAATTTGTGGAGGTCAAAAGAAATTAAAACTAAAACTAAACTAAAAACAAAAATTGTATTCTAATGTCAAATCAGTACTGTTGTATGGAGCGTAAACATAAAAACGACTAAGGCAATTACCAATAGACTGCGCCAATTCATTACCTGGTGCCTGTGCATAATAGAGGAAATTAAATAGTATAATAAATCCCTTAAAAAAAAGAGCTTTTGGAGAGAACTAAACTAGCTCTAGTGGACTAAATGGGGGGAAAAGATGCTGGCGTTGGATAAGGCACATGTTGAGAAAACCTGATAGCAGTATAACTAGAATATCTTTGCACTGGAACCCACAAAGAATAGAAATAAAGGAAGACCAACAACAAAACAAAAAATACATGGAGACAGGAGACAGTAAAAATTAAAAAAAAATATGGGAAGGACATGGGGAGAGCTACATGCGATAGCGAAGGACTGAAAAACGTGGCATGAGTTGGTTGAGGGCCTATGCTCCGTTAGGGGCACAAGAAGAAGTGAAGAGATCGCATTTAGGGGTCTGCACTGTATTTCGTACATATCTCTGTCTTTTTTTCTCTCCATCTTTTGGGGTCAACAGAAACATGTTCTTAAATAGTCCAGTCGACCCCTTTCCTTATTCACACCTCGACAACATGTGATCAAATTATGTGACAAATTTGCAGAAAACATCTCAATAAGATACATCCTGCACGCGACCAAAGTTTAATTTACAGCGGAGAAGATAAATTATCGCACTTGAAATTGCTGTTCCCTGATGTATTGGCTTGGACGATGGGCCACTGGACCCGGAAATTATGGATTTGTTTGGGCTTATCAAGATGGTTTTTGCCGAGACTGTTGTCTATATTGTGTGATAATGTCCTCCCAGAATGACCCATTGCAACGCTGTACATTTGCATGAATTAAGTGCTTCTTTATGCTGAAGCCCCTAATGCTGAATTCAGTCTGACAGTGATGTTTTTACTGGCTTCGCCTCTTGTTAATATTGCTTTGTTTATTTTAATTAAAAGATTGAACCCGTCTGAGACATTGAATTCTACCGGGACAAATGTAAGTAAATTTTACTCTACCAGGAGCGATAAACACAAAGTGCCACCATGCGGATGAGGATCACCCGTGGAGAGGTCTAGGAAACCCTGTTTAAACGTTGGGTTATGTTAGGGCCCCTAGTTACAGCCAGGGTTAAGCTTCAAAATTACCAAAAAATTGCGTTCAACAAGAGGGACAGCTTATGTCTAGACAACGGGACAAACGATGAGCAATTTAAATTGTGTAACAATATACAGGCAAGACCACATAAACCTACTACACGACAGTTGCCTCAAGCATCATAAGAAGATCAATACTGAAAAGACAGAAGTCATGAGCATAAGCAGAGAGCAACAGACCATCGACACAAAGATTCTAGATCACAGCCTAAAACAAGTGCAAGAATTTAAATACTTGGGAAGTATCTTTACATTCAATGGTAAAATAGACAGAGAGATCGAAGCAAGAATCCAACAAGCCAACAATGTCGCATACCAGCTTGCCCAAATTTTAAAACACCCTGCTGTCCCAGCTGAGATAAAAAGACAAATTATAAATACAATCTTTATACCGACATTAGGTTATCAATGTCAGACTTGGACATTAACAAAAGAACACGAGAGAAGACTAACCACCTGTGAAATGAGATGTTTGAGAATGGCTGCGAATAAAACCAGAAGAGATCGAGTGAGAAACAATGTGATTACAAGAACTATTGGAACCATACCCATCGTTAAATTTATTGAGAAGCAAAGAATGAAATGATTTGGTCACCTAATGAGAATGGAACCAACGATGCCAGCATCAACAGCATACAACATGAAAATCGAAACACCAAGAGGCAGGGGAAGACCAAGAAGAAGATGGATTGAAGGAGTCACGACTTCCTAACATCACGGCATATGAAGCGACTGAGCGCTCCCTGGCTCGGTTGCCGATCATCTGATAGACTGTGACGCCTAGCGGCACAAGCAGATTTTTGACAATTGAAGAAAGAGAACAATATACCAGGTCATTTATAGTGGCACCAATTCTTGTTCGCAGGGTTTTCTTTCCTGCTGTTTATGGTTTAGGGTAAGGGAGCCGCCGTATTGTAGCGGCTAGAAGCTCAGCTGGGAATTGGAATGTTGTAGAGTCAGCTGCTGACATAGCTCGAGTTTTTTCAAACAATGATTTTAGCTCCCAGGTCGACGCGTCTTAAATAGCTAACAGGTAAAGGTATTTAACTTGATGCTAACTTATGCTTGTTTGCTTGTCAGTTCTGTGCCAATTGAAGTCCCCACTCTGGAAGTACTTGATGCTAACTTATGCTTGTTTGCTTGTCAGTTCTGTGCCAATTGAAGTCCCCACTCTGGAAGTACTTGGTGCTAACTTATGCTTGTTTGCTTGTCAGTTCTGTGCCAATTGAAGTCCCCACTCTGGAAGTACTTGATGCTAACTTATGCTTGTTTGCTTTTCAGTTCTGTGCCAATTGAAGTTCCCACTCTGGAAGTACATAATGCTAACGTATGCTTGTTTGCTTGTTAGTTCTGTGACAAGAGAAGTCCCACTCTGGAAGTACTTGATGCTAACTTATGCTTTGTTTGCTTGTCAGTTCTGTGCCAAGTGAAGTTCCCACTCTGGAAGTACATGATGCTAACTTATGCTTGTTTGCTTGTTACTTCTGTGCCAAGAGAAGTCCCACTCTGGAAGTACTTGATGCTAACTTATGCTTTGTTTGCTTGTCAGTTCTGTGCAAAGTGAAATTCCTACTCTGGAAGTACATGATGCTAACTTATGCTTGTTTGCTTGTCAGTTCTATGCCAAGGGAAGTCCCCACTCTGGAAGTACATGATGCTAACTTATGATTGTTTGCTTGCCAGTTCTGTGCCAAGTGAAGTTCCCACTCTGGAAGTACATGATGCTAACTTATGCTTGTTTGCTTGTTACTTCTGTGCCAAGTGAAATTCCTACTCTGGAAGTACTTGATGCTAACTTATGATTGTTTGCTTGTCAGTTCTATGCCAATTGAGGTCCCCACTCTAAAAGTACTTGATGCTAACTTATGCTTGTTTGCTTGTCAGTTCTGTGCCAAGGGAAGTCCCCACTCTGGAAGTATTTGATGCTAACTTATGCTTGTTTGCTTGCCAGTTCTGTGCCAAGTGAAGTCCCCACTCTGGAAGTATGTGATGCTAACTCATGCTTGTTTGCTTGTCAGTTCCTTGCCAATGCTTGTTTGCTTGCCATTTCTATGCCAACTGAAGTCCCCACTCTGGAAGTCTGGAGAAGGACTTTCTTTTAGATGCCCTATCCGTGCGTCTATGCAAGCGCCAGAACTATTTTTGTGATTTGTCGTCATTGTCGTGCAGAAATCCGTTCCTTTCTCATTTGTTTAGCAATGTTAGCCAGAGATTTGAAAAAGGCTTCTCATGCATCACTTGTTTCAACAGCTAAATGTGGTCAGGTGAAGCATTACTGCATTTCTTTTTCTCATGCTGCCACTGTTTGACGGATTGCCGTTTATCTATCCAAGCTTTTTTCACCTCGTCATTCCACTGAGGAATCTGACTCATCTGTATGCAGACTGCTGATTTCTTGCATCTCAGACAGATGCACTGCGACTTCAAAGGAAGCTTCCAATTAGTCGACTCTTATGACATGCTTTTTGGGTAGGCAGTTAGCCTTTTCTTGTTTTCCCTATAATAGGGCCCCGGAACCCATACGGGGAGTCAGAAAGGAACTGGAAATTTGTTGTTGGACCAGATGATCCTAACAACTGGTAGAATGCAGGAGGTAGGATATTACAGACCATTGCTGTAGAATTTTTGTCTGCCTTCTGAAATACTTAGTTATTTTCCAATGCTCAACTCTCGTAAGACTTAATACCCATAGAGGAGCTAGCAATTCTAGACCTGCAGTTGAACCTGATCTACTCCGTTTCCTTTTGAGGAAAAAAATTAAATGTTTGACCATTTTCAGACTGCTGCTAGCTAGCCGAGGCTGCTAATAGTCTCCGCCTATACTTGTGGCCTGGTTAATTTGCGTCACTATCGTGACTAAAGTCGTAGTATTTGCTTATCTATTCATCAATAGGATAGCTTTAAAATCACCGAGATTAATTCTGTTTTCAGTGTGTCCCACCGCAGCATATAATCTGTGACCCAGACATCCAGAATACGCTGGGTAGAAAGTGTTTTCACATACGCTTATAAAAACACTCGGACATACTCACATATTCACTCTTCCACACTCACAGAATAATAACTTTCTGGAAATCACTAAAAAATATGCATCACTGAAAAAGACAGCAGGAAATCAAAAACAAAACAAAAAACCACAATCAAATAATCATCGTATGAAAATACGAGGATGGCGATCCCTACAGCTCATCACACTTGGGTTCCATCACCAGTCTCCAGCGTATTTCCATTTAGATTGACTAGAAGCTGCAGTGACGTCTTCGGCAGAGCCAAATGGGCGGTGCTGGTTTTGGTTCCTTCCATGAATAATTTACCTGGGGTAAAATTATTCCAGTGTGGTGCAAATTAACGGGCTGGAATTTGAGTGGGTGTCTTGTTCATCCTGATGGCTATACGGCGTATTTGAGGTTGAATAGGGTATATAGGATCTGCGAATTAGTTATTTAGAGCGCAAAACTAACAAATATGTCAGAGACAAAATATACAAATTTTCATAATTTCGGGAGACTCTTTTGGCAGTGGCGAAACGTCGCAGGCTAGCTTGGTTCCGTCACGTAGTGAGACATGATTCGAGTGCAAAGACTGTACTTCAAGGAACAATAGGAGGAAGGGTGTAGACGAAGAAGAGGAGGGCAAAGAAGAATGCTGAACATTGAGCCCTACAGGGCTGAGAACGCCGATATTATGAATGCCCAGATTTCATTACCTGGCCTCGCCCTGTTAATGAAAGAAAATATTGGTTTCCTGTCCTCGACTATGTTTCCACCGCTGACGTATGTTTGGTCTGTGCTCCTATCTGCACTTGAGGGTCTTGTAACCATTGCCCACCCCTTTTGAGCCGCCCAACGGCCCTACACATTTCACCAAAGAAGCTACCATGCCAGGGCTCACGAGGGGCGGCAGCACCCACAGTGGGACCACTATTCTAACCAGTATGCTATCCCGGCTTCCACTTCAATGCTCATGAGGCTCTAACAACCCATTAGCCAGATCCGTCGCTCCACAAGTTTACAGGAGGGGGCTGTGTGGTCTCGAGGCATGGTGTCCGCCTCGAGCGCTTGAGGTTCCGGGTCCAATCCCCGATAAAAACTCGGATTTTTTTTTTTACGTGCACTTGGACTTCTAGTAATTTCCCCCTGGTCTATGGGTAGTGAGATCTGACGCCCGTGGGCATTGTTGCGCACGTAAAAAATTCGAAAAGAATAGCCTAATGGCGCTGCCCTAGTAAAATGTGGAGTTAAAAATCTACCTAGAGTATTTCAGGATCCTTGCCGGAGCTAAAGAGTCAGTGCACTGTGCTGAGCTTCTTCGGACTTAAATCTGAGTTAGAAGAAGAACGGAGCACTTATGGTTTACACCAGTGTGCCATGATGTTGATCCGTTGTTTAAAACCTCAAAACTTCAGTCTGTTTTGGGAGCGGGTCATGTGGCTGACAAATATACAGACAGATGGATTGTCAGCTTTATATTATACGATTCACATTTCTGCTATACCCATACTTTCTGACGTTCCTTCATATACCGTTTTTCAATGAGGTCATAAGTACGTTTTTGGGCAATGTCAACAGTTTGAAGAATGTAACACATATTGAAACTTGAAAATATCACCGCGTGATATGTGCCCTAGTCGAATCCAAGCC
The DNA here is from genome assembly GCA_905116865.2 of Candidula unifasciata. Classification (NCBI taxonomy): domain Eukaryota; kingdom Metazoa; phylum Mollusca; class Gastropoda; order Stylommatophora; family Geomitridae; genus Candidula; species Candidula unifasciata. The sequence continues at coordinate 35,316 of CAJHNH020002935.1, forward strand.
CACGAAAGTCGCTGCTCCTGCGCGGTGACGTCAGCGGTGAGAAGAACTGATCTAAGCATAACTACACTATGGCACTACGGTTTTATAATCTTGTCCTCTGCTTCATCTCTTTGTCAACCCAAGTTGTATTTTTAGTCACTGCCCTTAAGTGCACACAGGGTTCTAAGTGCCACCACCCCCCCCCCCCCCTCCTATCGTTTCCCCTGCATCACAAATTTGACCGACGAAGCTACTGTTCCCTTGACCTTCCCTAGCCACTTGACCGATACCAATTCCTATTAGGAGAAAATGAAAAGGTTCGACGACGTTCAACCTGCTGCTAGCAAGCCGACGCTGCTTACCACTTGACCCAGCTATTCAGGTAATTATCCTTCCGTCTGATATTTGCCCCTGCTCCATCAAGTTCACAGATTCTCAAGTTTATGTCTTTTCACAAAATATACACAAAATATACACAAAATATACACAAAATATACACAAAATATACACACAATTTTAGCTGTCTATGTTTTATATCTATTTTTAGTTTGCATCTGTCTCAACAAGGGCCTCGTAGCTTCCCCCCCCCCCCACACCCCTTACCCCACACCCCGCCCCCACACCTTACACCCTTCACCCACACCCCCACCCCCACAACATGATATCATCTGGGTTTTTTTTTTTTGGGGGGGGGGGGGGGGGGAATATTTATATTCTGTAATAAAACAGTTAGCAATTTAACACCGTCGGCTAGTTAATCTGTGATTTTTTTGTTTGACAGACAGAAAAATGTTCATCAACTAAACAAGGATTCGATCACATGTCTCTAGAATGAAATCACAGCTTTCTAACTATATTTTTAACCAGCCGCTCTTTTTGAAGCTTCAACTACTCTGTAGTTGACCCCGATGACACGATTCGGCTTCGACTTAGACACAAACTGGGAGTTTGTTTTATCGCATGTTTCACGCCCTGGGGTAAGACAGGAAGATTTGGCCAAGTTTGCAGGAGATAGTGTGCGTGTTTGCACCGATTAAAATGCCCAGTGGTCGGCGGTTGTCACCGGTGAAACAAAACAAGCTAACAGCTGATAGAGTGAGTGTCTAAACAAGAAACACAAATGTCATTCTTTATTAGTAAATGTATTTGCCGGGTCTAGATTGATGGAGTGACGGGTTGAGTTGAGTTGATTCAAGAACAGACACCCAATTACTCTTGGCATTCCCATAAGCGCTCTGTCCCCATCTTAAGCAGCTAGTGCAGAGTTCTAATACTAATGGTGCCAGTAGCATTCTGATTAAACGTCCGTCTTGCCTTTCCTCTGAGCCTCAAGCATCTGCCAGAACCCCTCGTCACTTCCCACTGCATCAATCTCACCACACTGTGGTGATCCATCTGCTCCTTCGAACTGTACACGCTCTCCCATATGGCACTAACCACGTCTGCGTCAGTACTCCACCAAGTTGGAGTGACGGGGGATCTCGAGACTGTGGACATTTGATTCTTAGCAGTCCTTTCAGTGTGGGGTCTTTTTTTTGGGAGAGGAGGGGGGGGGGGGGGGACAATATATTTCTGTTGCCTCCTAGCAAGCATGCGTAAATATGATTAATTAGGGATTTAGTGAAATCGGATGTGTTGATCCGAGAGACACGAATATCGCAGCCCAGCTTTGCACCACAACACAGCTTGTTGGCAGCAGCAGATTCTTGTTGGAGAATGTTGAGAATATCAAAAGAAGAAGAGTGCAATTGTGTGGATATTGACAGTTGCAAGCGCTGCTAAATCATTATCAGATCATTGAGGAATCTCCTTCTTCTTCTTCTTGTCTTTACCCCTGCAATGCCTGGCACCGTCAGGGGAGGTAATCTTTGGAAGGGCCCTTCTGCTCGCTTCGTACAAAGTATTTTTCATTGTTGGATATTTCGACGGGGCATGTTGTGCGCTGTCGACCTCTGTCTTAGTTACCGTTGCATCTGCATAACATTGTTTTTGGTTGCTTTGTCTCATGCCAGTCTTGTTACATGACCAAACCACTTGATATGTTGTCTAGGTCGTAAAGGAAAAACAGCAGAAATATGCGTAGCTTGTCAACATAAGATGAGGAACAGAGAAATCAATCTTTAGTAAGAACAAGCTAGGTAAAACATTCAAAAGAATTCAGATCAATGTGGGTCCTCGTAAAGCTCATGGCAAAATAATATAATCTAATAATTGGGGGAAAAAAAGTAGTAGAAGAACAAGCAATAAGATGAAGAACATGAAATGCAAAAACACGAAATACATGAAAAGAAGAAGAAGAAGAAGAAGAAGAAGAAGAAGAAGAAGAAGAAGAAGAAGAAGAAGAAGAAGAAGAAGAAGAAGAAGAAGAAGAAGAAGAAGAAGAAGATTATGATGATGACGATGACGAGGAAGAGGATTAGGATGAAGATGAGGATGAGGATGAAGATGAGGATGAGGATGACGGTGACGATGATGCATTTTATGCTGATTTGCTCTTCAGTAAGTTGGTGTGTTGCTTTTTAGCAAATTATTGACTGGTTAAAGTCCTAGTCCTAATGTCTTCCCTGGTAACCGTATCTTCTGTTGTTACATCGGCAGCTCATCTAGCATCGCGTCTCTCTTGTTATGATTTTTCGCTCTCTGGTTTTAATAAAGATCCAAATTTGATACTAGAAGCAATAATTTAGCTCCCAAAAGGTCATAGTTCTCATTAGATCTGCTTTGGTAAAGTAATTATTACATCAGTGGTGCCATTAGAATTGGAACTCTTTGCTTTCTGCTGAAGATGGGGACGGAGCACTTATGTGAGTGTCGCGAGTGCTGTGATGTCCATTCTTAATTCAACATTCAACATCCCTGGGGCAACTGGGATGTTAATGGAATAAACAATAAAACTAAAGCAAACAATAACATAAACTAGCAGAAGTGTATACAAACTAATTACGAAGACAGTGACATATGTAATTACAGAAGACGAAAAACGTCGTTATTATCACATGCAACTGAAGAGAGCCAGAAACAGGCTGGGAAAGAGAACATTCACAAAAATCGGAATATAGACAAATAAACGCAAACCGTTATTAAAAAGTCGACTGTTCTAATACTCAACGGTGAATAAATAAATGCTGGAGAGGTGGAAGGAGTATTGCAGGGAAATGTACACAGCAACAGCTGAGATGTCAAATATTATGGCTGAAGTTGAAGCGAAAGAACTTGAGGTATTATTAAAAGTAAGAGCAGCAATAAAGAATTTGCTTTATATAAAGGGGAGAAGGGATCACTAGGGTGGTATGACATTCCAGTCGAGATAACACAGTCAGGGCAAAACAGTGTCAATGTATCACATGCACTGTGTGTGAACATCTGAAACGGTGTCAATGTATCACATGCACTATTTGTGAACATCTGAAACAGTGTCAATGTATCACATGCACTGTGTGTGAACATCTGAAACAGTGTCAATGTATCACATGCACTATTTGTGAACATCTGAAATAGTGTCAATGTATCACATGCACTGTGTGTGAACATCTGAAACGGTGTCAATGTATCACATGCACTATTTGTGAACATCTGAAACAGTGTCAATGTATCACATGCACTGTGTGTGAACATCTGAAACGGTGTCAATGTATCACATGCACTGTGTGTGAACATCTGCAACAGTGCTAACGCTGATTCCATAGAAGAGTAAATCTTAAAGTATGTACTAATGACCGTACTGTGATCATGCCTGGACAGATAAAAAGAGTAATGAGGATGTCTGGAAAGAAACTGACTCACGAAGTGAACTGGATGCTCACATCAAAAAGAAACAATATAAATTCTTTGGTCATGTGATGAGAAAGAAAAAACAGGAGTGCATCGTGACAGAAGGAAAACTGGAGGAGAGGTGAGGGGATGCAAAGGGAGACCGAGAGAACAGATGTTGGACAGTTTGACATCATGGCATGGAGGGTCATCTGTGTCAGAGTTGATTGTAAGTAGACGAGACAGAAGGTTGTAGAAAGACATGACTACCAATGCCACACGACACGGACTATAAGAAGAAGATCATTCTTGTCAGCAAATTTCTTCTTGCCAGCAAATTCCTTCCTCAGATCATTTTGCTAATGATTAAAAAGAAACAACAATATGGATTACCAGAAGCACGAGCAGATGTTAGAATTATTAGAGCAACTAGTCCTTTGCAGGAGTTTGCACAATCAACCCCAGTATTTTTTTGCTATTGTAGTTTTTCTAGGTGAATTATACGTCCAGTAGTTCGCCATTGCTTACTGGACGGTCGGTTTTTCACTACCACTGTCGAAACCAACGCCAGGCGCAAGGCCTGCAGCTGGGATCGAACCCGGCACTCCGGAATTATGAAGCGCGTTCGCAACACCTAAGCCACAGATGAAGACATTAGTGCAACAAGGGATCATATTTTCAGTATAAGAATCATCCTTGAGAAAAGATGAGTTCAAGATGGATGTTCATACTTGCTTCATAGACTACAGCAAGGCTTTTGGCTCTGTTCCACCCCCAAAAATATGGCACTTACTGATAGGCAGGGGATTCCCAAAACATTTTAGTTCATTTAATGGAATTCCTTTATCATGAACAACAAGCAGCAGTCAGAGTAGCTGGGGAAACATCAGACTGGTCTGCGGTGCGCAGAGGAGTTACAGAGGGCTGCATTAGCATTGCATCCCTTTTTAACACATATACTGAATATATGATGAGAAATGCAATAAGTGATGAGGCCTGTGATGGCTTCGATCTACTCAAAATGGATGGTTAACCTACCCCAGAAGTCAGATATGCAGACGACACAGTTCTCCTTTCCAACAGTTTACATGGCTTAGGAGAAATAATTCTGTCAGTAAAAAAAAACATTATAAAAGTAAAGTACAGGACCCTTTTCCACACATTTAGGCGTATTGGGTATACAGGGCTAGACCTAAGTTTTATAGACCAATCAACACTTGGGGAGTGATATGGTCAACATCACACCGACCGCCTTTACTTCCTACGACTGCACATTGTACCCACTCAAGGCTGGGTCGACCTGGAAGTCAAGATCATTTTTGTAAACAGTTCGGCTCCGTTAGGACCCGAACCCTCCACCCTCCGATTTGCAGGCGGGCGAGTCTAGCTGCTAAACCTCTGCGACTCCCAAACAAAAAAGGTAATGTATAGGAAATGTTCTTTAAAAAAAAGGTGGAAAAAAAAGGGGGGGGGGGGGGGGGTCCATAATGAAAACAGTACACCAAACGACGTAACCAAAACATTGATATTGAAATGTCACCAATTTAGAATATTTAGACTCAGTTAATCTACAAAAGAAGTCAGAAAGATTCTCGCGTTAGCAATGCAAGGACTAAACAACTTGATGAACCTGTGGCACTGCACCTACTAGAAAGTTACAATGGAAATGTTAAGATCGTGCATCTTTCCCTGTAAACTTACGGATGCGTCATGGAGTCTTACGCAATCACTGGAAAAGAAAATCGCAACTTTGAACTGAAATGCTGCCCAAAAAATTACCAGAACACTATGGACTAAGAAGAGGAAGAAATTCTGTAAGCTCTGAGCATTGAGGGAAAACTGGCTCATCCAAAGCATCCTGTCCTGAAAGCTAAGACATTGTTTCCCATGTTAAACGTTATGGTGGTCTGGATAGAACAGTCCTGGAGGGTAGAGTTTCCTGAAAGTACCTCCACGAAGGTAGGAACAAGACATTGTTTCCCATGTTAAACGTTATGGTGGTCTGGATAGAACAGTGCTGGGGGGGGGGGGGGAAGAGTTTCGGAAAACGATCTCTATTAAGGTGGGAACAAAACATTGAAGGATTACTAGTTATGAAAAAACATATGGCTGAAGAATTTGCTTGAGAAAGAGAGACTTTCAAACGTGACGTGAACAAATGACTTTCTGCAAAGGACCGACTGTTTAAAGATGATGATGATGATGGTAAACTAAGATTTGTATTATCAATATTGTTTTTATATTATTGTTGCTTCTGTTGTTGCTGCTAGCATTTCTGTTTTGTTGTCTTTGTTGTTGTTGTTGTTGTTGTTTTTGTTGTTGTTGTTGTTGGCGATGACAGTGACACTATTTTGTGATACCCACAAAAAATGATAGGAGCGGCTAGAAGCTCGTCGTGGATCGGAAGGTCGTGGGTTCGCTCCCTGGCGGAGCCGGGCGTTTTTCAAAAATGACCTTGGCTCCCAGGTCAACTCAGCCTTGAGTGGGTACCGGCTGCAGTCCCGGAAAGTAAAGGCGGCCGGTATGATGCTGACCACATCACCTATCTTGTGCCGATTGGTCCATTAAATATAGGTCTAACCCTATATGCCCTATACGCCTAAAGGCGTGGAAAATGGTCCTTTACTTTTACTTTACTTACAACAAATGATTCTGTTTTCACCCTAATCCAGTTCCTACCCAAACGGTATTCCGTAGAATTAGCCAAGTTTAACTCGCCGCTCCTGCAAGAGACTGAATCTGTCAAGTTTGCCGAACGGGTAGATTGCGAGAGGAAGGGAGGTGGAACTGAAGCCAGGAGTAGACATCTAACGCTTGTAGACACAACTTTCTCCGTATGTGGCTGCCTCGTCTGTCTTTCCGGTGTGATTAACCCAACAAATCGTGAAGTTTTTTGACCAGCGGAATTCAAATTATAATGGGTTATTTTTTTTTTTTTTTATGCGAATTTGTGTTTGAAAGTTAGAACGTAAATTTTAGAACGTAAATAAAATATCAATTTGAAACGTTGTCTGTGGCTATGTCTTTATATTCAGGAGAAATCTGGTAGTGATAATGTATTTATTGTATCGTGTTACTTGAAGAGTCTAAACCGATTGTTTTAATGAGTTGACACGAGTTTTACAACAGTTTTAAAACTACGCATACAGGAACCCCATTCGCACCAGTGCCGCATAGGTCATCATCATCATGTAGCAGTTCCTTTGCAGAACGTCGCTCTGATCACAGTCTGCCTAAAAGAAACTCGGTCTCTCGCTAGCTCTCCCGCCTCCTGTACTTTCATCGTATCGTATCGTATAAAATCAAACAAAAATTTCAAGCTTAGTCCTTTTTTAGCCGCCTGATGGCCTGCTTTTTCAAGGACGGTTCCTTTGCTATCTTATTTTATTTATATTCCTTGTGGTGATCACTTTCACCTGAGTTTGTTCATTTGTTGCCTAAGTTCTGGTTCTGAGGGGCCTGGTTCCTGTTTAATTGGCTATTCGCTAGCTTTTGCACTGTTCATCTGTGTTAGCACCAAGTCAGTTTGAAGTCACACCGCCACGAAACAAACAGTTCCGCATACTGAGCGCCCTAAAACACGGCCCCCACAGGACGACTGTCACAATCTTGTTGTTGTGTGCAGCCGTTAGATAAGTAGAGGAGGTAACAAAGGTTGCAAAAAAATTAGAACGCCCGAAGGTGCAAAGATATTGTATAGCTAGGTCGGAAGTTGGAGAGAGACAGATAGCTTGCTAGGTTGAGGAAGAGGTCCTTGGTGGGTTGAGTCCTGCACACTGCCTGCTCTGCCTGGGTGGATCTGAAAAATAGACTGATTTACATTTTAGATATATGTGGGGAGGGACGGGTGAGGTTATCAGAGTAGCGTAGTAGCCTGGAATTCCACAAGTGCTGGTCCCCTTATTGTGCAATGCCCTTTTAGCTGGTTTGCCTCAGAGCGTCGGGTGGCCTTTGGTGGGTTTCTTCGGCTTTTAGCTGAAAATGAGTTTATTAATATTGAAACATATGTGGGAGGGGCGGGGAGTTTACAAAATGAAATGCATAACAGACTGAAATCCACGAGTGCTGGTCCCCTTCTTGTGCTATGCCCTTTAGCTGGTTTGCCTCGGAGCGTCGGGTGGCCTTTGGTGGGTTCGGTCGTATTATTCTTTCTGAAAAATATACTATGAGAAATTATGTTAGTTGAATTTTTTAGTCTGGTTGATTCGCCTGTGGTGGAGAAGGAGTGGAGGTGGTACAGGCTGAGGGGCAGGAATGCCTTTGAGAGGACATACAGTGAGGTCGGAAGAGTGAGTGAGAGGTAAAGTTGCCTCTGTTGTGGGTGCTGGTACTCGCTGGATCTGGTCACATCATGATGGGGGTGGCTCTCAGATCGCTTTCCCGGTTCTGGATATGAACTGCTTCACAAGTCGCTGGATCTTGTCGTCACAGCTCACACTGAGGCAGTTTTCAGTTGTCATAGGTTGGTTTGAGGCTCTGAAGTGCAGCACGAGCTCTTGTCTCTCTATTTCGTGGTGTTTACAGTTTAGTAAGAAGTGCTCCATGGAGTTGGGGGCCCTGCATTCCTCGCACACAGGAGTGCGGAATCGGTCTGGCCAACACCCTAGTCGCATCTTCCACAGTTTTCGAATGGCCGGAATTTTGGTCGGTTTAGTCACTTGATTCTTGAGACTGGGTTTGTTGAGTAGTTTGTAGGCAGCTCTGCCTTTGTCGCTGGTCGACCACTGTTGGGACCATTCTCTGCATATTCTGCTTTTGATAATCGCCTTTACTTCCCAGAACTTAACCTGGTTCCCATTTTAGGCTAAGCCGACCTAGGAGCCGACCTGGCTAGTTTTTGTGTATATACAAACTCATGCATACTGAAGCTGCATGGATGATCTGCTTTAGTTAGTTGCTTATGTGGTAAACATTGTCAAGTAAACGTCCCTTTTTAACGCCTTTAGGCGTAAGGGGCATATAGGGATAGACCTATTTTTAGACAAATCGGCACAAGATGGGTGATGTGGTCAGCATCACGCCGGCCGCCTTTACTTCCCGTACCTATGTGATAAACATGAGTACTTTATTACGTCTGTGTCGTTTATCCCTTCCTGTCCACCACTTGAAAAGTTGACAGCCTGCGACCAGAAAATCTCAGTCTGGATGACAGCCCAGCAGGACCTGAAGATTTGATTGACTTCTTGTGCTTCTTCTTTTCTTTACTCCTGGAATGGCTCGACAGGACAGGAAGAGATCTCTAAAGCGGGCTCTTTTGTTCGCTTCGTATATAATACTTTCCAGTGTTTCATAAATTTTCTCCGTCTATCTTCTTTGTTGTCGACTTCTAGCCGTGTTACCGCTGTATCTGTATAACATTGCTCTCTGTGGGGCCCTGTCTGCTGCCACTCTTGTTAAGAGACCAAACCATTTGATCCGTTGCCTATCGATTAAGTTCAATATTGGTTCTGTACCGACTCTCCTCCCGATATCATCGTTCCCAAGTCGATCTTTGTTCGCCTAGAATGGTTCGTGAACATTAAATTTCTGTTGTGACTAATTTTCTTCTGTCTTCTGAAGACAGCGCACATATTTGACACTGATAACACAGCGTTGCTAAGAATATTTTTACCCCGTAAGATTATAATAGTCACACCCCTGGTCGCAGACCAGATGGGGAATATCACATACCCGGTTCAGCCTCCAAAGAAATTATAATTATGGCTCCCGTATCAATCACACCAGCTTGGTGGGACTCAAAGACCTCTGCGGCATAGGATGTTTTTTACGTCTGGATTTTTGTAATGTTGATGAATTTCCAGTTCGATTTGTTTTGTTTTTGGATGTTCATAACAACATTACGTACCAAAGCACTGATATTTTCTGACGAAATTTGTTTTATCGGGAACGATGCTTAACACGGTCTGGAAGTTGTTTTGACTGTTCTGCTGCTTCGTCATCAGTTTCGGCTATTTCTTCTTCTTCTTCTTCTTTCTTTTTCTTCTTTTCTTTTTCTTCTTCTTCTTCTTCTTCTTCTTCTTCTTCTTCTTCTTCTTCTTCTTCTTCTTCTTCTTCTTCTTCTTCTTCTTCTTCTTCTTCTTCTTCTTTCTTCTTTCTTTCTTCTTCTTCTTCTTCTTCTTCTTCTTCTTCTTCTTCTCCTTCTTCTTCTTCTTCTTCTTCTTCTTCTTCTTCTTCTTCTTCTTCTTCTTCTTCTTCTTCTTCTTCTTCTTCTTCTTCTTCTTCTTCTTCTTCTTCTTCTTCTTCTTCTTCTTCTTCTTCTTCTTTGTCTTCTGCTTCTTCTTCATCATTGTCATTTTCTTCTTGTTTTTATATAATTAGTAATTTTATTACTTCTACTAAGACCACTACTTTTCACTCATTTCGTATATCTGTATATATTATTATTGCTACTAATCCCACTACCACAACTAGTACTATTACTATATACTGCTTTCGTTAAAAATGACCCACTTTACAATCAAAATTCTCGTGATGGTAATATTTCAGCTTGTATTGTTCTGTCCATGCATACCCCATAGCTGATTTCTTTTGTTGACCTCAGCTCGAACGTTCGGTAAAGCTGGCTTGTTATTTCTGACAGGATTTAGTTATGTATCTCATATAATGTTGGCTAAAACATAGACTTATTTAAAGCTTCTATGTCCTCTCTTATTCTAGGGCTTCTGTTGCTGTTTTAATCATTCAGAATAAAAGAAGGCAACAAACAAAATAACCACACGCAGAAGAGAGCTGGAGCATGACGTTTGAAAGACGTGGAGGACATGGGGAGAGCTTCATGTAATAGCGAAGGATAGAACGACTTGGCGTGAGTTGGTTGAGGGTCTATGCTCCATTGGGGGATAGAAAGGCAGAAGACGAAGAATTATATTTCCAATTATTTATTTTCAGATAACAATTTAATTTTTTTTGTCGACCTTTTCATCTTTTGCTAAAGATTTCATCGCCTTCGTTTTCTATAAGGGAGCTTGACGCTGTTATTCATACATTTTTGGAAATATACTTGTAGGATCATGGTGAAATGTCCGTGAAATGTTTCCTGAATCAGTGTATCAGATGTCTATTCATCTTGCAAATATGATTCACCCCATGCAACATAAAACAACTGGGGAAATGATATTTTAAGATTTATAAGGTAGGGAATATTTTAAAAGGGTTTCTGCTCCAAACATTGCCCCATGTATACTCACAAAATATGAAGAGATGTATAATGTGTCAATATATACTTTCTGTTTGGTCTAAGCGCAGATCTAGTAAACAAGGTCAATTAAAAGAAAGACCATCTTCTGTTTGAGTGCCATTCTCATCGTGAGGGATATGTGGGTTATTTTTTTTTTCCCTGCGGAAAAAAGTTGTGGGAGGGGGCCTGGGGGTAATAGATCCTCACTGTCCCATATGGAGTTTGTGGTGAAAAGCGAATAATTGGAGGTGTTTGCTTCGAGGTCTCGGCGTATCTAGCTGAGACGCGAGGAACCAACATTGTGCATACAAAGAAGCCAGATACGTACAACATATATGTACGCAGAATTCAAGTTCTGGAAAAAAGACCAAAGTCCAGAAGTGGATGAACAACAAGAACATTCCGCCACCAAAATTTACAGCCGGTGAACATGAAGAAGAAGAAGAAGAAGAAGAAGAAGAAGAAGAAGAAGAAGAAGAAGAAGAAGAAGAAGAAGAAGAAGAAGAAGAAGAAGAAGAAGAAGAAGAAGAAGAAGAAGAAGAAGAAGAAGAAGAAGAAGAAGAAGAAGAAGAAGAAGAAGAAGAAGAAGAAGAAGAAGAAGAAGAAGAAGAAGAAGAAGAAGAAGAAGAAAAGGAACAGAAGGAAGAAGAAGGAGGGGGAGTGGGAAGAAAGGTGTAGGAGGAGGAGCAGGAGTTGAAGGATGAGGAGGATGAAGAGAACGGGGAGGAGGACGAGGAGAAGGCCATCCAAGTTAATCTGTGTTTTTCTTCTCATGTCTGCTTATGCAAATACGCTCTAAAAGAAACGACCCTGGTTGTTTAAATCCTCATAAATTGAAACCCTGCCCAGACACCAGCTTCGCTGTTTAAGAATAACTGACCCGACAAATGAGATTAGGACCCCTCTCTAACAGAACGTGACGTCAAGAAATCACGCAGTAAATGTTTTACTGGGAAACGAGGTTTTACTGTCTTACGTGATTATAGTCATTGAAAACCCCGAAAATAGCCGAACGGGGTTGAGAGGGATACGATTTATAGCTCCAATTTTAAACGCAGTTTCAACAGTGCTTTCCACCAATGCCAGTACATGTACTGTGTGTGTTTTTTTTTTTTTTTTTACATCCTAGTAATATTTTGAGCTGAAAACAGGAGATCCCGATTATATTTTGAGCTGACAACGGGACATCCTAGTAATATTTTGAGTTGACAACGGCACATCCCAGTAATATTTTAAGCTGAAAACGGGACATCCCGATTAATTTTTGAGCTGACAACGGGACTTCCCAGTAATATTCTGAGCTGAAAACGGGACATTCCGGTTAGATTTTGAGCTGAAAACGGGACATCCTAATAATATTTTGAGTTAACAACGGGACATCCCAGTAATATTTTGAGCTGAAAACGGGACATCCCGATTATATTTTGAGCTGATAACGGGACATCCTAGTAATATTGACAGTTGAAAACAAAACATCCCTTTAATATTTTTACTGAAAACAGGACATCCCTGTGATATTTTGAGCCTCAAAATGCGATGTTCCTACTTGCTCTTTTATTATCCGGAGTGTTCCTTCTTGTTCTTTTATTATCCGGGATGTTCCATCTTGCTCTAGGATTATCCGGAGTGTTCCTTCTTGTTCTTTTATTATCCGGGATGTTCCATCTTGCTCCAGGATTATCCGGAGTGTTCCTTCTTGCTCTAGGATTATCCGGAGTGTTCTTTCTTGCTCTAGGATTATCCGGAGTGTTCCTTCTTGTTCTTTTATTATCCGGGATGTTCCATCTTGCTCTAGGATTATCCGGAGTGTTCCTTCTTGCTCTAGGATTATCCGGGATGTTCCATCTTGCTCTAGGATTACCCCAGGTGTTCTTTCTTGCTCTAAAATTATCCGGGAAGTCTCTTCTTGCTTTAGAATCATCCGGGATGTTTCTTCTTGCTCTAGAATTATCCGGGATGTTCCTCTTTTTTTCCGGTGTGTTCCTTCTTCCTCTTTTATTATCCGGGGTGTTGCTTCTTCTTCTTTTATATTCTAGGGTGTTCCTTCTTGCTCTAGGATTATTAGGTGTGTTCCTTCGTTTTCTTTTATTATCCGGGGTGTTCCTTCTTCCTCTTTTATTATCCAGGATGTTCCTTCTTCCTCTTTTATTATCCAGGATGTTCCTTCTTCCTCTTTTATTATCCGGGGTGTTCCTTCTTGCTCTTTTATTTTCCGGGGTGTTCCTTCTTGCTCTAGGATTATTGGCTGTGTTCCTTCTTTTTCTTTTATTATCCGGGATGTTCCTTTTTTCTCTTTTATTATCCGGGATGTTCCTTCTTCCTATTTTATTATCCGGGGTGTTGCTTCTTGCTCTATGATCATCTTTGGTGTTCCTTCTTGCTCTAAAACTGTCCGGGGTGTTCCTTCTTCCTCTTTTATTATCCAGGGTGTTCCTTTTTGCTCTTTTTTCTCGGGGTGTTCCTTCCTGCTCTTTTATTATCGGGATGTTTCTTAGTTTTTTGTTTTATTATTCATGATGTTTCTTTTTCCTCTTTTATTATCCCGGGTGTTTCTTCTTCCTCTTTCTTTATCCCGGGTGTTCCTTCTTCCTCTTTTATTATCCCGGTTGTTTCTTCTTTCTCTTTTATTATCCCGGATGATCCTTCTTCCTCTTTTATTATCCAGAATGTTTCTTCTTCCTCTTTCATTATCCAGGATGTTTCTTCTTCCTCTTTTATTATCCGGGGTGTTCCTTCTTCTTCTTTTATTATCCGGGATGTTCCTTCTTTCTCTTTTATTATCCAGGATGTTTCTTCTTACTCATTTATTATCCGGGGTGTTCCTTCTTCCTCTTTTATTATCCGGGATGTTCCTTTTTTCCTCTTTTATTATCCGGGGTGTTGCTTCTTCTTCTTTTATTATCTGGGGTGTTCTTTCTTCCTCTTTTATTATCCAAGATGTTTCTTCTTCCTCTTTTATTATCCAGGATATTTCTTCTTCCACTTTTATTATCTCGAGTGTTTCTTCTTACTCATTTATTATCCGGGATGTTCCTTCTTCCTCTTTTATTATCCGGGCTGTTCCTTTTTCTTCTTTTATTATCTGGGGTGTTCCTTCTTCTTCTTTTATTATCAGGGATGTTCCTTTTTCTTCTTTTATTATCCGGGGTGTTCCTTCTTCCTCTTTTTTTATCCGGGGTGTTCCTTCTTCTTCTTTTATTATCCGGGGTGTTCCTTCTTCCTCTTTTATGTGGATCACCGGGACCCTCACGGGAAGCAAACAATAGTGACAGTGTACCCTCCCAGGCATGTCGTAAAAGGCGACTAAGTGTAGGGTTGCACTTGAAGTTGGCTACCTCATCCTGTAAAAACAATAGCCACAAAAACCAAACAAACATGGATAAGTCAAAAAGAATAGCAAGTATAACCCAGCCAGCCAAGATGAGGGGAGGCTCTTCAAATAGAAGAAGTATGACACGGTGTGGAGAAAGCCGTAATGAGTCTGGATCGTTGACGTACCTCCTCTCAGCTAGGAAAACCTCCAGAATTGGCACCTGCAATGAATAAAGAAAGGCCAAAAACACACAGAGAAGAGAGCTGGAGAATGAAGTTGGAAAGATGGGGAAGACATGGGCAGAACTCTATATAATGGCGAAGGATAGAACGACTTGATGAGAGTTGGTTGAGGATCTATGCTCCATTGGGCGATAGAAGGCAGAAGAAGAAGAAGAATATTAATAATAAAACTATTGTCTTCGCTAAATCAAATTTTTTATATTTTACTTTCTTTTAAAGACTTTATTATTTGAAAATTGAAATTATTGACCCAAAAAAAAAGAAGGAATTTGTTGAGGTCGGTCCCTGGTTTTGACCATATCAAACACGAAGTGCCGATAGGTCTATAAAATGTAATAAGTCTAGCCTTAAATGCCAAATAGACCTGAAGGCGTTTAAAAGGGTCCTTTTACTTTCTAAGGCAATTGCTAATCAATTAAATTATCTATTATATACCGGTGTTTTTAAACAATGGATGAAAGTAAAATTGTGCGAAGAATGTTTTACATTAGTAAGATCCAACAGATTTAACAAATCCTAAGGATTTACTGGAGTCCTTATTGTTATCGTACATGTTTGTTTGGTTGTTACCACTTGCTTCGTTGTTGTTTCTTCTTCTTCTTCTTTTTCATCTTCTTCTTCTTCTTCTTCTTCTTCTTCTTCTTCTTCTTCTTCTTCTTCTTCTTCTTCTTCTTCTTCTTCTTCTTCTTCTTCTTCTTCTTCTTCTTCTTCTTCTTCTTCTTCTTCTTCTTCTTCTTCTTCTTCTGCATATTATTATTATTATTGTCATTGTTATTATTTCTTTCTTTCTTTCTTTCTTTCTTTCTTTCTTTCTTTCTTTCTTTCTTTCTTTCTTTCTTTCTTTCTTTCTTTCTTTCTTTCTTTCTTTCTTTCTTTCTTTCTTTCTTTCTTTCTTTCTTTCTTTCTTTCTTTCTTTCTTTCTTTTTCTTCTTTTTCTTTTCGGGTTCTTTCTTTCTTTCTTTCTTTCCTTTCTCTTTCTTTCTTTCTTTCTTTCCTTTCTTTCTTTCTTTCTTTTCTTTCTTTCTTTTCTTTCTTTCTTCTTTCTTTCTTTCTTTTCTTTCTTTCTTTTTTTTTCTTTTTTCTTTCTTTTCTTTCTTTCTTTCTTTCTTTCTTTCTTTCTTTCTTTTTTCTTTTTCCCTTCTTTCTTCTTCTTTCTTTCTTTCTTTCTTTCCTTTTTTCTCCTTCTTTCTTTCTTTCTTTCTTTCTTTCTTTCTTTCTTCTTTCTTTCTTTCTTTCTTTCTTTCTTTCTTTCTTTCTTTCTTTCTTTCTTTCTTTCTTTCTTTCTTTCTTTCTTTCTCTTTCTTTCTTTCTTTCTTTCTTTCTTTTCTTTCTTTCTTTCTTTCTTTCTTTCTTTCTTTCTTTCTTTCTTCTCCTTCTTCTACTACTATTACTGCTGATGCTGCTCATACTACTACGTTTATCAAAAGATGAAAATACGTTGTGTCCGCTTACGTGTCTGCGATATTTGCCCTTTAGGTGGAGACATGCGTCGTCTGCAGGCATTTGTTTCCCAGGTTAGCCTTTCTGGCTGTATGGTGCTAATTCCATGCTGTCCTTTCTCTTTTTGAACGGGTCTTACTGTCTGTAACTACCATATTTTTGGGGCGATGTAGGCTGTATGGGCCCGTAGGCTTGAGCAGAGGAGTTAGTGCCGCATGGCTAGCAGTCGCCAGGAACTCCGCAGGTTATGACTGTATTTGTTGCCACTGACAGAAGAAACATATCAAAGACCTTAGAAGGATTCAAACCTGGGTTTCTCCCATGGCAGAACATCATTACTTTTGTTCATAAATACCCCTATGCATTTGTTCTGAGTGTGTGTGTGGGCGCGTGTTTGTGCGTGTGCGTGTGTGTGTGTAGTTCTCCTACCGTCACCAATACTGTAAATGATAGGTGAATATGATACTTTAAATGATACACTTAGTGATAATTTCAAATGAGATTTCCGAGTGATACTTTAAAAAGATACTTTCAAATAAGACTTTCAAATAATATTAACACGATCCTTTAAAATCGTGTTGTCAAATGATACTTTCATGGGATATTTTTCATTAAAACTTCAAACGTGACATGCCCCGAGCCAGTAGAAGGATAATTATCACTGAAATATCACCGCCGTAGGAAAGTTTTTAAACGACAATTTCAAAACATATCAGGGTAAAGACAGTCGCTGACTGGTGTGGGTTTCGATGAGTCTGTTTGGAAAAGACGTGATTGCGTCGTGTGGGTGTGAGGAAGAATTGGTAAGTATAGCGATAAGGAAACTGGAGTAATTACATTTCTGTGCAATTTATATGCGTCCGCCGTGGCTGATTACATAGTCAAAGTTATGGATAGTTAGAGATTCTCGAAGAGGCATACGAGAAAGTGATCCTAGATTCGAAGGTGAGAGATTTAGAACGAATTAGAGTGTGGAGGGGAAAGAGTAATGAGAAAGTTCGAGACAGATTGAAAGCTGTAGAGGAAATGTGGGCTTCTAGAGTGGATTGTTCGCCGTATATTACGGAGGCAGACATGGCTGAGGAGGGGAGGGTGTGAGGGGACTTACGTGTGGGGGCCAAAGGCAGGAAATTACACTAGGAGTGATAAATACGGAAGTATTTGCTGGCAAATGGGTTCTCTCCGCCGGGGAAGGTGGGTCGCATGTGCATGGGCGTTTCTCGCAAATATCAGCAAGCAGTGGATTAGGACAAGGAAGGGGGTGGGGCACCACTGGGTGTCACCACAGGAGGGTGGTGGATAGTGACAAAATAGCACACTTATATGTTTCTGATTAGGTTCAAGTTAATCTCCTCGAATAGAGTAGGTAATTTTTCATTCACAATTTTGTTAGGCTGGTCGACTTTCCTGAAGGTTGCGGATGTGTCCCGCTCTGTTATTTGCTTTCTATGATGTCTTACATTAAAGTTTTCATTCCGAGAAAGGGAATGTCTGTAACGTATGTTGTGTGGTTGTATTAGGACCACTTTCTCCATGTTTTTTTTTTTTTTTTTTTTTTTTAGTGTTAAAAGCTCTGGCAAGTTGAAAATACAACACGCACTATCAACAGCGTTACGGAACACCTCCATAACCTTGTGCCAAGGTAACATGTTTAGGAACTACCAATCAGAAGTGAGCTAGTGTGTATATGGACGGAGCATGGGAACACCAACGTTGCGTTTACCATGTTTTTAAAAAAATGTAAAACACACACACAATATGTTGTGGGAATATTGGGGAAGAGGTGGGAAAAAAAGGGGGCGGGGGTGGGAGAGGGGGACATACAAATGTTCGCACAGGTTTTTTCAGTTGAACTTGTTACGCTACTGTGTCGTAGTGGCAATAATTTCTCTCATGTCATCTCATCTTGGTCCTTGGGTTCTAGTAACTTTTTCCGCCTCAAGCACACCGCGCATTTATACATGAATTCGTGACCTTTTATACGCACAATTCTAAGTTAAAGGGGGTGTCACGTTGCGTTGTGTCTTATCTTCTGAGCCGTGTATATTTAGCTTCGTGTACTAGTTGGTGTAAGCCTCACGAGATTAGCTATATTATAGCTTTGCCGGACGTCAAGTCGGACATGCATTTACTATCGCTGTAGTCGTTGAGGAGCGACAAGGAGAGCAGTGTTGCTTTTTCTGCAGCGGGACGACATTTTAGGGCCCGACGCAAAATTTTGACAATTATGAAACCACGGAACTTAGGCTGCACTCTCTCGTGGGACGTAGGCTGAGGTTGTGTGGTGGGTATTGGGGTAAGGGCTAGTTCTATATGGTGTGGGGCGGTTTAAAGCCTTTACAAGAGATCACAACGTGACTTCCCTGTAACTTAGACTAGCGTGTGTAAAAGGCTACCAAGCATGAATAAACGCGAACGAATCACTTTGTGTTTTGAGCGAAAAACGTTCGAAGGACCGGTCCTTGCGGTTTCGAGGTAAAGTATAATATTCAGGAAAGCACCCGTTTGTGCGCTTCGTGAATGGGGATTCCCGGGTGCTCTGTAATTCTCTCTGTCCATCTTGTCCATGGTCGGCCTCTTCTTCGCCTATATCATTGCTTGCTGTGTATACTCCTGCTAACATTCGCGTTCACTGACCGAACCATCTTCCTTTTTTTTTTTAAACCGGAGCTTGTTTGATTTTGGTTTCTATCTCACTATTTAAGGTTGGGGGATAATAGCAAATCTGTAAAGCTAACACAACTGCGAGACCGGGGAGTTAGACTAGGTGTAGCACGTCTATACCTTCTTCGAGGTGAGGACAGAGCACGCATACGGATGCCCAATGTGCAAAGACGCCGTCTGTGATTACAAAACGTAACGTAACAGTTACATACACGGATACCCACATTCAGTTAACTGTGTTTCGTCTCTCCGGCCAGTTGAAGCTCTAAGACACGTGTGAATACGGAAAATAGGATTAAGAAAAGACGTGACAGGCAACGGCCGTAATCGAAATTTGAAAAAAAAGCTGTATTGGACTTTTAAGTCCCTTATGCGATTTAGAGCCCATTAGACAGACATGGTGGTTTTCAAAAACCTTACGGGCCCAGTTTCTCCTCTGTTAGAAAGCAACTTCAGCCTGTCCTGTCAGGCGTGTTTGCTTTTTGCGTGTGTATATTATTGTCTTTATTTCAGAAGAGGGTTTCCGTGACGAGCAGACTAAGCTTTTTATTTGATGCCCTTGAAGTCGTGGTTTGAATTCTATCAGCATCATACTGTTTGCCAGTGTTTCGGCGTTTTCTTTTTGTTGTTGTGGTTGCTAGAACTACCAAGTTGTGTTCATTGTGCAACGCTCGCGGTGGTCAAACTGCAACTTCGCAGAGACATACTTCTGCCTATCCCTTCGCCCCTAAAAGTGCGATTGGCTAGTAATGTTGTAATTTACAGCTAAGCTGCGATATCTGCGCCGTTTGGTCCAAGACAGAGGTAGTTTTAAAGATGAAGGATTCAGTACTTTGAATGGGATGGCATCAGCAGACATGAAAAAAGAAAATGATTTTCTACCAGATTCTCGCGGGGATGGAGCCTGGTTTGCGATTGCTAACATTATCTCATAATCAAATAGAAAAGATGGAACGCAAACAAAATGAAGCCATACGGGTCATTCTGGGATGTACACGAGACACGACAGTTGTGTGCATAATTACATAACCATCCGTAAATGAGAGATACAAGGTTTTAGAGGCGAAAATGTGCTTTAAAGTCGCAGCATACAGGGAACACCTTCTGCACGAAGCCTTAGAGAATAGCAAGGGACAACGGCTGACAAGAGATGGCTCTTGGCTGGTACTGACAGAAGTCACGATCAAACCTGTTTGTGTTACTGACAAGATAGCACATGGTGAAGAGTTGGTTACAGTGTCGCCCAACAAAACAGACTTTCACAAAGTGATAGTTACCTTGACCCAAGGGTGCCGGGAATGGATAGCTGGTGAAACAGAGACAGCGCTGCAAGAGCTGTTCAATGACAATTCACTCCATTTTAACGTCATACTATCTACAAATAGTAGTGAGAGATCAAAAGAGTGGGTGAAGTTTTATTGCAAAGATAAATAGACACTGCTTGAATTCAGAGAGCCTCGCTTACAACGTCACTACATGTAGAAGGAGAATCGAGGTGGAGTTAGCAACCGCAGATTTATGATACCCCCAGGGCCCTTTGAAAGAGGGGGAGAATGAAGGGCCAAATCAAATTGATACTCACGGTGTCGACAATGCTAGCCCCCGGACTCCGATTCTTACCCAACGTCCGGGCTGGCTCTGTACTTGTGGGAAGAGCTTCACGGGGTTGCATTTTCTAATAAACGCATGCAGGAAGGATGAAATGCGAGGGTGCTCCACACAGTAAACGCCGTCGCAAAACGACTAATCCTGTGGTAGTTTCTGAGTCGTCAGGGAACGACGGGCAGGGGGAACCCCACTCGCCCGGAGAGGCCCATGACGTTGACTGCGGAGGCGGACTTTTGATGATTCCCGAGGAAGTGCGTTCCAGGATCAGGTTTCCACCTGCGAGCGATAAGGTGTCGTGGTGCAAGTTAGAAGGTACATTTTGTGAGATACTAATTCATGATTTAAAAAAGAAGTCGTTAGGCGATAAGCTTACAAAGTTTGATGATGTAATAAATGAGCACTGTTCCCGTAAGTTCGGGACAATGGAAAAGGCGCCACCGGGCGTCAAACAGAATACTAGCAGGAGACAGAGGGACATTCTGAAGTGTCGGGCAGACAAGAGTGCCCTCAGAGAACGGTTCAAAGCCGCTACAGGCAGCGAACGGGAGGGGTTGCATGAAGTCTGGTTGCATTTAAAGAACAGACACAGTGCTCTCTGTCGCGCTGAGCGTTTCTGCAACAGCAGGAGGAGAACCAAAGGGGAGCGAGAGAAATTCTTTAGGGACCCTTTCCAGTTTGCCCGAGGTCTATTCGAGCAACCGAAGTCTGGGACTCTGGTGGTCTGTAAAGAGGAGCTTGAGTTACATTTACGCCAAATGTACTCTGTCAAGAAGAAGAATGAGTCTCTCGATAACAATCCAGAGATCCTTAGCGGCCTCAAGCAGCCTGAGTTGCCGAAGGTACCATTTAAAGTGATACCTCCCCTTTGATCTGAGGTTGAGGAAATTGTGAAAAGAGCCGGTGGCAAGTCTGCTCCAGGTCCGAATGGTTTTCCGTACGTTCTTTACAAGCGTTGTCCGAAAGTCCTACGAATGTTTCACGGCTTGTTGAGACAAGCGTGGAGCCGAAAACTCATATGTCCAGAGTGGCAAAAAGCTAACGGGGTCTACATTCCCAAAGAACAGGACTCGAAGAGTCTTTCCCAATTCAGGCCCATCTCGCTGTTGAATGTTGAGGGCAAAATATTCTTCTCGGTCATGGCTCGCCGGCTCACACAGTATCTGATGGCGAACAAGTACATCGATACGAGTGTTCAAAAGGGTGGTATCCCAGGCGTTCCTGGGTGCCTTGAACACGCGACCATGATTTGGGAGTCTATCCAGAGAGCCAAGCATGAGAGAACTCAATTGCACGTTATTTGGTTGGACCTCGCCAACGCCTATGGGGCAGTTCCCCATAAGCTACTGTGGCGAGCCCTTCGCATGTTTCACGTACCGGCACAGATCAATGATATGATCAAACAATATTTCTCTAAGTTCGCTTTGCGCTTCTCTACCACGAGGGGGACTGAGCTACAAATTGGGATAGCTATGTGGTGTACGATCTCACCAATACTGTTGGTTATGGCCATGCAGATCATGTTGGACGGGGCGGCCGGCTACTGACAGGGCCTTCAAATTAGAGATCACTGGATGCCGCCACTACGCGCATTTATGGATGACACGACTATAATCACGGGCAGCGAGGTGTCTGCCCGTACGATTTTGAAAAGATTGGACGCATTGGTCCAATGGAGCGGGATGCAATTCAAACCGCGGAAGTCGAGGAGTCTGTCAATCCTTAAAAGCAAGGTGTCGGCAATTAGTTTTACGGTGGCAAGGAATAAGATCCCCACGGTTCTGGAGGAACCGGTGAAGAGCCTTGGTCGCGTTTACGATTCGAAGTTATCTGACAGAGCGGAGGTCCGGCGAATACACGAGTCACTGGCTACAGGCCTGCTCGCGATCGAGCGTAGCAGGCTGTTAGGAAAGTTCACGGTCTGGTGTCTTTAATTCATGTTGATTCCTAAGCTCCTCTGGCCGCTTTTAGTCTACGAAGGGACGATGACTGCAGTGGAGACGATGGAGAAAAAAATCAACACAGCCCTAAGAAAGTGGATTAGTGCATCGCTTTGTCTGACTGACGTGGCTCTGTATTGTAAGCAGACTAAGCTGGTACTCCCGTTCAGATCGATAACGGAAGAATTTTAAGTCGGCAAAGTAAGACTCGCCATGCTCTTGCGCGAGTCTTCAGCCCCAAATGTCATCGCTGTCCAGCCCGCTCTAAAGACTGGTCAGAAGTGGAGAGTCCTCGATGTGATCGAATCTGCCCGGAATGCACTAACATTGAAGGAAATAATGGGATACACTCAAACCGACCGTCGAGGCCTAGGTCACGGGAAGGTCAGTTGGTGGTCCAAAGCCACAGCCAAAGAGCGCCGAGACATGGTGATACAGCAGGTAAGGGACAACGAAGACGAGGTTCGGGTCCAGAAAGCAGCCCAACAGTCGCAGCAGGGCCATTGGGTCAGCCCGGAGAGCGCATTGCCAAGAGTACTCACATGGAGTGAGATATAGCGAATGACCCCTCTGCGGCTGAGCTTTATCGTTCGTTCTGCGTATGATGTATTACCGTCCGGTGTCAACATGGTGAAGTGGTCTGCGACTAACGACCCGACATGCCGGCTGTGCAGAGCGAAGCAGACTTTAGAACACGTTCTGTCCGCATGCAGGAAAGCCCTAGGTCAAGGCAGATATACCTGGCGCCACAACAAGTGCTAAATTAGTTGGCAGCTGTTGTGGACCAGGCTAGAATGAGGGCCAATGCGAGGGCCAGTCCAACCATCGTCCCCATACGTTTCCTCAAGGCTGGGCAGATTCACAAAGGTAGGATCAACAAAGACGCATACGCTCCATCTATGCTAGACTCTGCGAGGGACTGGTTACTGGCGGTTAATCTGCCTGGCCATGAAAGGTACCCTGAGTCAATTCGGAAGACCGGCCTGCGACCTGACATAGTTCTCAACTCTGCGGAGAAACGGCAGCTCATCCTGATTGAGCTGACCGTCCCGTATGAGTCGCGAATGGACGAAAGCTATATGTATAAGCGCGAGAAATACAATGACTTAGCAGCCGATCTGAGAAGAGACGAAGCGTACACATTACAAGTCTTTGCCGTCGAAGTGGGAGCGAGAGGTCTCATTTCAACTTCACTCTACAATGTGATTAAAGAACTAGGATTACGTGGTAATGAACGTAAACGGACACTTAAACAGCTGGGCAAGGTTGCTGAGAGGGCCTCGAACTGGCTCTGGACACAACGAAACAACGTAGGGGACGGGCCTCGGTGAGCTGGTCCGGGTGTCTAGCGGAAAAGAATTTCTCATTCCTTAAAGTCCATCGTGTCCGAATTGTCTGCCAGTGTCCCTCTGCCACCTGCTAACAAAAGTCCAACATGTATCCGGTATGCCAATCGTAAGCTTGCCGCTCGGTCGTCCAGGTATGCAGACTGCTTTAATTATGCTGCCGTGACGACTTCTTATCTCACAGTACCTTTTGCAAAATCACCAATTCGTCTTGTCCCTATCAGAACAACATCCGGTAATTCGTGCAGCATTAGAAACCATCCCTGAGATTCATGAACTTAGGTGTGCCGACTCTCTGAGAATGTCTAGGAGCTCGTGGGCCGAAACATTTCGTCGACGAGAGGTTACTTCTACTGACGATTGGTAGACCCCTGCTGTACATGCTCCCCTGTAGAGTTTATTCTTATTCTTAATGGCTTGAGAACAGCACAGCCCGCCAGGTAGTAACTGTAACAGACTCACTGAGCATGCCTCGGAATGTTGAAACTGGTGTCCTGCGCGCAGAGTGGCTTGCATAACGTGATAAGACCCAGATTGAGAGAATTTCGTTGATTTTCAGTCTAGGATATTCAAGTGTTCGAGGTAACGAGCACACTGATATATTAGCTGCTGTCACTCCTCTTGGGGGGAGCTACTATATGATAAAATGAATGTGGTGAAGGCTCTGTGGGATTCAATGGATATTGCAAAGAAAATAAAGGGAATCCATACACAGAAAGACTAATCAAATGGGATGTCTGTAAAGGTTTTTAACATTGAAAGGGGACCAGGGGTAGACTTTTAATTAGGTTACAAATGAAGCTGCTACCATATTTTAGTTACTGAAGCGGGAAACAGAGCACGTATGAGAATGTCCCGAGTGCAGTGATGTTAATTCTTGATTCATGAATTGATTTGTCCAACACATCCAACTTCAACAAATCCCTCATTAGCTGTCTTTTACGTCACGTTTGTCAAAGGAAAGGGGGGGGGGAGGGGGGGGTCTGCTCTATATTTACCCACAAATGGGACTCAAAAAGGCCACACGTGGAAGAAACAGAAATAACCAAACCATACAAAACGGAAAAGAAACTAACGCAATAAGCTAACTATTAAAACCGCTTTAAAGGCCCTTCCGTTAAAAACTGCCGAATCGATGTGAGTTTAATCCGAATGGCTTTGATGATCGAACTGTCCTGTTTCTGCAGATTATTCCCTTCTGAATTTACCCTTTTCTTCAGGAAGTACGCTCTGTAACATTTATTATGCTTTTTATATTAAACCTAAAGATTACGCTGACTCGCACAATGCTATACGATTTTTTTTCTTTGCGTTCACCATCTGTAAACTCCGGCCAAAAGTTCTTCGTTATTTGAACTCTTCTTGACATTAGTACTGTTTCAAACTTGCACATTCTTTTCAAAGATCTGGCTTGTTTGTAAGCTGGTTGCTTGCCTCTCGAAAGACAGTAAACTGCAAAACATAGCATCGTTTATTATTCCTTTTTAAGATCATCATCATCGCACATCGGAAATGACCATAAGTGCTCCGATCTTCTCATGACTATGACTCCAAGTATTTTTAAAATAACAACTCCTATTTTGTTCTGGCTGATGTCACGATGGGTGGCTCCCTCGTGGTTTTCCTGTCTTGCGACTCTAAACGGTACACCCAGGGTAGGCAGTCTATTCAGTGAGAAATCATTTTCCACGAAACTGAAACCCTCACAGCGTTTAGTCTCTCGTATGGCGTTGATGACATCTCTCCCGTCCTAAGAGGGCCCATTCCTGATAGTTGTACTGCCAGCCAGAGCATCTGCTCTCTTATTGCCTTTCACGCCACTCTCCTTCTGATATCATCGTTTCTTAGTCAATCTTTCTTAATGAGACCTATCATGATACGTAAGCATGTAATTTCTGTTTTGACGTTTTATCTTATGTCTTCTGAAGACAGTGTCCATGCTTGACACTGATAGCACAGCTGGTAAGAATTTAATGTTGTACAGTGCTCTTTTAGTGTTCAAACTGATGTAATTTTATTTAAGTAATAGTGCAGTTTGTTCTGTTACTCTTTAACGTGTTAAAGAAATTAAATAATTATTTCTGGTTGTAACAGTAGTATATCCTTGGATAAACCTATCGTTACTAGATAGGTGATGTGTTTATCATCTCCTGATAGCGTTTACTTCCCAAGAAATTTCCTATTTCTTACTGTAGGCTTCTAGTCCCTGTGCTAACATGGCTCTCATAAGCAAGAAAAGAGTTCGATAAAGCTGAAGCTAAACATTCCTGATTACCTTGCCGAATTGTAAAGGGAAATGGGGAAAACAATTCAGTATACATTCTAAGAAAACTATAAGAAAGAACTATACAATTAAAGAAAGAGAGATTGCAGCCTATGTTTCATAACAAACACAAACACGATTGATTGCGTGAAATATGATGAGATAATCACTGTAGGGGAACACTTAAACAAAGATGGCAAAGATCTACGAGCAAAGAGATCATGTGTTGCAAGCAAACAACGGCTAGAAGAATCAACAACCATTAAGGAAAATATCAAGGCGTTAAAAAAAAATTGCAGACACGGATGTGTGCAGTCTCAAGTTCCGTTATCGCCATAATGTGACAACGTCATGAGGTATTCAGAAAATATGCCACGACTCGTCTCTGGTGGTCATAATTCTGTGTATTTAAAAAAAAGACCTAACTGTGAATAAGTCCTAGCAGGATTATTCAGGATTCTCTTAATATAAGCCCTTATCATTGTCATCATAAAGTGCCTTGCCGACTATCCAGGGCAATCATGCCTCTCCACAATGTACGATCTCCAAGTTCGTGTGTTGACACCCCTCCATGCCATGACACAAGGCTGTCAAGAACCTTCTGGCACTGTTTTCCTCTGTCTCTCTTTCCACAGATCGTTCCAGTGCTCACAAATTGTTCCAGTTTACCACCTTCTCATAACACGACCAAAACATAACAAATGCCTCTTTCTTATATTGGTCAAAACATTAAGCCTTAGTTCAGATTCTCAGCCAGACAGAAGATTTCGTTTGTCCATTACAACACGCGACATAAAAATGCAATTATACAGTAATGGATGTGTAAAGTAACATAAATAAATAATGTGATTGATTATAAGGTTTGAATAAATGGAAACAAGCTTATCCATTAGAAAGAGAAAAATAAATTATAGGAAGTCGGTTTTTACAGCTAAAATTAATATAAGATCATGTCTTATTTTCAAAGAAACACGGTGAACGTATTCTTCCTTTCTGTTTGCGATTATAAGGGTGGTTTGCATATTGTGTTATGGTTTACCGCTAAGCTGCGATATCTGGGCCATTCATCTGACATTTCCGATTTTACTAGACTGTTAATTAATCGCTTTTTTTAAAGCTCGCTAGGGAGCAATGACTGTATTTTATCCCCCCCCCCACCTTACCCCCAACACCAACCCCTCCCCCCTCCCCAACCTACCTAAACCCCGAACTGAGTCGCGGGTGAAAGGTAATACAGAACAGAGGGCGTATTTTACAACAGTAAAATCAAAAAAGGAACATTTTTTGAGGTGAGTGAAAAGAAATTTGCAGCGAAAAATAAAAAGAGACAATTAAAACATTTTGACTAAATGAAAAGTCATCATTAGGTGCCTTGCTGACTGGCGTGAGCGATCATACCTATCCACAATCTGCTATCTCCTGCAGCATGTATCAGTTCGTGTGCTGACACCCCTGCATGCCATGCAACAAGACTGTCAAGAATCTTCTCTCGATGTCTTTCTCTTTCCGTTCTTCCACAGACCTTTCTAGTGGTCACAACATGTTCCATTTTTCCCTCTTCTCATAACATGGCCGAAAAATGATGACTGTATCCTTCTGATGTCTGTCATAAGTTGTCTTCGGGCTCCAGCCTGTTTTAAAACCTCTTGGTTTTTAAACCACATTTCTGAGGCTTTGAGAAATTGTTTGGCCTGCCTACCGATTGTCTAAGACTCACAGCCATTTGTTAAAATTAGATTATGTAGCAAGCACGTAAGTCTCTTTAGGCAATGGCTGTTGGAGTCAAACCATATACAAACTGGCGGAAGACGAGGGGAAATCACAGCTGTGTTATCCCTAGAAAATCATGCCTTGAAACATTAAAGTACACAAAAGTAAAATAGTATTATGGAGGGAGGGGGGGGGGGTGTGGAAACTAGCAAGCAAGAGGTAGGCATTGATACAAACTGGGGTTTAACATCAAGAGATAGACTAACAGCAGTCTTAGAGTGTGTGCAACTAAAACGGGAGGAAGTGAATGTTGGAGATCCACAGCTGCAAACCTTCATTACGGAGGCAACAACTGATTAATTGATCCAAATATAGAAGAGATTTGACGACAAAGAGTGAGTCACTGAGAAAGACGATCGTGGATATAAAATCAAGCAAACATATTTGCTGCAAGATTACTTGACTGTAACCTGAGCCCAACTGGGAAAGTGTCCACGTGAAAATTGAAAAGACAACCAGGCAGAAACGTGGAGAAAGTGGCTAAAAGTGTAACTGACATCTTGGCAGATTGGTGTCTGCTGCTAAATTACCTGATTAAAGTGGAATTAAAGTGAACAGAATCCGTGTCAACACTCCGTGCATATTTAACAAACGTTATAATTGGTCGCGGAGCCGATGGAGTGAAGTGGCTAGATTCCCGCATTACGATCAGTGTATGTTGAGTTCGAATTCTGGTTTAATGATCTTCTTTCTCTCCTTTACGTGTGCTTTAGTTTGTTGTGGCGATGTATGTTGTCAGTGTGTGTGCCTCCGTGTGTGTAAGTATGTTTGTGTCTTTGTGTTTCTGTCTGTAAGTCCTCCTTATTCTGCGTCAGCGTTGTGTTTGTGTTTAAGCAGGTGTATTTGAATGTATGTTTTACTATCCATGATTTTGTATTTTTACTTTACATTCATAATATGACTATTGAAATTTGAGCATGATATTGCTTGATACATGAAAAGAAATCGCCGCTTAAAAGATGAGTACTTGAAAGGTCGAATGTTTCACGGGCTTGCCTGTCCACTTTGTGACACGTTGGAAATAGAGTTCGTTCGTTCGTTCGTTCTTCTTCTTCTTCTCTTTCTTCTTCTTCTTTTTCTTCTTCTTCTTCTTCTTCTTCTTCTTCTTCTTCTTCTTCTTCTTCTTCTTCTTCTTTTTCTTCTTCTTCTTCTTTTTCTTCTTCTTCTTCTTCTTCTTCTTCTTTTTCGTCTCTTTTTCTTCTTCTTCTTCTTCTTCTTCTTCTTCTTCTTCTTCTTCTTCTTCTTCTTCTTCTTCTTCTTCTTCTTCTTCTTCTTCTTCTTCTTCTTCTTCTTCTTCTTCTTCTTCTTTCTTCCTACGCTTTTGCTCTGAAAATGACGGCTGGAATATTGTGTTGGGCTTTACAGCTAGGCTGCGATATCTGCGCCTCTCGACTCAACACACTCAATTTCACTGAACCCACAGTAATAATACTTTCCACGACATCTTTTTGGGTCGTTGGACATGGACTATCCCCCCCCCCCGCCCCCTCCGCCCCCAGTTCCTCCACATTAAACCTAAAACTCACTCAGGGCTTTTTAAGAATATAGAGCTAACCATTCGTCTTAGCAACAACAAAAAAAGAATACCAAGAAATATCATCGGGAAGTAAATTCGATCATATAATTGAAAAATGAACTAATCAATAACTGGCAAAACTGCACTGAGGGCATTCCTACACAGGTTCCGTCTCCCTTCTCAGTAGCCAACGAAGATATCGACATGCTAATAGTGCCAGTAGCAACCTGATGAGAAGTTTGCCTCTGCTTCTCTTTCAGTGTTAAAGATCTCCAAAACCTTTACTCGCCTCTTTGAATGTGTTGGTGAATTATGCGCGACAAGCTACATGGCGTAAGGATCCTTAGGTAGCAAGTGAACTGTTTTTAGGCATATAAAGCGCTTTACGCTCTGGGAAGGATGGTGCTGCGACAAGTTACCAAGGAATCGTTCTGACGCTCAACACTCTGTGGAAAGGCGAGACGCATATGCAGTCTTTTAGTGGTGACATCGGAATTAGAACTTGCATCTCCACACTTGCTGCTGAAGATGGGGACGATGTAAGGTCGCCTCTTAAGTCAACTTTCAACATTAATTCTAGAATAGACGGCACCAGAAGAAAGATGAATCTCTGATGAGGTTTGTTTAACTAGCCTTGTGTCATGCCATCTCTTTATTCTTGTCCAGTTTCCCCTCTTTCCCTGCAACACTGGAAAATCGCCAAGTCCGTGTCCTTCCAGCTGAACAGAGTTAGAACTCTTGTGTTGGTGGATCACTGACGGCTGTGCGGACTAACCCATATACAACAATATTACAGTTGTGGTGTCGCGGATAGCTTGTTCAGTCTCAGAAGTTGGTTGAAGAAGGGAAAGGAATGGGGTGGACAATAGGAAAAACACAAGCCTGAACATCATAGTGTTGATCAGTGTGCTTCAGCCAGTTGTGACAGGCGGACTAAGTGCCGATCAGCAGAAATTTCCAGGCCGCAAATTCCCGACCTGTCGTATAGCGGCTACTTGTGGCGCCTGTACACTGCTGTTGAGCTAATGAAGCGCCTTGCGCGACAGTGTGGCTCGGGGAGGGGGTGGGGGTATACACCATGTATGTTGATGCAGCGCTTGTTTTCTCAGAAACAATGCTCTGACTATACATATTGGATGGTTCAACCAGCAGATCTTTTCCTGCTTCAGATATCAGAAAGAGGCCACAATCATTGTCTGATCATGTTATGAGAAGCTAGAAGGAAACTTATCACAGACATCAGAAAGAGGCAACAAATATTTTCTATTCATGTTATGAGAAGCTGGAAGGAAATTTATCACAGACATCAGAGAGCGGCATATATCATTCCCTGGTTATGTAGTGAGAAACTGGAAACGGCGACATATTGTGACCACTGGAATGATCTGTCGAAAGAAAGATAGATGAAAACAGCGCGAGAAGGTTCTTGACAACCTTTTGTCACGGCAGGGAGAGGGGACGACACAGGATCTGATACACGCAGTTGCAGATCGCAGATTGTGGAGACACATGACCGCCCCCGCTAGTCGGCAAGACACTTGATTATGGCGACGAAAGTCACACCCTGGAAATGGTTAAGACCTTAGCATGCAACATTTTCAAAGAAAGCGGCAGAAACGCTGCAGATAATCTCGATTCTGGAGACGTCATGTTTGTTTAAATTCTGCTTTTGTTTTTGTTTCTGTCTTACCCATCAAACAGTCCATGGGAAAAAAAGAATTTCTTCCATTTCCTGGGTCCGTTGGTGGAGAAAGCTTGAAGAACACTGGTCTCGTGATCAGCATGCTATTATTTTCTCGTTATATTATCTTATCGTATTACGACTGTCATGTTTGGTCCTAGTCTAATGGTATCATGGCCACTTCGGTCCCACATTAAATTCTCCTTTTTCATCTTCTTTGTTGGCTGATGGCAGAGGTTGTCATTGTGGTCTGATGTTGCTGTATTTGATTGGTTATGTCATGGGAATTTATAAAGACTAAACATGGATCGATTTTTCCAAACATCCGGTAGCTGTTTCTATACCCTCTTCGTGTCGCTGTTGACACCCAAGTCATTCACAAGTGATCTCCATTGCTACCAGTCTGCTACTTTTCTGCCCATTGTATCACGTGTCATTTTGCACTACTTCATTTCCCTTTCTACTGTCTTTTTCCGGGTGTCGTAAGGTCGTCGGCGTCTTCTTTTTCAATCTGTTGTTCGTGGGAGAGCTGTTGTAGCCAAAGTTTTACAGGGTATTCTAAAAACATGTCCAGTAATTAATATTTTGTTTTATTCTTCAGTCTTTAATTTATGATTTTGTTCAGACGAAATATTTTTAGGATTCTCCTTAGATATTTATTTTTAAAAGTATCTAGTTTATACCCCCTGTCATTTTCCAACACCCACTGTTGTATTAACCTCCTTCTGAAAGTCCATGCCGTGTGGCGTTGATAGTCATGTCTATCCACAACTTTCTGTCTCGTGTACTTTTAATCAACTCTGACACTGATGATCTTCCATAGTCCATGCCGTGTGGAGTTGGTAGTCATGTCTATCCACAACTTTCTGCCTCGTGTACTTTCAATCAACTCTGACACAGATGATCCTCCATGCCATGATGTCAAACTGTCCAGCATCTCTTCTCTCGGTCTCCCTCTGCCTCTCCTCTCCTCCAACTTTCCTACTGTCATGATGTACTCCAGTTTTCTCCTTCTCATCACATGACCCAAAAAATGTAGATTGTCTCTTTCTGATGTAGGCAGTCAGTTCTCACAGTAAGTCAGTTTCTTTCAAGACATCCTCATTACAATTGTTATCTGTCTGTTGTATAATAGTATTACTAAAATGATGTATCTGCCTACTTTTGTCTTTAACTAAACCCTATTGACACCCATGTGTTGTTAACAATGGCAAATGTTGTGTTTGGCTTGTTTATTCTTGATGTTACATTCTTTTCGGAATGCATTGTAATTTTATATCCGAGGTGTATACAATTTTTCAACTGTGTTTTTTGCTTTATGATTTAAGCTGGTTGCCATTTTCGGTTTCTTGAGTCATATCACAAGTTCCATTGTCGAAAGTCTTTCAGTCTTCTCCTGAGAATCCACGTAGCGATTGGATAAAAGGCTATTGTCTTCTGCTAGGTCTAAAAAAAATACATTTTGTTCCCATGCGGGACTGTCTTTATATCCGTCTTTTCAATTACTTAGCTGTCTATCTAATTTAGATTCAATAAATGCACTATAGATTCGCCGTTCCGAATCTACATCAATTCAAAAATTCACCCATCCATATATTTACTCACCAATCAGTCTATCCATCCATGCATTCATCCGTCCATTCATCCATCCATTCTTTCACGCATTCATTCATCAACTAGCATGGACCGGTACCATCAGTATTAGATCTCTGCGCTGGCTGCTGAAGATGAGGACGAAACATCTATGAGTGCTGTGATGACAGTTCTTGACTCAACTCACATTACCTCATCAACTCGCATCCATCCATCCATCTATCCATCCATTCATCCATTCATCCATCCATCCATCCATCCATCCATACATGCGTTCACATATCCCACCATACACCCATCCATCCGATCACCCACACATCAATCCACCTAGCCACTGACACATCCATCAACCCATTCACTGATACTACCAACTTTTTCACTAGCAAGTCCAATAAATCGCCACCACCTTTACCTATCCATGGGACATAGTGTCAGACTTGTGATTGCGCATCGATCCGCAAATTACCGACCTGAGCCCTGGTGTAGGGAGGAGCTTACGTTGACAGCGATGCATTAACCGAATCCCAAATCTCAAGTTGCGGTCCTTGAAGCTTGTTTCTCGATTGTTTGATTACTTCTTTATTTCTAATCAAAAACTCTTTTTTTTTCTGGGGATAAATATCTCTTTCTCTTCTCTCTATCTCTCTCTCTCTCTCTCTCCTCTCGCTCTCTCCCTCTTCTCTCGCTCTCTATTTTTTCTCCTCTCTCTCTCTCTCTCTCTCTCTCTCTCTCTCTCTCTCTCTCTCTCTCTCTCTCTCTCTCTCTCTCTCTCTCTCTATGTACATATGAGTTGAGTTGATTCAAGAATTTGCTTCTCCGAATTTTACACATGCTCCCAAAATGGAACGATGGAAAATACCCTAGGATCATTGAATTATTTTTTCGTTTGCTTAAAAAAAAAACATCTATATCTTCACAGCTGTCTCTAGTATGAACTTCGCTGTCTTTTTGTAATTCACTCAGCGACCTGTAAAGTTTGACTTGCACCGATGTTTCTCTTGGCCAAAAGTTTTTGCCTTGAAAGGTTGTATTTGGGACACGTAATCTGTTGTCTCAGATCTTAGAATGTAATTTATGAATCTTAGAATATAATATATGCTACTAAACCATGTATACTTTAGTGTGGGAAATAACAATTATGCTGACACTTGTTCTGGTGAAGACTTGGTTGATCTGATTTGGTATACACGTATTGCTCCTCATCGTTTCAACGATTTTTGTAAATGAAAGACAAGTAACTTGATTTGAATTTGATGAAGTCTGTATGTCTAGTGTCTGGGACACTGCAATATTTGACACGAAGCTCGTAGATTTAGTTACACATTTACTTAACACCGAAAACTGACAGTTAGGACAAATCAAGGCATAGACACCATGAACTCTAGAATGTTGCGGGATATCCCGCTGCGATTGTTGCAAGGAAAGATTGTCGATGATCGTATCAATCTTCTCCAGGCCTGCTACGACAACACAATCTTCAACGGGGATGGAACCAAAGCCTTTCCCACACAGAACGGGAGCAGTCGGACGGGAAAGTCCCAGGAGTATGGTGCCGATGTCTTTGAAGATGGTATGGAAGGTCACGGGCCTGCCTTATCTGCTGTTAAACGCTCTACCTCGTGCCACGTCTCGTGCAACCACCTCCACTCGCTCCCTGCCTCTAAGTCCAGTGAGATTACATACTCAGCGCACCAGAATCGAACCCGTCCCTTCATGCTGTTCCTGCTTTGCCTGGTCGTGGTTCTTGCTGTAACTATTAGTCTACTTGTCTACTTTCTAGGTAAGTCTACGTGTCGTTTTCATGTTGTATTTCATTCATGTTTGTTATCTCAGAGTTTACGGTCATTAGGGTCATATATCATTGCGGTTATATCCCCCGTGTGGGTTCCGGGGCCCCATTGTGGGGAAAATAAGAATAGACCCACTGCCTCC
The DNA here is from genome assembly GCA_905116865.2 of Candidula unifasciata. Classification (NCBI taxonomy): domain Eukaryota; kingdom Metazoa; phylum Mollusca; class Gastropoda; order Stylommatophora; family Geomitridae; genus Candidula; species Candidula unifasciata. The sequence continues at coordinate 69,527 of CAJHNH020002935.1, forward strand.
CCAAAAGCATGTCGTAAGAGTCGACTAACTGGGGAGCTTCCTTTGAAGTCGGAGTGCATCTGCCTGAGAGGCAAGGAACCAGCAGTCTGCATTCAATAGAATCAGATCTGTAAAACTGATGCACATGCAACACTCAGGTTCTGGAGCAGGACTGCAGTCCAGAAATGGACGAACAACCAGAACTTTACGCCAGAATGTACAGCTGGTGAACGCAAAGAAGAAGAAGATTGCGGTTATATATCTTAGCGGTCTGAGGAGAATGGCGCTGCAAAGAGTTACAAGAGGTTCTGACCGACTCTCAACTCTCAAGGGAAAGCCGTGTCGGATATACAATCAGAAAGGTGCCATCGGAATTGAAACTCTCCGCTTGCTGTTAAAGATGGGAACGGAGCACTTATGGGAGTGTCCCGAGTGCTATGTTGTCGATTCCTAACTCAGCTTTCAAGCTGAGAGTTTAATAAGGTTGTGTTCATTTTGCATTTTGTTCATGTCGCTTACCTAATAATTTAAGAATGTTGTGTACGTGTTAAGCATGTTTTAAGTCAGTTACCCGAAGGTTTATTGTGTTCAATTTGTAATTTTCTAATTTCTGTTACTTGATAGTTTGACAATGTTATGTTTCCTTTGAATGTGGTTTATGTCCTTTACAAGATAGTTCAACAGCTTTTGTTTATTGTGTATATGGTTCTTGTCCGTAACCTGAAAATGTAACAACGAATTAGTCAGATTAGTGTGTTTAGAATGTCAGTCGAACCGCAACAAAATCCCCATTCAATGTTTGAAAATGTATTTGCAAATTTTGTTTATTGTGTATTCATTGTTATTTTCAACTTGCATATGGTCTACCATGAACTTCTTCTTCTTGTTTTGTCAAAATCTGCTTGTGCCGCTAGGCGTCGCAGTCTATCAGATGATCGGCAACCGAGCCAGGGCGCGCTCAGTCGCTTCATATGCCGTGATGTTATGAAGTCTCAAGTTGTCCGTGACTCCTTCAATCCATCTTCTTCTTGGTCTTCTTCTGCCTCTTGGTGTTTCGATTTTCATGTTGTATGCTCTTGATGCTGGCATCGTTGGTTCCATTCTCATTAGGTGACCAAACCATTTCATTCTTTGCTTCTCAATAAATTTAACGATGGGTATGGTTCCAATAGTTCTTGTAATCACATCGTTTCTCATTCGATCTCTTCTGGTTTTATTCGCAGCCATTCTCAAACATCTCATTTCACAGGTGGTTAGTCTTCTCTCGTGTTCTTTTGTTTATGTCCAAGTCTGACATTGATAACCTAATGTCGGTATAAAGATTGTATTTATAATTTGTCTTTTTATCTCAGCTGGGACAGCAGGGTGTTTTAAAATTGGGGCAAGCTGGTATGCGACATTGTTGGCTTGTTGGATTCTTGCTTCGATCTCTCTGTCTATTTTACCATTGAATGTAAAGATACTTCCCAAGTATTTAAATTCTTGAACTTGTTTTAGGCTGTGATCTAGAATCTTTATGTCGGTGGTCTGTTGCTCTCTACTTATGCTCATGACTTCTGTCTTTTCAGTATTGATCTTCATATGATGCTTGAGGCAACTGTCGTGTAGTAGGTTTATGTGGTATTGCAGCTGTTTACTATCACTGTGAAATATGCATTGATCGTCGGCAAAGAGCAGCTCATTGAAGTCCTCCTGTTTATCGACATCTGTTGGTGTTATGTCTATTTTATTAATATTGTCCATAAATATTATGAAAAGTAAAGGTGATAATACACAACCTTGTCTTACTCCTGATGTTACTGGGAACCAGTCTGTGATGCCAGCTCTTGTTCTAATGGCGCTTTCACTTTGTCTTTAAATAGCCCTAACACAATCTAAAATTGTTCCATTTATGCCGTAGTTTCCAAGAACTTTCCATAATAAATTTTTGTTTACTCTATCGAAAGCTTTTTCTTGATTTATGAAAGCGATGTTCATTTGATGTCTGTGTTCTATTGTCTTTTCGCTAATCTGTCTTAAAGCAAAAATAGCGTCAGTACACCCTCTTCCTTTCCTAAATTCGACCTGTGATGGGCTCAGGATCGGTTCTACAACGGATCTAATTCGTTGTTCCAAAATTTTGGCAAACATTTTTCCTACGTGGCTTAGAAGGGAGATGTCTCTGTAATTGTTACAATCTTGCTTATTGCCTTTTCTTTTCCAAATTGGGACTATAATGGCTCTTTGCCAGTCTATTGGTACAGTTCTTTCATTCCAGGCTTTCCTAAATATGTGGAGTAGCCAGGTGACTCCAATTTCTCCACAAGCCTGTATTGCCTCGGCTGATATTCCATCAACACCTGATGCCTTATTTTTGGGACTGCATCTGATTGCTTCTCTGACTTCTTGTTCGATTATTGTAGGATGTTCCTGTAGGATTGTACACCTGGGTGTGAATGGTACTGTTTCCTCATTTCCTGATACATTCAGAAGAGTCTGAAAATATTCTTTCCACCTTTCTCTGATCTTGCCCTCCTCGTGTATGGGTTTGCCTTGACTATCATTGACATATTCAGATGGCTGGAATGGTTCATCTCTAGTTCTCATTTTTGCAATTGTTTTGTAAAACTGTCTACTAGATTTAGCACAGATTTTGGGAAGATTTTCCCCATACATGATCCAGGATGTTTCCTTGGATTGTTTAATTTCTCTTGCAGATTGTCGGCTGGCAATTCTGTACTTGATATAATCGTCATCTGAGCGGGATCTTAGCCATTTCTTGTATTGCTCCTTTTTACATTTCACTGCTTGTTTTACGTTATCATTCCACCATGCTGTTTTTTTTCCTGAACGTTCCTCCTGTGTATCTAATACCACAGAGTGTTGTTAGGCAGTTCAGAAGAGTGTTCTTAAATTTTTGCCACGCAGCTTCCACATTGTCACTTGATGTTATTAGCTCAGCCATCTTCGCCGTCATTTCTGTCTGTACTTTTGCTTGGTTGTCTAGATTGCTTAGGTGTTTACCATGAACTACCTACTATTTTGTATGTGGTTCACTAACAACTACCTACTATTTTGTATGTGGTTCACTAACAACTACCTACTATTTTGTATGTGGTTCACTAACAACTACCTACTAGTTTGTATGTGGTTCACTGTCGACTACTTACTATTTTGTATGTGGTTCACTGTCGACTACCTACTACTTTGTATGTGGTTCACTAACAACTATCTACTATTTTGTATGTGGTTCACTGACAACTACCTACTATTTTGTATGTGGTTCACTAACAACTACCTACTATTTTGTATGTGGTTCACTAACAACTACTTACTATTTTGTATGTGGTTCACTAACAACTACCTACTATTTTGTATGTGGTTCACTAACAACTACTTACTATTTTGTATGTGGTTCACTAACAACTACCTAATATTTTGTATGTGGTTCACTAACAACTACCTACTATTTTGTATGTGGTTCACTGACGACTACCTACTATTTTGTATGTGGTTCACTGTCGACTACCTACTATTTTGTATGTGGTTCACTAACAACTACCTACCTACTATTTTGTATGTGGTTCACTGTCGACTACCTACTATTTTGTATGTGGTTCACTGTCGACTACCTACTATTTTGTATGTGGTTCACTGTCGACTACCTACTATTTTGTATGTGGTTCACTGTCGACTACCTACTATTTTGTATGTGGTTCACTAACAACTACCTACTATTTTGTATGTGGTTCACACTACTATTTTGTATGTGGTTCACTACAACTACTACTATTTTGTATGTGGTTCACTAACAACTACCTACTATTTTGTATGTGGTTCACTAACAACTACTACTATTTTGTATGTGGGTTCACTACCTACTATTTTGTATGTGGTTCACTACCTACTATTTTGTATGTGGTTCAACTACCTAATTTTGTATGTGGTTCACTGTCGACTACTTACTATTTTGTATGTGGTTCACTAACAACTACCTACTATTTTGTATGTGGTTCACTAACAACTACCTACTATTTTGTATGTGGTTCACTAACAACTACTAACAACTACTAATATTTTGTATGTATTTTGTGTGGTTCACTAACAACTACCTACTATTTTGTATGTGGTTCACTAACAACTACCTAATATTTTGTATGTGGTTCACTGTCGACTACCTACTATTTTGTATGTGGTTCACTGTCGACTACCTAATATTTTGTATGTGGTTCACTGTCGACTACTCACTGTCGACTACCTATGTGGTTTGTCAACTACCTACTATTTGTATGTGGTTCACTAACAACTACCTACTATTTTTGTATGTGGTTTCAACTACCTACTATTTTGTATGTGGTTCACTAACAACTACCTACTATTTTGTATGTGGTTCACTAACAACTACCTACTATTTTGTATGTGGTTCACTAACAACTACCTACTATTTTGTATGTGGTTCACTAACAACTATCTACTATTTTGTATGTGGTTTACTAACAACTATGTGGTTCACTAACAACTATCTACTTTGTTGTGGTTTCACTAACAACTACCTACTATTTTGTATGTGGTTCACTAACGACTACCTACTATTTTGTATGTGGTTCACTGTCGACTACCTACTATTTTGTATATGTGGTTCACTGTTCACTATTTTGTATGTGGTGTCTACATGTGGTTACTAACAACTACTTACTATTTTGTATGTGGTTCACTAACAACTACCTACTATTTTGTATGTGGTTCACTAACAACTACCTAATATTTTGTATGTGGTTCACTAACAACTACCTAATATTTTGTATGTGGTTCACTAACAACTACCTAATATTTTGTATGTGGTTCACTGTCGACTACCTACTATTTTGTATGTGGTTCACTGTCGACTACTTACTATTTTGTATGTGGTTCACTAACAACTACCTACTATTTTGTATGTGGTTCACTAACAACTACCTAATATTTTGTATGTGGTTCACTGTCGACTACCTAATATTTTGTATGTGGTTCACTGTCGACTACCTACTATTTTGTATGTGGTTCACTAACAACTACCTAATATTTTGTATGTGGTTCACTGTCGACTACCTAATATTTTGTATGTGGTTTACTGTCGACTACCTAATATTTTGTATGTGGTTCACTGTCGACTACCTAATATTTTGTATGTGGTTCACTGTCGACTACCTGCTATTGTTTATGTGGTTCAGTGTCAACTACCTACTATTTTGTATGTGGTTCACTAACAACTACCTACTATTTTGTATGTGGTTCACTAACAACTACCTACTATTTTGTATGTGGTTCACTAACAACTACCTACTATTTTGTATGTGGTTCACTAACAACTACCTACTATTTTGTATGTGGTTCACTAACAACTACCTACTAATTTGTATGTGGTTCACTATCAACTATCTACTATTTTGTATGTGGTTCACTAACAACTATCTACTAATTTGTATGTGGTTCACTAACAACTATCTACTATTTTGTATGTGGTTCACTAACAACTACCTACTATTTTGTATGTGGTTCACTGTCGACTACCTTCTATTTTGTATGTGGTTCACTGTCGACTACCTACTATTTTGTATGTGGTTCACTGTCGACTACCTACTATTTTGTATGTGGTTCACTGTCGACTACCTGATATTGTTTATGTGGTTAAGTGTCATTACATGATACTTTTATAAGCAGCGTCCCGATGTGTTGTTTTCTGAATGTCAACATAACAAAAACAGTTGTTGATCCCCACCTAATCATGAATCCTTACATAAATAAATGTCTACTGGGATGTTTAAGCTGAAAATATGTACATTTTAATTCTGACGTATTTTGTATCACAGTGTCTGCATCGTCTCACGTCTGCATCGTCTCACGTCTGCATCGTCTCACGTCTGCATCGTCTCACGTCTGCATCGTCTCACAAAGAATTGTTGTTTTTAATCTCCTGCGTCTGCGCTTTCACTGGCTGTAAAGTCCGTCGGAAAGTTCTTGTTGTTTGTCCACTTATGGACTTCAGTCTTGTTCCAGAACATGAGTTTTGCGTGCACATCGGTTTTGCAGATCTGGCTTATTTGTATGCAGACTGTTGGTTTCTTGTCTCTCAGGTAGATGAATACAGACTATGAAGGAAACCCCTATGTAAGATGCACTCAGACCCCTATGTAAGATGCACTCAGACCCCTATGTAAGATACACATCGACCCTTATGTAAGTTGCACTCAGACCCCTATGTAAGATGCACTCAGACCCCTATGTAAGATGCACTCAGACCCCTTTGTAAGATGCACTCAGACCCTTATGTAAGATGCACTCAGACCATTATGTAAGATGCACTCAGATCCCTATGTAAGATGCACTCAGACCCATATGTAAGATGCACTCAGATCCCTATGTAAGATGCACTCAGACCCCTATGTAAGATGCACTTAGACCCCTATGTAAGATCACTCAGACCCCTATGTAAGATGCACTCAGATCCCTGTGTAAGATGCACTCAGACCCCTATATAAGATCACTCAGACCCCTATTTAGTAGACATACTTGTTAGGGAGGCTGTGGGTCTACTGGCCATAGCCCCTTCGCCAACCCCAAAGGATCCCTGGAATCGAAACAGGTTGTTGTAAATAAGTTAAACAGGGTCCATTGACACTCGAAAGGGTAAATGAGGAAGTGGCAAACAAGACATCATTAAAATCCACCACTTCTGCACAACGTGTCCAGCCCGACTTGTATTGTCTCTGTGTTCCCTACATTATTTAGAATCTCCCGGCGTATTTATGTTTTAATTGAGTTATCATCATCATCGGGTGCCTTGCCGACTGGCGTGGGCGATCATGCCTCTCCATAATCTGCGATCTCCTGCAGCATGTATCAGTTCGTGTGCCGGCACACCTCCATGCCATGCAACAAGACTTTCAAGCATCTTCTCTCGTTGCCTTCCTCTATCTCTCCTTCCACATATCTTTCCAGTGGTCACAACATGTTCTATTTTCCCTCTTCTCATAACATGGCCGAAAAATGATGACTGTCTCCTTCTGATGTCTGTGATAAGTTGTCTTCGGGTTCCCGCCTCTTTCAAAACCTCTTGGTTGCTCTTTTTGGCTGTCCAAGGTATTCTAAGCATTCTTCTGTAAAACCACATGTCCGAGGCCTCCAGAAATTGGTTGGCCTGCCTACCGATTGTCCAGGATTCAAAGCCATATGTTAAAACTGGATGTACGTAGTAAGCAAGAATTCTTTTTCTAACTCTCAATGACAAGGATGTATTGCACAAGATGTTTTTCATTTTTTTTAAATGCAGTTTTTGCCTGTCCTATTCTGTTTCTTATCTCTAATTGAATTATACAGTAAACATTTCAAGTTTTCCTTCGTGTGTCCAGCCTGGCATTTTGCTCAGCAGGAGACAGAAAACGGACTTCTATAGGGAAGCTAGTAATTTAATTTAAGCTATGATGTACAACAGGTTTGAGGTTTGAACACCGGATCAACATCATGGCACACGTGCAGTAACCCATAAGTGATCCGTTTCTCTTCTAATTCAAGCATGAGTTCGAAGATGCTCAGCACAGTGCACAGGCTCTGTAGCACCGGCGAGGATCCTGAAATACTTTAAGTAGATTTTTAACTACAAAGTTTGCTCGGGCAGCGCCTTTAAGCAACTCTTTTCGATTTCTAACTGCCAAGGGATTTCTTAGGTGCGCAACAATACACACGGGCGTCCGATATAATTAACGGGAGATCAGGGGGAATTACTAGAAGTCAAAGTCAACGTGAAAAAATCCCAGCCCTCACCGAGGATTGAACCCGGAACCTCTAGGACTCGATGCGAAAACCATGCCTCAAGACCACACCGCTCCCAGCTATGTACACGAAATATAAATTTAAATATCTAGAAAGTGAGTTCACTGAAGAAGGCAGAATTGACAGAGAAGTATTAATCAGATGTCAGAAAGCAAGAACATTTATATACCAATTAGGACTATTATTAAGAGACCCAGACATAACTATGAGTGCAAAGAGACAGATTATCAATAGCATATTCATTCCAACATTGTGCTTGTGGTTGTGTTATGCAAAATCACCACTTACGAGATGAGATGCCTGAGAAAAGACGTCAACCTAACTATACGAGATTCAGTGAATAATGTTAATTACTGACACATCGTGGGAACGACACCTTGTAGTACATTCATCAAGAAACAGCGAATCGAGTGACACACACTACTGTCATCCCCTTGTGGGGTGCAATTTTTTGTTGTTTTGAAGCCCTAACCTGGATTTTGCCGGGGCCCTAAATATGGTCTAACGGTTGAACGGGGTTTCCGGGTCCTCTCCACGGGTGATCCTCATCCTCTTGGATACCTAGAGCAAGTGATTTGGCTATCTCAGTAGAATGCAGCAATATAAAATACTAACACACGTACTACATTTCAGAAGATCTGCTGCAGGACTAAGAGGATGGTAACGAAAAAACACGGATCGACAACATTAAAGACATTATAAGCCTTCACGGTATGACAAAAGTCAGTGCCGGTCAGCGTGAACTGGATCGCAACTTGTTCCTCTCCACATCGCTCAACATTAGAAGTGGTTTATGATGATGATAACTAGAAATCTAATGGATATAGAGGAAAGAGAAGACCACGCAAAGATGCAGTGATGGCATCATAAACAATCTCAAAAAAATATTCCTTGTCGGCAAATGAAAGGAAAAGATTGGCCTATAACAACAGGCACTTGGTATAGAGATCACGGTATGCCCATGACAACATACACAGAAACAGGTGACGCGTATTTGCACATTAGCACAAAGTGAGCATAACGATAGGGATCATAGATATTCAGTCAGAGATAACCTATTGCACACAATAAATAAAAATTACTATCAAAATGTCATTAGCATAGGTTACTTGCGTATCCTTTACAGGACGTTGCAGAACCAACCCCAGCAACCCCTGGCTGTTGTGTGGTTTCTCTGGGCAAATTTACGTCCAGTAGTTTGCCATTGCTTACTGGACAGTCGGCCCACTGATACCACTGTCGAAACAAACGCAAGGCGAATGGCCCGCAGCTGGGATCGAACCCGGCACCCCGGCATTACGAAGCGTTCGCATCGACTTAGCCACAGAGCAACCCATTAGTATAGAGGCTATAAAATACAAATTGCGAAAAAACGAAAGCACTGAGCTGGGGCCAGATGGAGTCAGCTAAGCCAATATGAAGGGCACGAGTGGTGAAAACTTGAAGATGGTTTTTCACTTCAACCAGAGCATCAGAATGACCTCAGTACCCCAGAGTTGTGTAAACAGTTACCTAATCCTACTTCCCAAGCAAAGTTCCCAGCTTCTCGCCTTGCGCCTGGCTTTGGTTTCGACAATGGTATCAAGAAGCCGACCATCCAGTAAGCAATGGCAAACTACTGGAACGTACATTGGCCTAGAAAAACCACAACAGCTAAAATATGGTGGGGTTGTTTCCGCAATGAACGCGAAGAAGAAAAAGAAGTTAACCATCATCATCATCATTATTCTTCTTCTTCTTTTCCTCTTTTACCGCTGTGGGTGTCGAGGGAGATATTAGGTTCTGTTTCTAGCTCTTCTGGCTGCCTCGACCATAGGCACATCTTGCTGTTGTAGAGTTTCTCTGATGTTATCCTTCCATCTTGTTCTTGGTCTACCCCGTTCTTTACGTCCTTCTTCTCTTTCCATGTATGCTTTGTATGGTATGGTGTCACAAGGCATTCTCTCTGAGTGGGCAAACCATTTCACTTGCTGTCTTTGTATGTAATCCAGAATTGGTTCTGTGCCGACTTGTTCTCTTATGATCTCATTCCTGATCTTATCTCTTATGGTCACTCCTACAGCCCTTCTCAGACATCTAATTTCCGTGGTTACTAATTTTCTTTTATGATTTGTTGTGAGTGACCATGTCTGGCACTGGTAGCACAGAGTTGGAATAAATATGCTTTGAATAAGATGTCTATTTGTGCTGATTGGGATTGTCTTATGCTGTAAGAGGGGGGCTAGCTGTCCCAATACTTGGTTTGCTTTACTGCATCTAATGTCAATTTCTTTATCCAATTTCCCCATCTTCGGTAAATGTAGTTCCCAGATATTTAAACTCAGATGCCTGTTTGATGCCTTTGTATTCTATTGCTATGTTTAGATCTGTCTTCTTTTTTCCTATTGACATTACTTCTGTCTTTTCAGTGTTGATTCTCATATTATTTGTTTTACATTCTTCATTCATGGATGTTAGATGTTGTTGCAATTTCATGGCTGTATCTGCTATCAAGGCCTGGTCATCTGCAAAGAGTAATTCGTTGATCTTACTAAGATCTTCATTCATGGGCTTGGCATTCTTGCATATACTGTCGATGTAGGTGATAAACAGCAGTGGTGATAAGACCAACCCCACCATATTTTAGCTATTGTGGTTTTTCTAGGCCTGTGAAAGGATGAGATGTTCCCTGATTTATTTTAACTACACTTCTACAATCCTTGTATAAAATTTTGCACACTTCGATGAGGTGTTCGCTTACTCCATATTTTGCCATTATTTTCCATAGTAATTGTCTGCCGACTCTATCAAATGCCTTCTCCTGGTCTACGAATGCCACAAATAAGTTCTTATTATATTCAATGTTTTTTTCTATTAACTGTTTAAGTGTGAAGATTGCATCTGTGCAGCTTCTATTTCTCCTAAATCCCATCTGTTCTTCCGCCAGCTTTGGTTCTATCACCGGTCTCAGTCTTGTTTCTATTATCTTGGCATACATTTTGCCAACATGGCTTAAAAGAGAGATGCCTCTATATTGACCGCATTCTCGTTTGCTTCCTTTGTTCTTCCACAATGGTACAACTATTGCATGTTGCCAATCAATAAGGGCCGTTTGTTGTACCCATGCTGCATTAAATATGCTGTGAAGCCATCTGATGCTGCTTTCACCTGCTGCTTGAATTATTTCTGTTGGTAATCTATCAGCTCCTGGTGCTTTATATTTGGGAGACTGTTTAATGACTTTTTCTATTTCATCCATTAGTATGTGTGGTTCTAACACTGTTGCTCTGTGCTCTTCATTTGTTCTTTCCTGATGATCTCCTAGAGGATTAAAGAACTCATTGAAGTATTCCCTCCATCTTTCTGCTATCTCGGGTGGATCTATCAATGGCTTTCCTGTCTTATCATTAATTATTTCAGTGGGGTTGTAGCTCTCATCTCTTTATCATAATCATCATTATCATCATCAAAATCATAGTCGTCATCGCTTTCCTATCGTGCTTTAATATCATACGTCACACATGACTAACAGTTGCCCCATCCCCCCCCCCCCCCTTTGTTTTCATATCCTCTTGTGCAACAGTATCCATACCGTCTATCGAGGTCCGTCTGTCTTCTGTGACCTCTAATAAAACAGAGCATTTTTTTTTTCAAATCTGGTAATCAACAAATAGCTTTTATTTTTGTTTAAAAAAAAAAAAAAATATTTTATATTTTGACCATCATAGCAGCAAGAAGGTTTTTCAGAATACTGCTAAAAATACCTTGGACAGCCGAAAAAGAGCAACCAAGAGGTTTTAAAAAAGGCGGGAGCCTGAAGACAACATATCATAGACATCAGAAGAAAATAGTCGTCATGGTTTTCGACCAAGTTATAGAAAAGTGAAAATAGAACATGTTGTGACCACTGGAACGATCTGTGGAAGGAGGAATAGAGGAAGACAACGAGAGAAGATTCTTGACAGTCTTGATGCATGGCATGGAGGTGTGTCAGCACACGATTTATTACATGCTGCAGGAGATCCCTGATTGTGAAGAGGCATGATCGCCCACGCAAGTCGGCAAGGCCGTTTGTTGTACCCATGCTGCATTGAATATTCTGTAGAGCCATCTGATGCTGCTTTCACCTGCTGCTTGAATTATTTCTGTTGGTAATCTATCAGCTCCTGGTGCTTTATATTTGGGAGACTGTTTAATGACTTTTTCTATTTCATCCATTAGTATGTGTGGTTCTAACACTGTTGCTCTGTGCTCTTCATTTGTTCTTTCCTGATGATCTCCTAGAGGATTAAAGAACTCATTGAAGTATTCCCTCCATCTTTCTGCTATCTCGGGTGGATCTATCAATGGCTTTCCTGTCTTATCATTAATTATTTCAGTGGGGTTGTAGCTCTCATCTCTTTATCATAATCATCATTATCATCATCAAAATCATAGTCGTCATCGCTTTCCTATCGTGCTTTAATATCATACGTCACACATGACTAACAGTTGCCCCATCCCCCCCCCTTTGTTTTCATATCCTCTTGTGCAACAGTATCCATACCGTCTATCGAGGTCCGTCTGTCTTCTGTGACCTCTAATAAAACAGAGCATTTTTTTTTTCAAATCTGATAATCAACAAATAGCTTTTATTTTTGTTAAAAAAAAAAAAAAATATTTTATATTTTGACCATCATAGCAGCAAGAAGGTTTTTCAGAAGACTGCTAAAAATACCTTGGACAGCCGAAAAAGAGCAACCAAGAGGTTTTAAAAAAGGCGGGAGCCTGAAGACAACATATCATAGACATCAGAAGAAAATAGTCGTCATGGTTTTCGACCAAGTTATAGAAAAGTGAAAATAGAACATGTTGTGACCACTGGAACGATCTGTGGAAGGAGGAATAGAGGAAGACAACGAGAGAAGATTCTTGACAGTCTTGATGCATGGCATGGAGGTGTGTCAGCACACGATTTATTACATGCTGCAGGAGATCCCTGATTATGAAGAGGCATGATCGCCCACGCAAGTCGGCAAGGCACCTGATGATGATGATTATGATGATGATGATGATGATGATGATGATGATGATGATGATGATGATGATGATGATGATGATGATGATGATGATGATGATGATGATGATGAGCAGCAACAAAGAAGACGTTACATGTTTTAATTTCTTTTTCATTCATTTAAAAAAAAAAAACTAACTGGGAATTGCTTGGTTTTTCTCTGCTTATACAACTAGTGAATTGTGAATTCTGAACAGTGTGTTTACGGCAATCTAGCCTTGGAAATGTGTCTATACATGGAATAAATTTCTCTGCATTATGTAAACAGAGAACTGTTTATTCGAGCTAATTCTTCCCACTAGGAAAAAAAAGGAGATTCTGAGGAATCCAACAGGGAGGACAAGTTGCATACGGGATTTTGTCACAGTTGAATGGACAGGTTTGTAGAAAGGTGGTTATAAAGTTAGCCCATTTTAAATACTTGAGTAAACAGGTAAAGGAATGCTCTCCCCTCACACTTCCTCCCTCTCTCTCTCTCTCTCTCTCTCTCTCTCTCTCTCTCTCTCTCTCTCTCTCTCGTTTTCTCTCTCTCTCTCTCTCTCTCTCTCGTTTTCTCTCTCTCTCGTTTTTCTCTCTCTCTCTCTCTCTCTCTCTCTCTCTCTCTCTCTCTCTCTCTCTCTCTCTTTCACAAATCCTAAATTTCCATAGATTTGTTGCATCTACTCTGATTACTTCTTCGTCTTAGCGGCGTCCGTGGCTCAGGGGTTGCGAGTCCGACTCGTAATTCCAACTTACCGCTATCGAAACCCACTGTTGGCTGCGCGGATTTTATCCTGGTATGGGTCGACCCACATTAAAATGGGTACAAGGATGTGTGTCCTTTGGAAGTAAAGACAGCAGCCGTAATGCTGACCACATTACCCATCGAGTGCCAGCTGGTCTGTAAAAATATGGGTACTCTTTCTATATGCACGATCGCCTAAGGCGTGAAAATGGATCTTTACTTTTATTTATATGTTCCATAGATTTATTACATTTACTCTGATTACTTCTTCTTCTCGAAAGTTATGCCATGTGGCGTTGGTAGTCATGTCTATCCACAACCTCCTGTTTCGTGTACTTTCAATCAACTCTGACACAGATGATCTTCCATAGTCCATGCCATGTGGCGTTGGTAGTCATGTCTATCCACAACCTTCTGTTTCGTGTACTTTCAATCAACTCCTACATAGATGATTCTCCATGCCATGATGTTAAACTGTCCAGCATCTGTTCTTTCGGTCTCCCTCTGCCTCTCCTCCCCTCCAACTTTCCTAATGTCACGATGTACTCCAGTTTTCTCCTTCTCATCACATGACCAAAGAATGTATATTGTAAATTTCTGATGTGAGCAATCAGTTCGCCTCGTGAGTTAGTTTCTTTTAAGACGAATTCATTATTCTTTTGTTAATTTGTCCATGTATACTTATTATTCGTCTATAAAACCACATCTCCGCAGCTTCCAAAAAAATTTTCAGTTTATCTAATAACTGTCCATGATTCACTTCTGTATATCAGGATATCATTTATTTCCTGTTTTTAAGCCCCGCTAGCTAGCGCAGCTGGTTAAGTCGGACTGCGCGGCGACTAGGTGACGATCTCCTTGTGGTCTAGGTTCACGCCCGGTGTAGACACAAAAGCTACATTTCTTCCAGATTTACGTTATCTATCATGGAATCAAGGCCGAATGGTTGTGATATCCATAGTACCGAGCCAAAGGGTTAACAACTCGTAGTTTCTTGAAATTTTAAAAAAAAAAAAATTTCAAATTCTCATCTCAGTTGACAAATAAATATTCTTCTTCTGCATGTCTTGCCCCCAATGGAGCATAAGCCCTCAACCGACCCACGCCAAGTTGTTCTATCATTTGCTATCGCATGCAGCCTTCACCATATCCTCCCCACCTTCATTTTCCAGCTCCCTTCTCCATATGTTGTTTGGCCTTTGTCCGTGTGGTCACCGGGGTCCTCACGGAAAGCAAAGAATAGTGACACTGCACCCTACTAGACATGTCGTAACAGGCGACTAAGGGTATGGTTGGGTTTGAGGTTGGCTACCTCATCCTGTAACAACAATAGCCACCAAAACAAGCCAACCAGGGATAAGTCAAATAAAGATTGCATAAAGTATTACGACGCTGACAAGTAGTCATAGTTTGAGGACAGTTCAACGTTTGCAACTAATTTAGTTGTTGTCAATGACGTTGAATACGACTTGTCAAACAATATTCCAATAAAATTATGTAGAGTGTCAGATGGGCTAGTGTCCAGTTATTAACTGTTTATTAATAAAGTTCGAAGGCTGGTTCGTTCTCTCTCTCTCCTGTCTGTCTGTCTGTCTGTCTGTATGTCTGTCTGTCTGTCTGTCTGTCTGACTGTCTGTCTGTCTGTCTGTCTGTCTGTCTGTCTGTCTGTCTGTCTGTCTGTCTGTCTGTCTGTCTGTCTGTCTGTCTGTCTGTCTGTCTGTCCGTCCGTCCGTCCGTCTGTCTGTCTGTCTGTCTGTCTGTCTGTCTGTCTGTCCGTCCGTCCGTCCGTCCGTCCGTCCGTCCGTCCGTCCGTCCGTCCGTCCGTCTGTCTGTCTGTCTGTCTGTCTGTCTGTCTGTCTGTCTGTCTGTCTGTCTGTCTGTCTGTCTGTCTGTCTGTCTGTCTGTCTGTCTGTCTGTCTGTCTGTCTGTCTGTCTGTCTGTCTGTCTGTCTGTCTGTCTGTCTGTCTGTCTGTCTGTCTGTTTGTCTCTCTGTCTGTCTGTCTGTCTGTCTGTCTGTTTTATGTTAACCTGCAACTGACTCATAAAGAGAACAGATTAAACACAGTAGAAGATAATCTACATTATTTGGTCAAGTAACGAGAAGAACAAAACCGGAAAACATTGTTTCATTGAGAAAGTTGGAGTGGAGAAAAAGGCAGAGGGAGACAGAGAGAGAGAGAGAGAGAGAGAGAGAGAGAGAGAGAGAGAGAGAGAGAGAGAGAGAGAGAGAGAGAGAGAATGCTGGACAGTATGACATAACGGCATGAATTATCATCTGTGTCAAAAATGACTGCAAGTACACAAGACAGAAGTTTGTGAACAGACACGAATACGAATGTAACACACAGTGAACAAAAAGAAGAAGACATAAGACAGGAGGCTATGGACAGACATGACTACCAACGTCACGCGGTATGGTCTACTCCATCAGAAGAAGGTAGGAAACAAAAGGTTGTGGACAGACATGACTCCAACGTCACACGGCAGGGTCTACAAGAGAAAGACAGGAAACAAAAGGTTGTGGCACGGCATGATCAGCAAGATAAAGACATAGAACAGAAGGCTGGGGAAATACATTACTACAAACATCAGACGGTTTGGTCTACTCCATAAGAAGAAGACATGAGACAGTAGCTTGCGGATGGACATTACTACCATCGTCACACGTTATGGTCTATAACAGAGGTTCTCAACTTATCGGTTGCGACCTCTCAATGGGTCGCTAAAGACTACGCAAAAGAAATAATAATTGAAGTTATGAAGTACCTAGAAAAATAATTATATATTGTGTGTTCGCCACAACATTAGGAACTTTATTAAAGGGTCGCGGCATTAGCAAGGTTGAGAACCACTAGTCTATAAGAAGAAGTAAATTATCCGCCCCTTGTAGTGACTGTACTGTGCCCTTAAGCACGACTCGGAGGCGCCCTCTTGTGGGATCCACCCTTTGAGTCGCAAGCGCCTAAGCTTTTGACACCACCACCGCCAAAATAATTTTATGGGATAGGGGTAGAGAAAATTTGCAAGGAGCTTAATGCGCCCCCCCCTACCCCCCCCCCCCAACTCCCCTCCCCCACCCCTGCCTATACAGAAGCTATCTTTTTAAGGGTTTATACACTTTATGCTATTTAAAATTCTTTTTTTTTTTTTTTTTTTGCCATGCAGCGCATTTTTTCTTTATTGTGCATTTCAAATAGACAGAAAAGTAAAAACTGTATCCACAAGGGATATGAATGGTCGTAGACCAAGAGGCAGACCAAGAGGACGATGGAGAGATAATGTCCAGACAGACATGCAAACACTTGGTGTCACAAACTGGAAATAGAAGACCAACCACAGAGATGAATACAGGCGGGTGATATCTGCAGCAATGAACCTCAAGGGCTTGGAACGCTTAAGAAGAAAAAGATTCCAAATAGGCTTAGCCAAGACCCCAAGACCCACCCATATTTGTTCTCTGCGTCGTAGCCCCACCCTTCCCACCTCCTATCCTTTTTTTTCCAGGTTCGCCGACCCTGCTGGTCCTAAATCTCCCATGTCTATTTACGAATTTACATCGACTTTTGGGAATTTCAATCAGGTTTATTGGGAACTGTGTTGCAAGCGTCGCTTAGTTCTAAAAATCTAATTTCAGGATAACAAACAATTAGTTTACAAAACGAATCAACAGCAAGCACAGGGGCCTGTGTATGCTTTTATTAATGTATTATACTCTTGGACTCCAGTAAGAGCATGTTCTGCTGTTTATAGCGGTCCATGTTTTCGCAGAGTCAATATTTTTATTCCAGCTGTCAGAGAGATTTCATTTGCCGTCTGTCGCCGGCCCTAATTACTGTTGATGTTTGTCCTAGTTACCTTTGTATCTGTGTTGACTCTGATTGCTTGTGTGTACATTAAAGAGACTTTATCAGTGGGTTGTCAGGGAATGTTGGTAGTCTGTACATGTTGTGGTGCGTGTATGTTTGTTTTGTAGTTGTGCATATGGGCTGTGTGTGTTGTGGGTGTAGCTGTAAGTGTGACTGATGAGGAAACTGTGTGGGAGGGGGGGGGGGAACCTCACTACGGTTTTGTGCGTGTGTGTGTATAAATACTGCTAGACTTATGTTTTCAGATATATGTCGTTCGGAGTTTGAGGTTTCATGGTTTGAGGTTTGAACAACAGATTCATATCATGGCACACCACTAGTAACCCATAAGTGCTCCGTTCTACTTCTAACTTAAGTCTGTCCTAAAGTAGCTCAGCGCACTGCACGGGATCTGTAGCACCGGCGAGGATCCTAACATATTTTGGGTAGATTTTTAACTATTAATTTTGACCCAGCAGAGCCGTTAGGCTACTCTTTATGATTTCCAACTGTCAATAGATGTTTTACGTGCGCAACAATACATACGGGCGTCCGATGTCACTACCCAGAGACCAGGGGAAATTACTAGAAGTCCACGTCAACAGAAAAAAAAATTTCAGTCTCAATCCGGGTCCTCTACCGCTCGGGGTGGACACCAGACCTCGAGACCACGCAGCCCCTTTGTCACTCAGAGTCTGGTGACATCACACAGACCGCTTCTAATTCCAGAGACTTTACCTAGTGCTTATTTAAAGTTGGGTCTACCTGGCAGCCAAAGTCATCTCCCCCCCCCCCCCCCCCCCCGGTCTGAGAAAAGGTCCGGTTCCGTTTGAATTTAAACCTATGACTTTCGGATCTGCAGGTCAGCGTGAAGCCGCTACCCCAACGCGGTTCCATTGGGGTGGTAACAGCTTTTGTTAATTTACAAAAACTCGTCTTTAATAACTGATTTGACCAAGTAAGGCTGTTTACTTCAGGCGAGAGTGCGGAGAGGGGATCAGGTCTGAAGTTTTAGGACCGTAATATAATCGCCTTCATGTAAGATTGAGACCTGAAACTGGATTCATACAAGCTATATAAATAATTTCTCCATAACGGAAGTAAATCATGGACAGTTGGTAGATTAGTAAAAAAAAAATTTTGGAAGCTGCAGAGATGTGGTTTATAGACGGATGATGAGACAGGTAAAAATAACATGGACATATTTTTAAAAAAGTGATGCAGATATCTTGAAAATTTGCGTAATTCAGATGTCTTGAAAGACACTAACTCACGAAGAGAATTTACTGCCCACATCAGAAAGAGACAGTTTACATTCTTAGGTCATGTCATGAGAAGGAGACAACTGGAGTGCATCGTTGAGGTAGGAAGCTTGGAGAGGGTCAGAGGGACACCGAGAGAGAAGATTCTGGACAGTTTGACATCATGGCTTGGAAGATTACTGTGTTAGATGTAAAAGTACACGAGACAGAAGATTGTGAAATAATTAAAAAATCATCCAAGCTGTTTCATTCATCGCATTAAAGACAACTGAACCATAAATTTGCACTTTCTTCTTCTTCTTTTTCTAAGTATTCAACCCGCTTTAATGGTAGGTGTGACGCGAAAATTGTTTTGCCCGACAAGGGGGCCGCAATGAAAACGGTTTGAGAAACGCTGCCCTAGGGGTCAGGCTAAGCTCATACTAATTATCTCCCTCTTGTTCTAGTTAACCTGCTCCCATTACCTCATTGAAGTGATTGGGGAAGATGTAAGGATTTACTATCCCGGCTCTCTATCGTAGTTGGCTAAACCGGATTGCGCGGTGACCCGGTGACGAACTCCTTGTAGTCCGGGTTCACTCCCTGGGGTAGGCAGAAAAGCCACATTTCTCCCAGATTTACGGTATTTACAATGGAATCAAGACTGAAAGGTTGCGATATCCATAATACCGAGCCTAAGGGTTAACAACTCATGGCTTCTAAATACTAAAACAAACAACAAACAAGGATTTACTATATGATGTGTTTAAAAAAAACTATAGCTCAAATGTCTGAGCGAAATCTAGTTTGATAATTTTTCTTGAAATATGGTTTTAATGTATTCTTGAAATGTAGAGTTTGACTTCTTTCTTGAAATCAAAAATTTGACTATTTGATTGTAATCTAAATGTTTTCTTGAAATCTAGAGTTTGATTGCTTGATTTGCATCCAGAGTTTGACTGTAAATTAAATGTAGCTTTGAATGATTGATTACAATGAAACTGCGATATTTGCCGATGACTTTGTGATAACATTTAAAGTGTATCCCGAGTACACTGACATTAACCCCTTGTTGAGATACCCTGTGAGCTTCCACTGGGTTGATGAAATGTTGATGACTCTGCAGCTATTAATTCCGGGTTTTTTGTTACACTGCGGTTTCAACTCAGATGGGTCATGTTTTAGCACTGCCGTTTATTACCAGTACATATTTATGGTACCAGTGTAAATAGGTTAGCAGTATAAATATGTTACCAGTATAAATATGTGCCAGTGTAAATAGGTTAGCACTATAAATATGTTACCAATTTGTATATTCCAGGTACCAGTGTAAATATGTTAGCACTATAAAGATGTTACCAGTATAAATATGTACCATTGTAAGTATGTTAGCACTATAAAGATGTTACCAGTATAAATATGTACCATTGTAAGTATATTAGCACTGTAAATATGTTACCAGTTTTAAAATGTGCCAGTGTAAATATGTTTGCATTATAAATATGTTACCAGTATAAATATGTATGTACCAGTGTAAATAGGTTAGGACTTAAAATATTTCACCAGTATTAATATGTACCAGCACTATAAATATGTTACCAATTTATATGTTTATGGTAACAGTGTAAATATGTTAGCACTATAAATATGCTAGCCATATATATGGTACCAGTGTAAAAAGTTTGACACTTTGAGTATGTTACCAGTGTTAATATGTTGACACTTTTAATATGTTACCAGTGTAAATATGTTACCTGTATGAATATACTAACAATATAAAGATGTTACTTGTGAATGTATTATCAATAAAAATCTTACTTATAAATATGTCCTCAGTATAAATACGTTATCAGCGTAAATATTTTATCTATTAAAAATATATTACAAGTATAAAAAGTTAACTACATAAATATTTTTTAATATAAATATCTTACCTATATAAGTTACTTGCATAAATATGCTACAAATATAAATTGTTACTTTTATGAATGTTTTACTACATAAATATGTTACCTTATAAATGTTTTACTAGTATGAAGACGTTACCAGTATAATTTACCTGATAGGTATGTTACTTGTATAAATGTGTCACTGGTATTATTATGTTGACCAAATACATATTTCACGCATACATAACATGTTTCATATACAAATATGCTATTCGTAACACGAATGTTGCCAGTATAAATATTTTTTTTTTCAGAAATACATATGTTACTATGTGAAATAAGACAAATATAAATTTTACCTACATAACTATGTTACCTACGTGAGTGTTTTACCAGTATGAGTATGCAACATATATAAATATGTTACTAATTTTAACATGTTCATAGGAACTGGTTGTTGATATAGTTGAAAAATAATCTACATTTAGCAACATGATTTGCATTCTGATCTCTGTGGTGAAGGGGGAAGACTTGACGCTATAAAGCTGTAGGTTCGCATGAGGACTCTCTCTTTCAGCTCATCAATGCAGGGGTTAAACTGTATTTGTAGAAATCATCTCTAGAGTTACGGGGTTTTGCTTTAGACGACTATTATTACTACTAGTTAACTACTACTATACTACTACTACTACTACTACTACTACTACTACTACTACTACTACTACTACTACTACTACTACTACTACTACTACTACTACTTCTACCTCTTCTACTACTACTACTACTACTACTACTACTACTACTACTACTACTACTACTACTACTACTACTACTACTACTACTACTACTACTACTACTACGATTGCGACTAACCACTACTACTGCTTCTTTTTCTTTATGCATTCTCCATTTACATGGTAATCTTACAGCTAGGCTGCGACAACTGCACCTTTCAACCAAAAACGTCCGGTTGCAGCTACCCCCTAGTAAATTGTCTTTTACGCCATGCTTCTTATTGACAGTGGTTTTATTCCTGCTGCCCCAAAAAGGAAATATTACTAATAGTAGTGCTGCTTCTATTACTATTACTGCTACCACTAATACTACTACTGCTACCACATTTACTACGACTTCTACTACTACTTTCAGCACGACCACCATAACCGCCAATACTACTAATAACTGATACCACTACAGCAGTAACATTAAATTATTAGGCAACTAATTAGTAAATTAGTGATTTATGTCCTACACGTGTACCAGTTTCCGTGGCCCTGTAAGAGCTCATACATATTCTCAAAAAATGACAGTTTATTTATACGTATATCCACACAAACGAAACAAAAGAACACTAGAAAGCAATTGTCCCTTATTGCAATACACGTGTCAGAGCCAACCTGCATCGCAATTTGGACACGTTAACTTCACATTTGTATGATACAAAAATAAAAATAAAAACTTCATTTGCCCATATCATTTTGGGCGTAATTCTTTATACAGCAATTGGCAATTAAGTTGCAGTCAAGAAAAGAAACATTTAAGTAAAGAGGCTAATGCAAGGGTTTGTTGGCAGAGAAAAACAGTGAATGAATTGGTTGGGACTCCTAGGAAATATTCCAAGAAGA
Source organism: Candidula unifasciata (assembly GCA_905116865.2). NCBI lineage: Eukaryota > Metazoa > Mollusca > Gastropoda > Stylommatophora > Geomitridae > Candidula > Candidula unifasciata. Next base: position 91,653 of record CAJHNH020002935.1, read on the forward strand.
TTAAACAAATAAATATGTGTGATTACGTGCGTGGCGAAAACCTTTGTGGCCAAGCGGTCACCTGTTTCGTTCAGTGTGCTAGCGCAGTTCTTTTCGGAGAACATTGCAGGTCGTAACTGAAGCTATGGAGTTTGTGCTGTATTCTGCAAAGCCCATTGAGATTCAACCCACTGCAGTTAAGTGGATCGTTTTGTCTTCAATTAAGTTTAATCTTTCATGTATTTATTGAAGTCTTAGCTAAGGCGTAAGCCAGCATACCGCGATCGAAACCCACTGCAGGCTGCGTGGATTTTTGTCGTGGTATGGGACGTCGCAGGTCGACCCAGCCTTATATGGGTACCAGGATGGGCTGTCCTGGGAAAGTAAAGACAGCCTGCGTAATGCTGACCACGTTACCCACAGAGTGCTGATGGTCTGTAAAAATATGGGACGCTCTGCCCATATGCCCGATGCGCCGAAAGGCGTGAAAAGGGAACTTTACTTTTTTACTTTACTTATTGTGGCGCTGTTAGATATGTCTATTCACAACCCTCTGTCTCGTGTACTTTCACATCTGACACAGTAATCTTCAAAGCTATGATGTCAAACTGTCTAGCATCTTGTCTTTCGTTCTCCCTCTCCAAGCCCTTAACGATGTACTCCAGTTTTCTCCTTCTCATCACATGATCTAAGAATGTAAATTGTCTCTTTCTGATGTTGGCAATTAATTCTCTTCGTGAGTTAGTGTCTTTCTGAATTACGCTAATTTTCAAGATATCTGCATCACTTTTATTTAAAATCTATCCAGTTTTTTTTTGTTTTTTTTACCTGTCTCATCATCCATCTATAAAACCACATCTCCGCAGCTTCCAAATAATTTTGTTACTAATCTACCAACTGTCCATGATTCACTTCCGTTATCAAGAAATGATTTATATAGCCTGTATGCATTCTGTTTCTCGTTTTAATCTTATATGTAGGCAATTATAATACGGCGGAAATGGGGGGAGGGGGGGATACAACTCTTAGGGACTGCACAAAAGATGTAGTTCTTAATCATTAGACCTGATCCCCAACGCTGTGGTCCTAAAACATCAGACCTGATCCCCAACACTGCAGTCCTAAAACATCAGACCTGATCCCCAACACTGCAGTCCTAAAACATCAGACCTGATCCCCAACACTGCAGTCCTAAAACATTAGACCTGATCCCCAACACTGCAGTCCTAAAACATTAGACCTGATCCCCAACACTGCAGTCCTAAAACATCAGACCTGATCCCCAACACTGCAGTCCTAAAACATTAGACCTGATCCCCAACACTGTAGTCCTAAAACATCAGACCTGATCCCCAACACTGTAGTCCTAAAACATCAGACCTGATCCCCAACACTGTAGTCCTAAAACATCAGACCTGATCCCCAACACTGTAGTCCTAAAACATCAGACCTGATCCCCTCTTCGCACTCTCGCCTGAAGTAGACAGCCTTACTTGGTCAAATCAGTTAGTAAAGACGAGTTTTGTAGATTAACAAAAACTGTTACTACCCCAATGGAGCCGCGTTGGGGTAGCAGCTAGACGCTAACCTGCAGATCCGAAAAACGTAAGCTCAAATCCAAACGGAACCGGACATTTTTTTCAAGGGGGGGGGGGGGTGGGGGGGGGGGCAAATGACTTTGGCTCCCAAGTAGACCCAGCTTTAAATAAACACCAGGTAAAGTCTTTGGAATTAATAGCGACCGGTGTAATGACACCACACTCTGAGTGACAAGAGGACTGCCTGTTCTCGAGGGCTGGTGTCCGCCCCGAGTGCTACAGATCCCGGGTTCAGACTGGAATTTGTTCTGTTCACGTGGACTTCTAGTAATTTCTCCTGGTCTCTGGGTAGTGACATCGGACGTCCGTATGTATTGTTGCGCACGTAAAAAATCTATTGACAGTTGGAAATCGTAAAGAGTAGCTTAAAAGCTCTGCTCGGGCAAAATTTGGAGTTACAAATCTAACCAAAATATTTCAAGATCCTCGTCTCTGCTACAGAGCCCGTGCACTCCGCTAAGCTACTTTAGATTCACACTTAAGTTAGAAGTAGAACGGAGCACTTATGGGTTACTACCAGTGTGCCATGATATGAGTCCGTTGTTCAAAACCTAAAACCTTGAAATCTCAAACTCCAAATGACATATGTCTGAAAACATAAGTCTAGCAGTATATACCTAATACGAGAAAAGCCGTAGTGAAGTTGTATTTCCCCCACACATTTTCTTCATCAGTCACACTTACCGCTACATCCACAACACACACAGCCCATATGCACACCTACAAAACACACATACACACACCACGACATGCACAGACTACCAACATTTCCTGACAACCCACTGACAAAGTCTCTTTAATGTACACACAAGCAATCAGAGTAAACACAGATACAAAGGTAACTAGGACAAACATCAACAGTAATTAGGGCCGGCGACAAACAGCAAATGAAATCTCTCTGACAGCTGGAATAAAAATATTGACTCTGCGAAAACATGGACCGCTATAAACAGCCAGCAACATGCTCTTACTGGAGTCCAAGAGTATAATACATTAATAAAAGCATACACAGGCCCCTGTGCTTGCTGTTGATTCGTTTTGTAAACTAATTGTTTGTTATCCTGAAATTCGATTTTTAGAACTAAGCGACGCTTGCATCACAGTTCCCAATAAACCTGATTGAAATTCCCAAAATTCGATGTAAATTCGTAAACAGACATGGGAGATTTAGGACCAGCGGGGTCGGCGAACCTGAAAAAAGGGGGAAAGGGCGGGGCGACGACGCAAAGAACAAATATGGGTGGGTCTTGGGGTCTTGGCTAAGCCTAGTTGGAATCTTCTTCTTTTTCGTCATTACGAGCCCTTGAGGTTCATTGCTGCAGATATCACCCGCCTCCAATCATGTCTGTGGTTGGCCTTCTCTTTCCAGTTGGTGTCACCAAGTATTTGCATGTCTGTCTGGACATTATCTCTCCATCGTCCTCTTGGTCTGCCTCGTGGTCTATGACCATTCATGGCCCTTGTGGATACAGTTTTCACTTTTCTGTCTTTTCGGAATGCACAATAAAAATATGCGCTGCGTGGCAAATAAAAACATTTTAAATAGCATAAAGTGTAAAAACGCTTAAAAAGATAGCTTCTGTATATAGTTTGCAGGGGTGGAGAAGGAGGTTGGGGTGGGGGGCATTAAGCCCCTTGCAAATTTTATCTACGCCCATCTCATAAAATTATTCTGGTGGTGGTGGTTTCAAGGGCTTAAGCGCTTGCGACTCAAAGGGTGGATCCCACAAGAAGGCGCCTCCGAGTCGTGATTAACGGCACAGTACAGTCACTATAAGGGGCGGATAATTTACTTCTTCTTATAGACTAGTGATTCTCAACCTTGCTAATGCCGCGACACTTTAATAAAGTTCCTAATGTTGTGGCGAACACACAATATTTCCTTATTTTTCTCGCTACTTCATAACTTCAATGAATATTTCTTTTGCAATGGTCTTTGGCTACACATAGAGGTGTCGCAACCCATAAGTTGAGAACCGGTTTTATAAATCATACCGTGTGACGATGGTAGTAATGTCTATACACAAGCCTCTGTCTCCTGTCTTTTTCTTGTAGAACTTGTCGTGTGATGTTGGTAGTCATGTCTATCCACAAGCTTCTGTCTTCTGTCTTTTTCTTACGGAGTAGAACATACCGTCTGACGTTTGTAGTTATGTCTATCCCCCGCCTTCTGTCTTATGTCTTTTTCTTACAGATCACGCTTTGCGACGTTGGTAGTCATGTCTATCCACAACCTTCTGTCTCCTGTCTTCTTCTTGTAGAACTTGTCGTTCGACGTTGGAAGTCATGCCTATCTACAACCTTCTGTCTCCTGCCTCTTTCTTGTAGAACTTGTCGTGTGACGTTGGTAGTCATGTCTCTCCACAACCTTCTATCTCGTGTACTTGGACGGTTAAAAAGAAGCAGCTTTATACACCAAGCAAAAAGAATATGTAGACAAACTCCTGACCTTCCAGAAATTGGTTGCCCACTTAAAAGTATTCCGGGACAAACCCATTGGAGAGAAAAATGCAAACTTACAGTACCAATCCAGACAAATCTGAAAGGGATATTTGACAAGAAAGATCAAGATAGTGTACAACGCAGAATGGCCACCCTCAGTTATATTGATGAAGAATACCCACAAGAACAATGGGTCAGAGTCTATACAAACATTTCCGCACAAAGTGCAGTTAGAAATGGTAGTGCTGGAGTGTACATCGAATTCCCAGATGGTACTAGGGAAGTACTGCCATAACTATGAAGCAGAATTGAGAAACTATGAGTTGGTAACCCTTTGGCTCCGTACTATGTATATCGCAACCCTTCAATCTTGAATCCATGATAGATAGCGTAAATCTGTGAGAAATGTGGCTTTTCTGCCTACACCGGACGACAAGGAGTTCGTTACATGGTCGCTGCGCTATCCGACTTAACCAACTGCGCTAGCTACCCGGGCTTAAAAACATGAAATAAATTACATTCTGATATATGGAAGTGAATCACGGACAGTTTGTAGATAAACTGAACAATTATTTGGAAGCTGTGGAGATGTGGTCTTATAGACGAATGATAAGAATACCTGAACAGATTTTGAAAAAGAGTAATGAATTCGTCTTAAAAGAAACTAACTCACGAGGCCAACTGATTGCTCACATCAGAAATTCACAGTATACATTCTTTGGTCATGTTATGAGAAAGAGAATACTGGAGTACATTGTGACGGTAGGAAAGCTGGAAAGGAGGAGAGGCAGAGGGAGACCGAGAGAAAAGATGCCGGACAATTTGACATCATGGCATGGAGGATCATCTGTGTCAGAGTTGATTGAAAGTACACGAGACAGAAGGTTGTGGATACCCATGACTACCAACGCCACACGGCATGGACTATGGAAGATCATCTGTGTCAGAGTTGATTGAAAGTACACGAGACAGAAGGTTGTGGATAGACATTACTACCAACGCCACAAAGGCATGAACTTAGAGAAGAAGAAGCAGAGTAAGTGTTATAAATCTATGGAAAATAAAGGTAAGAAAAGATCTATTTTCACGCCTTAGGCGCATCGGGCATATGAGAAGAACACCAACATTTTTACAGACCAATCGGCACTATGTGGGTAATATGGTCTGCATTACGGCGGCCGTCTTCCCCAGGAAATACATCCAGGTACCCATTTTGATGTGGGTCGACCCATACCATGATAAAAATCCACGCAGCCAACAGTAGGTTTCGATCGCGATACGTTGGAATTACGAGTCGGACTCGCAACGCCTAAGCCACGGTCGCCGCTAAGACGAAGAAGTAATCAGAGTAGATGAAATAAATATATGGAAATTTAGGATATGTGAAATAAGACAGAGATAAAGAAGGTGGGGGGGGGGGGGGGAGAGAGCATTCCTTTGCCTGTTTACTCAAGTATTTAAAAGGGGCTAACTTTATAACCACCTTTCTACAAACCTGTCCATTCAACTGTGACAAAATCCCGTATGCAACTTGTCCTCCCTGTTGGATTCCTCAGAAAATCATTTTTTTTTCCTATTTGGCAAGAATTAGCTCAAATAAACAGTTCTCTGTTTACATAATGCAGAGAAATTTATTCCGTCTATAGAAACATTTCCAAGGTTACATTGCCGTAAACACACTATTCAGAAATCACAATTCACTAGTGAAGAAGAAAAAACCAAGTAATTCCCAGTAATCTTTTTTTTTTTTTTTTTTGCCGGGGGGGATGAAAAGAAATTAAAACATGTAACGTCTTATTTATTTCTGCTGATCATCAACATCAGGTGCCCTGCCGACTGGCGTCCCAGTCAGATGCAGTCCTACTTTCAAGAAAAAATAATTAGTCGCCTCCTAGGACATGCTTGTAAGAGGGCATTAGATCTATTTCGTTATATTTCCTAATGGAGCCCCGGAATCTATACGAGGAAAGATGATAAATAGTGGTGGTGGTGGTGGTGGTCGTTGTGTTGCTGGTGGTCAAGGTGAGGGTGGGTAGTAGTCGTGGTGGTGATGGTAGTCGTCGTAGTGGTGATGGTAGTCGTCGTAGTGGTGATGGTAGTCGTAGTGGTGATGGTAGTCGTCGTGGTGGCGATGGTAGTCGTCGTCGTGGCGATGGTAGTCGTCGTAGTGGTGATGGTAGTCGTCGTCGTGGCGATGGTAGTCGTCGTAGTGGCGATGGTAGTCGTCGTAGTGGTGATGGTAGTCGTCGTAGTGGCGATGGTAGTCGTCGTAGTGGCGATGGTAGTCGTCGTAGTGGCGATGGTAGTCGTCGTAGTGGCGATGGTAGTCGCCGTAGTGGTGATGGTAGTCGTCGTGGTGGTGATGGTAGTCGTCGTGGTGTTGATTGTAGTCGTCGTAGTGGTGATGGTAGTCATCGTGGTGGTGATGGTAGTCGTCGTAGTGGTGATGGTAGTCGTCGTGGTGGTGATGGTAGTCGTCGTAGTGGTGATGGTAGTCGTCGTGTTGTTGATGGTAGTCGTCGTAGTGGTGATGGTAGTCGTCGTAGTGGTGATGGTAGTCGTCGTGTTGTTGATGGTAGTCGTCGTAGTGGTGATGGTAGTCGTCGTGGTGGTGATGGTAGTCGTCGTAGTGGTGATGGTAGTCGTCGTGGTGTTGATGGTAGTCGTCGTAGTGGTGATGGTAGTCGTCGTAGTGGTGATGGTAGTCGTCGTAGTGGTGATGGTAGTCGTCGTGGTGGTGATGGTAGTCGTCGTAGTGGTGTTGGTAGTCGTCGTGGTGTTGATGGTAGTCGTCGTAGTGGTGATGGTAGTCGTCGTAGTGGTGATGGTAGTCGTCGTAGTGGTGATGGTAGTCGTCGTGGTGGTGATGGTGGTCGTCATAGTGGTGATGGTAGTCGTCGTGTTGATGGTGGTGAGCAAATTATTAAAATGAAGATAGTTTGTTCAGAGGCTGAGATGGCTGACGCGCCAGGATGCCAATCTGACACAGTATAGTTTGTGTGTTCTTAAATGACAATCAAAAACATAATAAACGATAGACTGATTGATCAGTTTGTCCCCTCCGGGATGCATCCTAAAAGTTTACTATACCATCCAGAGATTAAAGAACCTCAGTCTGCTTGTAGGCCACCAATTCAGACTTCCAGTTATCCTGTTCAACCTCAAAATAAGTTTACAGCTAGAGCACCTCATGGATAGCCTGCAATCCACCTATACAGGTGTGGACGTCTCAAAAAATCTGCTTCTTCTTCTTCTTCGCGTCCATCGATTGTAAACTCCAGCGGAAAGCTCTGGATGTTCGTCCACCTCTGGACTTTAGTCTTGCTCCAGAACATGAGTGTGGCTTGCACATACGTTTCACAGATCTGGCTCATTAGTATGCAGACTTTTGGTCCCTTGCCCCTCAGGCAGATGTAGTCCGACTTCGAAGGATGTCCCTTATTAATCTACTCTTATGACATGCTTGTTGGGGAGGCAGCGGTTCTTGTCTTGTTCTCCCCCCACCCCCCCCCCCCATAATGAGACCTCAGAACCCACAATAAATGGACTGTTTTTTCACTTTTATACTACAAGTCATATGGCAAAAAATACTTTTCCATACTTCTAGACGTATTAGGCATATAGGGCTAGACCTGTGTTTTATAGAGCAATCTGTACTCAGTTGGTGATGTGTTCAATACTACACTGGCTGTCTTTACTTTCCAGGACTTTACCTAGTACCCAGTTTAGGCTGGATCGACTTTGTTAGTTAAAGTCATATTTGACAGAAAATATTTCGACTCGATGAGGATTTGAACCTGCGACTTTCGGGTCGAAGCGAGCGTCTAGCCACTACGCCACGCAGCTGCTATTAACCATAGGATACAAACACTAATTTATTATTGTCCAAACGGCTCTCCGTCGAAAAATAATGGCCGCCATTTGATATCTTCTGGTAGTCATTCGGTTGTCCATCCTCTTTTTGTGTTCCGTCTTATTCCAAAACTTAAGTTTTGCGTGCACATCAGTTTTACTGAAATAAGTTACGAGGGAAAATGGACAGTTTTTAATTGAGAACCACTTACATGCATACAAGATTAACGGACTTCCGGTCAAAATTGACACTAGGCAGGGGCACTGTTCGGAGCCGAGGAAAATTGTTTGCTTCGGCTGGACGGTGATCTGTTGGTGACTTTTGCTACCATCAATGATGAACTGCATTTCTAATGTCGGACTGTATTAGCACTTTGGATGGCTACCGTATGCTTTAATGCGAGTGTATGCTAGATATGCTGTGACAGCTGTCTGCCAATATTTCCACAAGGGATTGTGATAAACATTCTGTGTGTTTTTCGTTGGCACCGGAGCGGAGCAAAGATGGGGTGACCCGTTTGCTATGAAGCTGAAACTAAGGCTACCAGACTCCCAGACCAGACAAGACTAACACTATAGTTTCTTTACTCGTGTTTCATTACTTTTTACTGATTTAAGAATTGCCATCAAAGCACACCGGGCGTACCCATATGCGCTCCGTCTCCAGCAACATTCGACTTAAGATATAGATGCTATCTCTTGCCGTAGCACACTGATTATAAACTCATCGTTCTATTCCTCTCATACGTCACCTAATTAATGCCTCATTCGCAAATTTTCACACATGCTATTTCATCTAACATCGTAACTTCTGCAAGTAAATTATAGATCCATTTCATCGCCTTTAGGCGCACTGGGCATATGGGAAAAGCGCCCATATTTTTACTGACCAATCGGCACTAGGTGGGTAATGTGGTCAGCATTATACCGGCCGTCTTTACTTCCCAAGGACATAAATACTGGTACCCATTTTACTATAGGTCGACCTGCGACGCCCCATGTTACGATAAAAATCCACGCAGCCAGCAGTGGGGTTCGATCTCGCTACGTTGGAATTACGAGTCGGACGTGCAACGCCTAAGCCACGGACGCCTCCGTCTTCTACAAGGGCAACTTCAAAATCAAACTTACGAGGGCTACTTCAAACTCTGACTGGTCGGTTGGCCTTCTGCTTAAATAAAACCAATCACAACTGGCCGAACAGGCCATAACAGTCTCCGTGTTTATTCATGAATTAATCAAGTAACATTAAGTGTATTGTTCGGCACTCATAGAAAGAAGTAGAAAGATAGAAGAACACACTAGACAACATAAAATTCGAAAGCTATAGTTACCGTGCCCGGAATTGAATTCGTTCGCTTTTTTTATGCACCACTGAACAAATACGACTGTAGGACGGTGTGTAGTGAGCCAAAATGCTACTAAATGATGCAGCATTCATTTAAACCTGGTCGATGTATCCGGACCTGTTCAGGTTTTCCGGCCCATCTACACACTTTCTCAGTCTAATCTAGGTCAGAGGGGTGTCACGCTGTACTGCTTTCTTCAAAGAGTCTCTTGTGTGACCTGGATTGGGTCTGTGGGTAGGGGAGTTGGGGTTAAGGTCAGTTCTATATGTTCTGAGGTCGTTGAACGCTGTGTCGTCAAGTAGTATAGAACACGTGACATCAGCGCTGATGTAATTGAAGGCAAGACAACTTGACAACCCTCTGACGTGGAAGAATCTGAGAAAGTATAAATGAATGGTTAGCCACTGTGTAAATGGCCCGAGAAACGTAAACTGGATCATGTATCTTCTATTTTATTTATTTCAGGACACGTTTCGTCATCGTCTTCACCGTCGACACCTTCATCAGCATCACCTGGTAAGGCATGTATTTTGTGATTCACTATTTCAGCCATGATTTCTGTCAAAGACTATTATAGAAAAGAACTCCACAGAGAATCATGTACAGCAGGAGTCCACCGATCATTAGTAGAAGATCCCTCGTCAACAATTGTTTCGGCCTATTACCTCCTAGACAACTTCAGGGGGTAGGCCGTCTTGGGTCATGACTCGCATGTTTTTGATCTTCTCCTGTTGCACTTTATCGGATGTTCTCGAACATTGACAAGATGAAAATGGTGACTCTGCAACGGGTACTGTGAGATTCGAAGTTAAATATATGTATTGTCGCTGCGGTAGCCAATTAGATCAACCGGCTACTTTAACGACCAAGTGACAAGCTTACGGTTGGTTCATCGGATACATGTTAGACTTTGCAATTGGCAGATGGACTCTGGCATAAATTTTGGACACGTTGGCTTTTTAAGGGATAAGATCTTTTATTGCAGTAAAGCAGCAATACTGTAGAGAATACTTCTCCACGCATTCAGTCGTACTGTGCATTTAGCTACAGGTCGATCGGTACACAGTGGGTGATGTGGTCAGCTTTACGCCGGCTGCTTTTACTTTTCGGGACGTTATGTGCTACCAATTTAAGGATGGGTTGAATGGGAGCCAAAATGAAAGAAAAATAAACGACCTTTCGGATTTGAACGCACGACCTTCAAGTCCGCAGGTTAGCGACTAGCCGCTACACTACAGAGGCTCCAGAAACCATTCATGAACAGAAGAAAAAAGACGATGGTAGTATATTGGGTGCATCGTGTTATGGCTAGTCCAGTACTGGACAGAAGTGATGTTATCAATGTCATGCGCTGCACTTACCGTACCGAAGAGCACGCCAAAGGACATGACTCCATATCCCTGTCTAGACTGATGGACATGGGGGTACAGCCTGGAGCTGCAAGAAATTAACATTTCTACAAGGGGACAAGACGTTTCATTAACCAACACAGAACAGGCGTCATCAGTCGTTTTACACTTGTGGAGCTTTTGAAGAGGAGATCGGAGCACCCATGGATCTTTCCGGAGTGCTGTGATGATAATCCTTTCTAATCACTAATCACTAATCGGTCCAGGAGAGTCATGATGGGCATATCATAGCTAACGTCTCATGGGAACAGTCTTCGAGAGGTTCTGTCCAGGAGAGTCAGGATGGGCACATCATAGCTAACTTCTCATGGGAACAGTCTTTGAGAGGTTCTGTCCAGGAGAGTCAGGATGGGCACATCATAGCTAACTTCTCATGGGAACAGTCTTTGAGAGGTTCTGTCCAGGATAGTCATGATGGGCACATCATAGCTAACGTCTCATGGGAACAGTCTTGGAGAGGTTACTACATCAGACGACTGAGCAAGCAAGCACAGCAAAGCCAAACGTACGGGGACATTGACTGTGATAACATAGTAGACTGACAAAAGGGGGACGTCTAATTGAAACACAAAGAAAAGGCCTTGGGAGAGTCTAAAGATCTTTGAATAGATTTCTACAATATTAAAAACATTGCCGAGGATAGAATGGAGACTGGCGGAGTAGACTGGGACAACTGTGTGAAGTATAATGGTTCTACGGGGCGATGATGATGCTGATTATGATGGAGATGCAAACAGCGGACAGAAGAAATAACTTTGTCACGGGGAAACCCCCCCCCTTCTCCTACATGAAGCAGAAAAACAAATTCTTTGAACTGTCAGTTAGTGATTAATGATTGATTAAGACTATCATCACAGCACTCCAGGCATATCCATAGCTGCTTCGAACTCTTCCTTGCCAGCACAAGACTGCAGGTTAAACCAAGCAGTCATGGTCGTTACAGGTGCCTTAATTATAACTTCTTCAGAGGGTTATATGGGTCATACCTGATGGTCTGCCATCAGCTCTGAAAAATTTTATAAAGTCTTACAGTCCTGTTCGTCTGCCATCAGCTCTGAAACATTTTATAGTCTTACAGTATTGTTCGTCTGCTATCAGGACTGAAACTGTTCAAGTCTTACGGTCTAAATTGGTCACGAACTGATACACGCTGCAGGAGATTGCGGACTGTGGAGAGTTATGATGGCCTACGCCAGTCGTCAAGGCACTTGATGCTGATGATGATTAATAGATGTTGTGGTTTTCAAATACACTATTATATTTAATATGCATTCCACAAATTATTATTATTATGCACCGAATAAAGTTTTATAAACAAGCCCCCCCCCCCCCCCCCTCTCGCCCCCACTAGATAATTTGTAATAAACCTTGCCCACCCCCCCCCCTTGTTTTCTTTGTGTTTGCGCCCCTGTCCGTGGTGAAACATGACATAAGCAAGTAGGTGATGGTGATGATTACTTAACCTTTGAACTCCTGAATATGCGTGGAGTTACCTACATCTACGTTCCAGGCTATGCAGGTGTTGTTGGCAATGAAAGAGCTGATCGGCACAGCTAGACACGAGAGGCAGACCGGACTTCTAGCCAGCTCGACGTTACTCATGAGAACACTCTTGCATCGTGCAGTTGTAGAGTTTCTCTGGGGGTTATCTGTTCATCTTATTCTTGGTCTACGGTGTGCTTTACGTCTTTCTCCTCTCTTTGCATACGCCTTGTATGGTATGGCGTCACAAGGCATTTTCATGAGTTCATTGTAATGAATGTAGACGTTGATTTTATTTGGCGACGATGATGACGATTGTTGGTTAACCTTTGAACTCCTGATTTCAGCATAATTAATGTGGACACCGGTATTATATTTCAGTGATAACCTTAGCCAATGTCAAGGGCAGCCTTACAATAATTGCTGGTCCTTTCGCCACGTACACAGACAACATGGCGGACACCTCATCCCCTGAATACGTATATGTTCGAAATGCATTCTTGTTTAAGGTAAGTCTGGTCGTTAGTCACTATTACTTAGGAAGGACTTTGAAAAAAAAAGTAAAGATCCCTTTCCCCGGCTTTCGGCGTATCGGGCATATGGGAAGAGCGTTTATATTTTTACAGACCATCAGCACTCGGGTAATGTGGTCAGCATTACGCCGGCTGTCTTTACTTTCCCAGGACAGCCCATCCTGGTACCCATTCTAGGCTAGGTCGACCTGCGACGTTCCATACCCCGATAAAAATCCATGTACCTCTCAGTGGGTTTCGATCGCGGTACGTTGGATTACGAGTCGGGGTCGCAACGCCTTAGCCACGGACGCCGCATACGGAAGACTATTCTCACGAGAAATGGAATCCCTAAAAGATAAATAAATCTTATCTTAATATATGGAAGTTTTTTTCTTCTTCGATCCATCTGTCAGAAAACTGATAACAGGAGGCCGGTAGCCTTTATGGAAGCTATCGTGCAGTCCATATCCTCTCGGGTACCATACAGCTTTGTCTTCATTGTGGTTGGACTGTAGTCAGCATGTCGTTGACAGTGTTGGAGCACCTGCTCAGTATTTTCGAGTGTCACGCTGCAGGGACAGGTTTCCGTGTTTCCAAAGCTGAGAAATTTGAACATATGTGGACAAAGTCTGTTTTGCTTAGTTCTTAGACTGAATATAATACACTGTCTTTTTAGAGAGGCGATTGAGTCTTGGGGAGATAATCTGGTGTGTGTATCCAGCCACCTTTCTTGGATACTAGATTGTATTAATGTTTTTGTTTTTTAATGAGTTAAGTCACTATTTGGTTTTACCATATCACTGCCGCTTCTGGCCAATCTCTCCGCTATTTCATTGCCTTCCAAGCCACAGTGACCTGGAATCAACATATGGAAGTGAATAATAGACAGTTGGTAAGTTGGTGAAAAATTTGTTTGGGAAGCTGCAGAGATGTGGTCTTATGGACGAATGATGAGAATATCCTCGATAGATAAAAAGAGTAATGGAGGTGCCTTGAAAGTAATGACCCACGAAGGGAACTGATTGCCCACATCAGGGGGAGACAATCTACATTCTTTGGTCATGGGATGAGAAGCAGAAAACTGATACATCGTGACAGTAGGAAAGCTGGAGGAGAGGCAGAGGGAGATCGAGAGAAAAGATGCTGGACGGTTTGACATAAGAGCATGAAGTATCGTCTATGTCAGGGTTCATTGAAAATACACTAGACAGAAGTTTGTGTATAGACACGACTACCAACCACCAACGCTACACTGCATGGAGTTTAAGAAGATGAATCCTTACAGAGGAGCATGCAAAAGAACTGCCAGAACTAATTTTCTACAGCCCCCATGGTGGACTCCAGAAGTAGAACAGGCATGGAAAGCAAAGAGAGCCGCAGTGAAGCAGCTAAAGAAAGTATGACAGACACCCTCAAGCTCACGAGAGGAAGTGGAGATGGCGGAGAATGTGAAAAAAAGATAAGGTGGAGGTTTTCAAGCGCTGTGCTGCGGAGGCCAAAAAAGCAAAGTGGGAAACTTTTGTGAATGACATGGGAGGCGATAAAACATTGGGGAAATTCTGGAAACTGCAAAGGCAGATGCAGAGAAAAGATCTGCCTATGACAGTCGGAACAATGTGTACAGATGATGGTGTGCGTGTGACAACAGACAAGGAGAAAGGGGAGGCTTTTCTCCATAGGTTTATAGCTCAGACAGATCATAATGATGTAGACATCAGGGATGCAGTTAGAAAGGAGTTAGCTGGCACCTTGAAGAATATGCATTATGAAGACATGATACAAGTGGAAGATATCAAACAAATTTTTAAAAAAGCAAAAGACACTGCACCAGGGCCTGATGGTGTCAGGTATGGTCACATGAAAGCTTTGAGCGATGTAGACCTGGCAGAGATGGCCGACTGTTTTTAACCAGAGTTTTAGGACAGCATCAGTACCGCAGGACTGGGTGCACAGCTATCTGATCCCACTACCAAAACCTTTTAAGGATCATTCTAGGCTTAGTGGCTTTAGAATCATCACCTTACAAAAAACATTTGGGAAGGTCTTAAAAAAGAAAGTTGCTGTAAAGTTACAAGAATTTTTTGGAAATGGGGAAGCTTCTCCCAGGAGGTCTGGGAAGTTACAGGCCAGGAAAGGACACTTGGGCAAATGCGGACACTTTTGCTTTTGACGTCTATGAAGGGTTCCAGAACAGACAGGAGACTATGGCGGTAGGACTGGATCTCGAGGATGCTTATAACAGAGTGAGATACGACATCTTGATGACTGCATTGAGGGAGAAGGAGGTCAATCCATGGCTTGTGAACTGGGTTGCAGCTGTCCTGTATTCACGTCGGGTTGCTCTCTGACTGGGCTCATGGACCTCTGAACCATGCACTTTGGCCCCAGGACTGCCACAAGGATCCGCCATCTCGCCTGTGCTCTTCAACGTGTATACAAGCAAGATTGCAAGCCTAGAAGCACCAGGAGTTGGAAGGATACTGACTTTTGCGGATGATATACTTTCATATAGGCAGGGGGAAGAGAGGGAACAAACAGCCCGGGAGCTACAAGCGACAGTAGACAAAGTGACTGAGTGGTGTACAGAAATTAAGGCTGACGTCCACCCGGAAAAGGCGTCTGTTTTGTGGTGTTCTCTGGACAACAGAATCGTTGAAACTTATGTCCCAAGTTTCACGATAGATGGTAGAGACGTCAACAGAGAGAGCAAACTGAAGTATCTGGGAATTACATTTGACAGAAGCCTGTCATTTAAGGACCATGTGGAGAGTGTTGTGACAAGATGCCAAAAAGGACTTGGTGCACTTAAGACTATGGCTGCAATTGACATAGAGCAGAAAATGCTTTTCCCACTATATCAGCACCCGATCCTGTAAGTGGTGGATTATAGCCTGTGACTGCTTACGTCTCAAAGAGTCAGATGGACAAACTAGAGCGCGTACAAAACGCGGCTATGTGGGTCATTCTGGGTTGCACCAGAGACACCCCAGTGGTGTGTATGCGATACATCCTTGGTTTGCCGACGGTTGCAGGTAGGCACAAGGTGATGCAGGCTAAGTCATATCTCAGGGTAGCTGCAGACACAGACCATTCTCTGCATGAAGCTCTGGGTGCAGGTAAGGGTCAGCGGCTAATAAGAGGGAGGTCATGGATGGCTCAAGCAGAAGACACAATCACACAGGTTTGCATCCTTGAGAACATTAGGTGAGGAGAGGAGTGGGT
>CAJHNH020002935.1:112500-115000 GCA_905116865.2 Candidula unifasciata
GAAGAAGAAGAAGAAGAAGAAGAAGAAGAAGAAGAAGAAGAAGAAGAAGAAGAAGAAGAAGAAGAAGAAGAAGAAGAAGAAGAAGAAGAAGAAGAGGAAAGAAAACTAGATGATTATTTACATCTTTTTTTTTTAATCTTATAAGGACATAAATATTAACAAGCTGTATGCCACATTTTAACATCTTACAGAGCGGTTACTGAATTGTGTATTATTAACGTTCGGCAGGACTTATGAAAGGAACTTGATTTGTGTTGAATATTTTAATACTGTTGATAATGCATACTATTATTTTGTTTATGAATGAAATGCTGTTTGAAAGGAACGAGAATGAAAGGGCAAAATGGTAGATGGGCCTGTGTGCCCAATTCTTTGCCCTATTTAAAATAAAATTTAAAAAAAAAGTTTGTTAGTTCGTTTGCGGTATTTTATTCTCAGCAAACTATCACTTACCTCATTATTACAGTGCTTACGAAAACAATGGCAAACTATTGAACGTAAATTCGCCTACAGAAACGATAGTCCTGTAAATAACAATCAAATAACTTTTAAGATTTATTTGTGTAACCATGCGCATTGTAACAAAATCTGTTGCAGAAGTGCGGTTCCTGAATCCGGTTTCACAATGTGGTTATTATGTCACTGTACTTTAAGCATTTTGTGTGACAATTAGAATAACGAGTGTATGGCTACGATAGATTTATACAGTAGTGTTTTTGTCAATGGAAATATGCGCAAACGAAGGCATTCTATAAACCTTACTCATCAGTAATTAAGTAAGTAAGTAAAGGACCCTTTTCCATGCCTTTAGGAATATTTGGTATAAATGGCTGGACTTATATTTTTTAAAGCAATCGGCACTCGGTGATTGATGTGGGAGTCAACATTACAGCCCAGGACTTTATACCTAGTACCCATTTAACTCTTTTAGTCCCCAGCAGTTATCACTTCACCCCCTCCTATTTCAAGGAGCTGGACTTAGAGCTAATAAATCATCAACACCATCATCAGGTGCCTTGTTGACTGGCGTGGGCGATCATGTCTTTCGTCAACCTGCGATCTCCTGCAGCATGTATCAGTTAATTGTGCTGACACATCACCATGCCACAAGACTGTCAATCATCTTCTCTGGTTGTCTTCCTCTATCCCTCCTTCCACAGATCTTTCCAGTGGTCACAACATGTTCTATTTTCCCTCTTCTTATAACACGGCCGAAAAATTATGACTGTCTCCTTTTGATGTCTGTGATAAATTGTCTTCGGGCTCCCGCCTCTTTCAAAATAACTAATAAATACTTAAACCAAAGAAGTAGAGGCGGCCGGCATGAGGCTGACCACATCACCCATCTTGTGCCGATTGGTCTCTAAAAATATAGGTCTAGCCCTATATGCCCTATAGCCTGAAGATGTGGAAAATAGTCCTTTACTTTATTTTTTACTCACTTAAGCCAAAAGGATTTCCTCAAAGACGCTTTGATGCAGAAGAAGTTGAACTAACTGCTC
Organism: Candidula unifasciata; assembly: GCA_905116865.2. Taxonomy (NCBI): domain Eukaryota; kingdom Metazoa; phylum Mollusca; class Gastropoda; order Stylommatophora; family Geomitridae; genus Candidula; species Candidula unifasciata. Next base: position 114,003 of record CAJHNH020002935.1, read on the forward strand.
TCGTTCAAATGGTTATACGAACTGTCTGTGATAGAAGACAGCAGGATACTATATTATCTTTAAAATGTTTAAGAAACGTATGGTGAGTTGGTTTGTGCTGATAGAGTTAAGGCTGGGTTGACCTGAGAGCGAAGGTCGTTTTTAAAATAGTATTATTTCGTTTGGAAAAATATGTATTTATGATTTTCAAAATAGGAGTTTATTTTATTTATTTTGGTTTATTATACCGTGTACTTTCAGATGGATAAGATCTTCTTGTCGTCTGATTTTGCCAGCATGTACAATAAAACACAGTTATCGTCACTCAAGTAAGTACAGCCCCATTCTGCCATGGTCTTCTTTATTTTAGCCACCCATAAGTGTCTGCCATTGTATCTTCTTAATTTTAGTCACTCATAAGTGTCTGCCATAATGTCCTCTTCATTTTAGTCACTCATAAGTGTCTGCCATTATGTCCTCTTCACTTTAGCCACTCATCAGTGTCTGCCATTTTGTCCTCTTCACTTTAGCCACTCATCAGTGTCTGCCATTATGTCCTCTTCAATTTAGCCACTCATCAGTGTCTGCCATTATGTCTTCTTCATTTTAGCCACTCATCAGTGTCTGCCAGTTTGTCCTCTTCACTTTAGCCACTCATCAGTGTTTGCCATTATGTCCTCTTCACTTTAGCCACTCATCAGTGTCTGCCATTATGTCCTCTTCACTTTAGCCACTCATCAGTGTCTGCCATTATGTCCTCTTCACTTTAGCCACTCATCAGTGTCTGCCATAATGTCTTCTTCATTTTAGCCACTCATCAGTGTCTGCCAGTTTGTCCTCTTCACTTTAGCCACTCATCAGTGTCTGCCATTATGTCCTCTTCACTTTAGCCACTCATCAGTGTCTGCCATTATGTCCTCTTCACTTTAGCCACTCATCAGTGTCTGCCATTATGTCTTCTTCATTTTAGCCACTCATCAGTGTCTGCCAGTTTGTCCTCTTCATTTTAGCCACTCATC
>CAJHNH020002935.1:120000-302500 GCA_905116865.2 Candidula unifasciata
CTTGGTGTATGTTTGTTATGAGTGTGTGCTTGGTGTGTGTTTGTTATGAGTGTATGCTTGGTGTATGTTTGTTATGAGTGTGTGCTTGGTGTATGTTTGTTATGAGTGTGTGCTTGGTGTATGTTTGTTATGAGTGTGTGCTTGGTGTATGTTTGTTATGAGTGTGTGCTTGGTGTATGTTTGTTATGAGTGTGTGCTTGGTGTATGTTTGTTATGAGTGTGTGCTTGGTGTGTGTTTGTTATGAATGTGTGTTTGTCTATGTTTGTCGTGTGTGTGTGCTTGGTGTATGTTTGTTGTGAGTGTGTGCTTGGTCTATGTTTGTTGTGAATGTAGGCGTGGTCTATGTTTGTTATGAGTGTGGGTGGGTGGGTGGGTGGATGGATGGATGGATGGATGGATGGATGGATGGATGGATAGTAACAAAAAATATATCTACTGAATGGCTCTATGTGTGTTTGCGCTTTCGTGCGCTCTGAGAGAAAAACCCTGACACAGACGTATAAACTGACTGATACGTTGAGATGTATCTTACTCGCTGAAAATGTGTTTTCTTTACTCACTCCACAGTTATCGCTCCACACATGGTACCAACGCCGCCTCCCGGTATGTTGTAGTTATTGTTGAGTTGTTCGTATTGTTTACATCTGTTTGTCTTCCGCCTTGGTCAAAATTTAGTGAAAATAGCCGCACATCCACATTTTTTAAATTTTTAGTTGTGTAATTTTGGCACCTGCTTCTCGTCCTCCTTTTTCTTCTTCTTCTTCTTCTTCTTCTTCTTCTTCTTCTTCTTCTTCTTCTTCTTCTTCTTCTTCTTCTTCTTCTTCTTCTTCTCCTTCTTCTTCTTCTTCTTCTTCTTCTTCTTCTTCTTCTTCTTCTTCTTCTTCTTCTTCTTCTTCTTCTTCTTCTTCTTCTTCTTCTTCTTCTTCTTCTTCTTCTTCGTCTTCTTCTTCTTCTTCTTCTTCTTCTTCTTCTTCTTCTTCTTCTTCTTCTTCTTCTTCTTCTTCTTCTTCTTCTTCTTCTTCTTCCGCTGCTGCTGCTACTGTTGCTTCTGATTTTTTTACTTCCCTTTTTCCTTCTCAGTGGCTAGACCCTTGCCTGCAGTTTCTATGGTCTTTGATTCAAATCCCCACATACAGACAGACCAGTCTAGTTAATATTGTACGGCATGTCTCAAAAACGATGCTGATGTCTGAATATACAAGTTAACTCTGTTCTTAGATCACTGAATCTATTAGTCTTTTTATATTAGGTCCGCGAATTTCAGAATTAAAAACACGACAGGTGGCCTTTTGGACCAAAAATTGTGGTGCCTTGCACAATATTGCGTGTGCAACTGCTGATTTGTTTTAACTGTAGTCCGCATCAATGATGAATAACAGTTCTGTTGGCGGAGTGTTTGTTTTGGCACTTCTAACGGTTGTTTTATGTTTTTGACACGTAGAGAATCTGGTTGACGCACAAAATTGAGTGGGCTGGTGAGACAGGTATACAGTCAGCCTGTTACTAGTAAAAACATAACATAACCCTTGACCCATTAGGGTCGTGGAGATGTATTGATGGAGGCACTAGCACATAAAACCCGTCATCTTTCTCTGTCTTCTGCTTGAGGAATAGGTGTATGAAAACTTAGTCCTGTTCATTTCTTGATGTTGCCATTCTAGGTTCTTCATTACCCTCCTCTTCTTCGACTATCCCCCAATGTTCCTTGAAGTACAGGCTTGGAAATTGAGTCATGTCTCACCACGTACCCAAACCACGCTACCTGGCGACGTTTCACCACTGCCAAGAGAGGCTCCTGATGGGCCGCAAATTTGTATATTGTGTCACTGACGCATTTATTAGTTTTGAGTTCTAAATAACTAATTAATAAAATATATCTGTAGCATTTTCATTCGAAAGCCTGAATCCTTCTTTCCATCCTTCTTTTTTTTGGTACAGCTGCCCTCGGTGCATTTGTGGGAGGCAAGATATTTAAAAGTTTCAACTTCTTGACTGACTTTTCACCCCACTAGGACATCACTTAAGCGATAAACACCCGGTGACTCAAAGTGCCACCAAGCGGATGTGGATCACTCATGGAGAGGTCCCAGAAACCCCTTTCAGCAGTTTTCAACTTCTTCTAGTTTTTTTTTTTTTTTTCTTTTCTCCCTTTTATCTGTATGTTGGTGGGGACTTGGTTATTGCGACTATTTACAAGAATCTTTTTATTAGTAAAATCAGAATTGGAAATTTGCGCTTGCTGCTAAAGGTGGGGATGGAGAAGGTATGGGAGTGATGTCGATTCTTAAATCAACGTTCAACATTTAATAAGTGTGCGTGCTATTGTTGACATTCCTATAAATAAACAGAGGGGGAACCTGTGAGTCCGTTAAATATCATGAATTAATCATGAAACAGGAAGTGTTTGTATCTTTCTACCTCTTTCTATGAGTGCCGATCAAAACACTTCCTACTGTTGACATTGCTGAGACTGCGGTCTCTGTTTCAATTTGTCCTCGGGCGACAGTAGTATGTGGACACTGGGTGTGGTTTTCATTGAAAGGAAAGGAGAAATTACGTAACAGGTTTGCCGTGAAGAAGAATCGTCAACTGACTGACTTAATTATTTCAGGGCAATGCCAGCCTGTTCAGCTCGGAAAATGTGCCAACGTGACGAGGTATTCCAGCACCACCTACCCCAACCTACTGGACCACAAGTCCCCCCAGGAGGTGGATATGGCCTACAGAAATATGTACGAGCACCTGTTTTTGCGGTCTTGTTACGCCTATGAAGAGGACTTCTATTGCTCGGTGCTTGCTCCGGAGTGTGGGAGGCATGGCAAGCCGATACCGCCTTGTCGGAAGTACTGTGAAGGTATGTATGTGTTTTTTGGTTCTTTATTATTATTATCCTATCCCAGATGACGTCACAGGACAGTCCAACATTTTAGAGGGCGGTAAGATTGGGTTTATCGGCTTTCTGACGCTTTTAACGGCCCCAAAACATCTAGAACTAGCCCTAACCCCAACCCACCTACGTCTCACGAGAGATCGCAGCCTAGGTCCCACAACTGCATGCAACCTAGGTCCGACGGCTGCATGCAGCTTATCTACCAACCACTCCCTGAAATCTTAGACTGTCCCGTGACCTGTGGATTTCCCCTGTTTGGGGTAGGATATAAATACTGCACAGTATTTTTTTTATGTTGATGAATGTGCATGTTTTGGTTGATTTATCTTCTCTTCTGCTTTGTTGTTGTTGTTGCCTGGAATTCCTCACAGCGTCAGGGCAGGAAGGGATCTCCGGAATGGGCCCTTCTGTTCACTTTGTATGAGATACTATTCAGTGTTTCTGACATTTCTACTGTCTGTCTTCTGAGTGGTCGACCTCTGGGTCTGTTACCGCTATATATGTATAACATTGCTCTCTGTGGTGCCCTGTCTTGTTACGTGGCCAAACCATTTCATTTGTTTGTCCACCTATAATGTTCAGTATTGATTCTGTGCCGACTCTCCTCCTGAAATCATCGTTCCTAAAAAGTAAGTCCTTTCTCACTGCATCTAGCATACTACGTAAACACTTCGTTTCCGTCGTGGCTAATTTCCTTCAGTCTTTTAAAAGACAGTGTCCATGTTTGACATTAACAGCATAATGTTGGTTTTATGTATATCCGTGAGTGTGCATGTGTGTTTTTTTCGGTACTTTCTGAATAGCCGACCACTATCTCTTTCTTTCTTTTTTCTACTCCTGGAGTGCCTCGCGGCGTCATGGGAGGAAGAGATCTCTAAAACCAGCCCTTCTGTTCGCTTCATATTTAGTACTTTTCAGTGTCTCTAATATTTCTACGGTCTATATCTGCGTGGTCGACCTCTGTGTCTGTGACCCTTGTATCTTTATAACATTACTCCTTGAGGTGTCCCTGTCTGGTGCCAATCTTTTGACACGGCTAAACTATTTTATTTGTTGTCTACCTATAAAGTTCAGTATTGGTTGTGTGCCAATTCTCCTCCGACCACATACAGAGGAAATCCACCCACAGGTTACGGACAGTCTAATATTTCGGGGAGGGGTGTAGATTTCGTAATTTGGAATTTCATTTGCCGTGCAGTTTTCATTTTTATGTGCTTCTTTTTTGTGTGTGCTGTGCATTTGCTGTGTGCATTTGGGGAAGGGGGGAAAGGGGGGGGGGGGGAGAATGCAGGTTTTTTTTTTCTTGGTTATATATATATATATATATATATATATATATATATATATATATATACTATATATATATATATATATATATATATATATATATATATATATGGTTGGTTGTCTGTTTTTAAAAAAAAAAATTTTAGGGTGCAGTTTTTGTTTTTTGAAAAGGGAGAGGTGGGGGGGGGGGGTGGAATTTGAATATGCTTTTCTGCAATTTGTTTGTGTGAAAGTATGTGTGCAATCGGCAGGATGACTTGCTAATTTGGGTCATTTAGGGGTGGCCCTGGAAGTGTACTGCTGACGCCACCAAATACTCACTTTTGTGGAATCACTCGTCCCACAGGATTTTTCCGCCTTGTAAACAGACTTTCGTCAATTTTAACAGCAGTGGTTTCTACTCCGTGTAAATGTTAATGAATAGCCGCTGGTGTAAATGTTAAGGGATAGCCGCTGGTGTAAATGTTAAAGGATAGCCGCTGGTGTAAATGTTGAAGGATAGCCGCTGGTGTAAATGTTAAAGGATAGCCGCTGGTGTAAATGTTAAGAGATAGCTGCTAGTGTAAATGTTAAATGGAAGCCGGAAGTAACGTGTCGTAAGTGCCTTGAAGATATTCTTAACGGTAAGTAAAAGCACATATTGGACAGTGCAGTGTACGCCCATACAGTGGCTGTTATGTAAAAATTTTCTGCAGAGCATCACTCTGTAGTCCCATCGAAACCAGCCTAGTATCTCTGAAACTGCTACATTCCCCGTTAAAGGACTGGGTCCTAAACTGCATTGAAGCCATTCTCTATCTTTTTTTTTTTTTTTTTGCGTTCGCATGCTGTTAACACCAGCGGAAAGCTCTGGTTGTTCGTCCTCTTCTAGACTTCGGTCTTATTCCAGAAGTTGGCGTTTTCGAGCATACATGTTTTGCAGATCTGGCTTATAAGTATGCAGAATGCGGAAACATTAAAGGAAACATCCATAATTATTCGCCTCCTACGACATTCTATTTATTGGGGACAGTATGGTATTTTAAGCCAAATGGGACCTAGGAGCGTACGCCGGGACATAGACTTTCAAAACTAAGAACTGCTCAACCATATCCACACAGATACATACTGATACATGATAGGGCAGACGTGGTTAGTGCCTTGTAGGAGAGCGTGTACAATTCGGAGGAGCAGATGGATCACCACAGTCTGGTGAGATTGATGCAGCTGGAGGGTGACGAGGGGTTCTGGCAGATGCTCTAGGCTCAGAGGAAAGTAAAGACGGACGTTTAATCAGAATGCTACTGGCACTGTTAGTATCGGAACTCTTCGCTAGCTGCTGAAGATGGGGACAGAGCGATTACGGGAATGCCCCGAATGCTGTGATGTCGGTTTTTAAATCAAATCAAATCAAATCAAATCCACACAGATGACCTGATAGTGTCTAAAAATTGGTCAAAAGCATCATGTTTTCTTTTCTGACAGAATTATAGGGGTGGACATTGGATATCCCAGCTCTTATGCCACTACATTGTAATCCTGGCAACAAATTTCAGCTCTGCTGCACTAATGCGAACTTCCATCGGCTTTCAAAAAAAAAAAAAATTTATTTTATAACCACACAGGCACGCATGTCCTGATCTTGCTTAAAAATTCGTCAAAAGCATTATGTTTTCTTTGATCACTGTGAATTACAGTAGTGGACAATAAATATTTTAGCGCTTTCGCCGCTGCATTGTAATCCTTGCAACAGATTTATGGGTTACTGTACTAATGCGACCTGTCCCGTTAGAGAGCGAGTGCGAGACCTCAGAAAATATGGAGTGATGGCATTAAGCACAGCCTTACATAAATCAACATCAGTCTTAATAATGCTCTTGACAAAGCTCATCAGCGAATGTTAAATCTCCCCCGACACTTCAATGAGGTATAAGGTGGAAGATAAGAAGAAGAAGAGAAAGAAGAAGAAGAAGAAGAAGAAGAAGAAGAAGAAGAAGAAGAAGAAGAAGAAGAAGAAGAAGAAGAAGAAGAAGAAGAAGAAGAAGAAGAAGAAGAAGAAGAAGAAGAAGAGGAGGAGAAGAAGAAGAAGAGAAAAAGAAGAAGAAGAATGCGATAGTTCATGCTTTGAGAGAGTCCTGTTTTGCACTTACACAGAAACCGTTTCCAGAGAAACCTAAAACATGCAGCTGTTAAACATGGACCGAAGGCAATCGATAATCTCTTCTTTTCAGACGGCACGATCCTCCGGCAACAGAATACGGTGTTTACCTTGAACAACAAGTGCTAGCAAGCTGGTCGGGAAATTAACATAAACAAAAGTCAAATAATCATTTTCATTGAAATACAAGGTAATAAAAAAAAAAAAATTGGCATGAAAAATAATTTTAAAAAGGCAAGCCACATGGTTGGGCCATATTGAAAGAATGACATAGAAGTAAAAACTTCATGCACAAGGGAGATGAATGGTCGTTGACCACGATGCAGACCAATAAGATGATGGAGAGATAACGTTGAGGCCAGGCCGACCTACAAATACTTTTTGTCACCAACTGGAAAGAGAAGACCAACCAGAGAGATAAATGGAGGCCGGTGATATCTGCAGCAATGAACTTTAAAAGCTCGGAATGCTGAAGAAGAAGAAGAAGAAGAAGAAGAAGAAGAAGAAGAAGAAGAAGAAGAAGAAGAAGAAGAAGAAGAAGAAGAAGAAGAAGAAGAAGAAGAAGAAGAAGAAGAAGAAGAAGAAGAAGAAGAAGAAGAAGAAGAAGAAGAAGAGGAAGAAGAAGAAGAAGAAGAAGCAGAAGCAGGAGGAGGAGGAGGAGAAGGAGACAAAGAAGAAGGAGAAGGTACGTAGTTGAAATTTAGCATGCTGGCTGTTAATAATCAAGATCAGAGAAATTCGACACTTTAAGAAAACAGCAGCACATGTGTGCAATTATAAATTATAACATCACAAGGGCGTGGTTTGAGATTTGAGGTTTGGATAACGGATCAGCATCATGGCACACGGGTAGTAACCCATAAGTGCTCCGTTCTTCTGAGTGCGAGTCCGCAGAAGCTCAGCACAGTGCACAGGCTCTGTAGCACCGGCGAGGATTCTGAAATACTTTAGGTAGATTTTTAACTCCAAATGTTGCCTGGGCAGCGCCGTTAGACTACTCTTTTCGATTTCCAACTGCCAAGGGATTTTTTTATGTGCGTAGCAGTGCACACGGGCGTGAGTCCCAGCCCTTACCTGGGATTGAACCCGAAACTCAAGGCGGACACCATGCCTCAAGACCAGGCAGGCCCCCTAAGGACGGGGGAAATCTAAGACCACACGCACAACTTCTTGTTGATCCCTTCGACAGTTTGTGATAACAGGTAAAGTGTGGCGGTACGAGTTTTGAAACGTACTATATATTTACCTCAAAAAATTAGTGTGGGTCTAATGGCTGCCCTCTTTCATAAGTGAGATCACTGAATTCATTTCTAGCCTTGTAAGCGATCTTTTATTTTAGTTTATTTCCGCCTCTTCTGATTCTCTAGCTTTGATCTTCAAGCTTTTTATTGATCTTTTGAAAGCTTGGCTTTTATGAAAATCTCCCGTCTTCCCACAGGTCTTAGTTTTTTTACTTAACTTTTTTTTTGCCCCGCCTAATGCAATTGTAAGCTCATTATAGAGCGATAGAAACGTGTTTTGTGGTTTTATTTGATTGAATGTTGCTTTCATTTTTTTCGACATCATGTAAAGAATACCCAACTAACTGTTTTGTATTTTTGTTTTTGTGGTGGGTTTCGGCATCATTTTTTTTTAAACGAAAAATCTGAAACACTCTATATATATATATATATATATATATATATATATATATATATATATATATATATATATATATTCGTGTATCCGTTGAAATGTACTAGCAAGAACATTTAAACAGGCTTCCAATTTATGCACTAAAAATTCTACTAAAATAGCTATAACACTTAGCAGTGGCTAATGTCTATTACAAAACTTTGCTGACCTCCCGCCGCCGCCATATGTTTTCTTATGCCTGTCTAGCCCCCCCCCCCCCCCCCCTCCCCCCCAACGAGCATAGGCCCGCAACCAACTCACGCCAAGTGGTTCTATCCTTTTCTATCGCATGCAGTTCTCCCCATGTCCTCCCCATTTTTCTAACTTAATTCTCCAGCTCCCTTTCCATGTGTGTTTTTTTTTTAACCTTCCTTTATTCCTATACGCCTGTGGGTTCCAATGCAAAGACATTCTAGTTATATTGTTCTCCGGCTCCCCTAATGCGTGTCCTGTCCAACGTCAGCGTCTTTTCTTCACCACTTGGTCCACTAGAGCTTGCTTAGTTCTCCCCCACAGTTCTACGTCAGTGATTCTATCATACCATTAAATTCCTTCTATTCTGCGCAGGCACTTATTAATGGGCGCCAAATACCCAGGGTGTGTCCCTGTAGTGGCACATGGGCTCTTTTCTTCACAAGAAATTTCCTGGTACCTTTTTTTGTATTTCCTTTGCTGAAAAACGAAAACACGTTTAAACACCATCCCTGAAGGGAGTGCTTTAGGTTATAATTGTGACCAGATTATGTGCGCCATGAAAAATGACCTAGTGCTCTACGACACCAAGAGCCCTGAAAAGGACTCCTGCAGTGTTGATGCGATCAAAGAAGACAGACTCATATACTGTCGAAGTCGTCAACCGGCGAGCCAATGGGCGATCTGCTGGCCGATGTGCCTTGGTACCTACTTTTGTTTGTGTCGTTTATTAAAAAAAATTTACCTCATTGCGGATTTGAACATAAAACCTTGGGGTCAGTAGACAAGTGTCTTAGTTAAAGTTGCGTATCCTTTACAGGACGTTGCAGAACCAACCCGAGCCGCCCCTGGCTGTTGTGTGGTTTTTCTAGGCAAATTTACGTCCAGTAGTTTACAATTGCCTCTGGACGGTCGGCTTCCTTGATACAACTGTCGAAACCAACGCAAGGAGCATGGCCCGCAGCTGGGATCGAACCCGGCACTACGGCATTACGAAGATTCGCATCGACTTAGCCACAGAGCCGCTTCGACAGGTGTCTAGTCACTGTATTACAGAAGCTGGTTATTTTGTTGGTCGTTTGTAACAATGACTGAGTAAATATTCCTGCAGATGTCATGACGGCCTGCAACGCATCCTATGAAGGAATGCCTCAGATCCCCTTGTCATGTGGTGAGCTGCCAGAAAGTGATGACTCAAGTGTGTGCCGACAAAATCCATACAAACGTAAGTCGTTATTGTGTGTCTGAGAAACATTCTAGACGTTTTATTTTCTACCCCGTGTGGGTTCCAGAGCCCTGTTATAGGGAAAACAAGAACAGACCCACTGCCTACAAAAGGCATGTCGTAAGAGTCGACTAATTGGGAGCTTCCTCTAAAGTCGCAGTGCATCTGCCTGAGAGGCAAGGAACCAGCAATCTGCATACAAATGAGCAGATCTGTAAAACGGATGCACACGCAACACTCAGGTTCTGGAACAGGAATGCAGTCCAGAAGTGGACGAACAACCAGAACTTTTCGTCATAGTTTACAGCTGGTGAACGCGAAGAAGAAGAAGAGTTTACCAAAGACAGCGAACGCAGGTTCACACATTTGAAAACAAATGCGTAAGGAAGCTATTGAACATTAGACCCTTTTCCACCCCTTCATATGTATATGGGCATATAGGGCTAGAGGTACATTTTGCAGACCATTTGACCCCCAGTGCTGGTGTGATCAACATCACGCCGACCGCCTTTACTTCCGATGACTTTGCCATTTAGGACTGGATCGATCTGGGAGTCAAGTTATTTTTGAAAACAGTTCGGATCTGAACCCATCACGTTCTGATTTGCAGGCGAGCGTCTAGCCGCTTCACCACGACGGCTACTTTTCAGGAAATTATTGAACGTTAAATGAGAAGAATTCAAGAATTACGAAGAAATAAGACACATGTGTGGTATCAACAACTGTAAGGCTTGGAGGTGGAGGTGGAGGGGGGCCGCGTTAGTGCAGTCGATAAGAGGCTCGTTTTCATCAAATCCAGTTGCGACTCGCTGCAGCACACGGTCGGTTTTCGAAACCTGGCGTCTACCGGGGTTCACTCAGCCTCTAGGAAATGGGTACAAGAGTTGACACTCTGGGGGAAATGGAGGAACGTCGCTGTAGCTACAGAGTTGGGTGCGAACGGCGAAACAGACGGACAATTCTTATTAGCTGTCCGTACTGGTGGCGGAGCACTTACGTTTTATAACCGTGTGCAATGACGCTGGTTCACATCTCCCGACTTTACCTTTACCTTGGGTGGTTCTATAATGTGTACATTCTTAGGAGAAGTCATCAGAGAGTGGCTAAATATACAATGAGATAGGAAACAAATGTACTGAGAAAACGAGATTGTGTAAAAGAAATCCTACAAGTGAATACTGAAGAGATAAGCCAGTTACCCGACTCGGTTCCATCCCTGCTAGGAAAACTTGCACAATTAGAGATAGGAATGAAAGAGTCCTGTGGGACGTACAAGAGACAGGAGCTGATGATGATAGATGTTACTGAGACCTACTGGCTCCCCAACAAGCATGTCGTAAGGGCCGCATAAAACGTTAGACTTATACTTCACTGACCAATCGGTACTAGGTGGCTGATGGGGATTAACACTACGACGGCCGCCTTTCCTTCTCCGGGCTTTACCTATTATCCATTTAAGGCTGGGTCAGCCTGATAGCCATGTTCATTTTTTTTTTAAAGTCAGCCTCCATTTTGAATTGAACCCACGACCCTCAGATCCACAGGTCAGCGTCTAGTCGCAAGACAACGACGCCACACACACAAAATATGTACTTACTAAAGACACATGGTATCTCCAGATGTACTTACTAAAGACACATGGTATCTCCAGATGTACTTACTAAAGGCACATGGTATCTCCAGATGTACTTACTAAAGGCACATGGTATCTCCAGATGTACTTACTAAAGGCACATGGTATCTCCAGATGTACTTACTAAAGACACATGGTATCTCCAGATGTACTTACTAAAGACACATGGTATCTCCAGATGTACTTACTAAAGATACATGGTATCTCCAGATGTACTTACTAAAGACACATGGTATCTCCAGATGTACTTACTAAAGACACATGGTATCTCCAGATGTACTTACTAAAGACACATGGTATCTCCAGATGTACTTACTAAAGACACATGGTATCTCCAGATGTACTTACTAAAGACACATGGTATCTCCAGATGTACTTACTAAAGACACATGGTATCTCCAGATGTACTTACTAAAGACACATGGTATCTCCAGATGTACTTACTAAAGACACATGGTATCTCCAGATGTACTTACTAAAGACACATGGTATCTCCAGATGTACTTACTAAAGACACATGGTATCTCCAGATGTACTTACTAAAGACACATGGTATCTCCAGATGTACTTACTAAAGACACATGGTATCTCCAGATGTACTTACTAAAGACACATGGTATCTCCAGATGTACTTACTAAAGACACATGGTATCTCCAGATGTACTTACTAAAGACACATGGTATCTCCAGATGTACTTACTAAAGACACATGGTATCTCCAGATGTACTTACTAAAGGCACATGGTATCTCCAGATGTACTTACTAAAGGCACATGGTATCTCCAGATGTACTTACTAAAGGCACATGGTATCTCCAGATGTACTTACTAAAGACACATGGTATCTCCAGATGTACTTACTAAAGACACATGGTATCTCCAGATGTACTTACTAAAGACATATGGTATCTCCAACAGCTGGAGTCTGTGTGCCCGTCAACATCGAGCTGTGTCCTTCCAGTAGATTCAACGCCACAGCATACCCCAATATACTGAACGGAATCAAGGCCGACACTAATGGAGTCTACATTGCTCACGGTAAACACATTATTACCATCATCCTCATCGTCATCCTTATCCTTTCTTCTTCATCTTCTTCTTCTTCCTTTTCATTTTCTTCCTGTTTCGGTTCAAAAGTTTCCTCCATACAGCATGCTTTTCTGCTTACCTTTCCGCCCGTCTTACGCCTCCACAACTCAATCCAACCCCTTTTTATGTGTATGTCTGCGTGTTTGCTCGCCTATTCGTCTGTTTATCTTCAATATCATTCAAGATCGCTCTTGTGTAAACTAGTTACCATAATTTGTATTATTTTGGGGGGTGTGGGTGGTCTCGAGACATGGTGTCTGCCTCTAGTGCTAGAGGTTCCGGGTTTAATCCCCGGTAGGAGCTGGGATGTTTTCACGTGGACTTGGACTTCTAGTAATTCCCCCTGGTCTCTGTCTAGTGAGATCGGACGCATTGTTGTGCACGTAAAAAAAAATTCCATGGCAGTTGGAAATCGAAAAGAGTAACCTAACGGCGCTGCCCGGGCAAAATTTGGAGTTAAAAACCTACCCAAAGTATTTTACGATCCTCGCCGGTGTTACAGAGCCTGTACATTGTACTAAGCTTCTTCCGACGCTAACTTGAGTTAGACGTTGTTTGCCATGATGTTGATCCGTTGTTCAAAACCTCAAACCTCCTGGGTTTTTTTCTTCCTCCTTCTCGTCTTTCTCCTTCTCGTCTATTTCCTCAATTTCCCCCTCCACCTTCTTCGATGAGTCTTACCAGTTGCCAACTCGTTTTCCATATGATTCCTTCTTATAACTTTAACTGACATTATCAGGTCCGATCGACAACACAGTAAACCTAAATTGATGAAATAAATTATTGCAGCCAGTGTGTGGATGTAGGTATGTCTATGTGCGGATGAAATATTAGTCTTTCCTCTTGTGTCGAGTGCGGCACATATGGCAGAGGTCATGACTCTCTATGCATGGCGGTTCGTTGCAATCTGTTGTAGGTCTTGGATGTTTGAGTGGCCCATGAGCGAGCCTTCCCTGATGATAGTTCTACGTAGAAATACGAGTCATGTTGGAGTAATTCAGCCGAGAGCGGCCGAGGTGTATCTGCTAGTGGCTTGTCTGCGTATCCTAAGCTCGTTGGTTCAAGACTCAACCGAATGAGTTTTTATTTTCGTAAATGACCTTAGCAGCCAGGTCAACCTAGCCTTGAGTGGATATCAGGTAAAGTCCTGGAAAGAAAAAGGCAGCCGGTGTGATATTCACCACATCACTTGTTGAGTGCCGATTGGTTTATTCTGGACCAAGCATTGCGGTCTACAGTGTTCGTAAATTGTTGTTGTGCTTGTTATTCGACATGTGCTTCGTTAATTAATTTCATCTAACCTATGTTGCCATTTCAATGGTTTGAAATAAATTATGTCCGTATTCTATAGTTGTGGATTTCAGGCTGTACGATAGATATGGCCATTAGGACATTTTTGCGGGGGGGGGGGGGGGTGCCTAGTGGGCCATATTCTTAGTGAACTTTTTTCATAGAGAGACGCACACGCCGTCTGGAGTGACAGGTTCGATTTCCGGCACGGTAACTATACTTTTCGATTTTTATGTTGTCTAGTGTGTTCTTCTATCTTTCTATCTTTTTCTATGAGTGCCGATCAATACCCTTTCTGTTACTTTAGTAATATTTATAAAAAAATATCTGATGACGTGGACAAGGATCTGATACTGTTCATTTACTTAAGCATTAAATCCTTGTCATGATTGCCTTCCACAGTTATCCAGGACACCACTAACTGTTTCAAGCACGCTGTCCTGTTCAGTTGTGCCCTATTTGCCCCGCCTTGCAGTGGACATCCCTACCCCCATCACACCATCCCTCCCTGTGCCAGTCTGTGCTCAGGTAAGCGAGAATAAAAGGGGTCAACGCTGGTGTGTCTATGATCTGAGAAAGTGCGATTAAAAATGTCTATGTTATGGGAAAGTGCAAGTGAATGTGTCTATGATATGAGAAAGTGCGATTAAAAATGTCTATGTTATGAGAAAGTGCAAGTGAATGTGTCTGTGGTCTGAGAAAGTGCGAGTATAAGCGTCTGTGTATTGAGAAAGTGCGAGTGAATGTGTCTGTGGTCTGAGAAAGTGCGAGTATAAGCGTCTGTGTATTGAGAAAGTGCGAGTATAGAGGCCCGATGGCCGTGGTAACCCTAAGCAAATAATTTGTCAAAGTGTGAGTAAATATGTCTACGATCTAAGAAAGTGCAAGTAACTGTGTCTACGATCTGAGAAAGTGCGAGTAAATATGTCAATGATCTGAGAAAGTGCGAGTAGAAGTGTCTATGTTCTGAGAAAGTACAAGTAGAAGTGTCTATGGCCTGAGAAAGTGCGAGTAGAAGTGTCTATGATCTGAGAAAGTGGGAGTAGAAGTGTCTATTTCCAAGAAAGTGCAAGTAGAAGTGTCTATGAAATGAGAAAGTGCGAGTATAAGTGTCTATGATATGAGAAAGTGCGAGTAGGGGTGTCTAGGATGTAAGAACGTGCGAGTAGGAGTGTCTATGATGTAAGAACGTGCGAGTAGAAGTGTCTATGTTCTGAGAAAGTGCGAGTAGAAGTGTCTATGATCTGAGAAATTGCGAGTAGAAGTGAATTCCAACAGCCTTAAAAAAAAAAAATCATCAGTCTTAATAGTGCTCTTGACAGGGCTCATCAACGAATGTTACATCCCCCCCCCCTCCCCCCGACACTTCACTGAGGTACAAGGTGGACGAGAAGAAGCCCTGTTTGTGTTAACACTTATGACGGTTGCCTTATGCATTTACTGCCTGTGTATGCTACTGACTCTGATGAGACTGTAGTCTGTCAGTGTTTTTAAAAAGGAAATTGACACTATGAAGTGGGAACTCCAGCTGTCATTATTATTGCAGTCAAACTTGGAACTCCAGCTGCCATTACTATCGCAGTCAAACGTGGGACTTCAACTGCCATTACTTTTGCAGTCAAATGTGTCTCTTCAAATGCCATTACTATTGCAGTCAAATTTGGAACTCCGTCTGCCATTACTATTGCAGTCAAACTTTGAACTCCAGCTGCCATTACTATTGCAGTCAAACTTGGAACTCCAGCTGCCATTACTATTGCAGTCAAATGTGTATCTTCAAATGCCATTACTATTGCAGTCAAATTTGGAACTCCGTCTGCCATTACTATTGCAGTCAA
This sequence comes from Candidula unifasciata, assembly GCA_905116865.2. Classification (NCBI taxonomy): domain Eukaryota; kingdom Metazoa; phylum Mollusca; class Gastropoda; order Stylommatophora; family Geomitridae; genus Candidula; species Candidula unifasciata. The sequence continues at coordinate 135,256 of CAJHNH020002935.1, forward strand.
ACTTTGAACTCCAGCTGCCATTACTATTGCAGTCAAACTTGGATCTTCAGCTGCCATTACTATTGCAGTCAAACTTGGATCTTCAGCAGCCATTACTATTGCAGTCAAACTTGGATCTTCAGCTGCCATTACTATTGCAGTCAAACTTGGATCTTCAACTACCATTACTATTGCAGTCAAACTTGGAACTTCAGCTGCCATTACTATTGCATTCAAACTTGGAACTTCAGCTGCCATTACTATTGCAGTCAAACTTGGAACTTCAGCTGCCATTACTTCTTCTTCTTCTTTTGTCAAAATCTGCTTGTGCCGCTAGGCGTCGCAGTCTATCAGATGATCGGCAACCGAGCCAGGGCGCGCTCAGTCGCTTCATATGCCGTGATGTTATGAAGTCTCAAGTTGTCTGTGACTCCTTCAATCCATCTTCTTCTTGGTCTTCCCCTGCCTCTTGGTGTTTCGATTTTCATGTTGTATGCTCTTGATGCTGGCATTGTTGGTTCCATTCTCATTAGGTGACCAAACCATTTCATTCTTTGCTTCTAAATAAATTTAACGATGGTTATGGTTCCAATAGTTCTTGTAATCACATCGTTTCTCACTCTATCTCTTCAGGTTTTATTCGCTGCCATTCTCAAACATCTCATTTATGCCATTACTATTGCAGTCAAACTTGGATCTTCAGCTGCCATTACTATTGCAGTCAAACTTGGATCTTCAGCTGTCATTACTATTGCAGTCAAACTTGGATCTTCAGCTGCCATTACTATTGCAGTCAAACTTGGATCTTCAACTACCATTACTATTGCAGTCAAACTTGGAACTTCTGCTACCATTACTATTGCAGTCAAACTACTACTGGTACCATCGGCAGTGGAACTCTTTGCAGGATGCTAAAGACGAGGGCGGAGCGCTTATGGGAATACACCGAGTAGTGTAATGTGCGTTTCTAACTCAGTTCAGCGCAGATGTGATCTGAGAATGGCCAGCATGATGAGTGGGATCACTAGGAGCCAGTTCAGCGCAGATGTGATCTGAGAATGGCCAGCATGATGAGTGGGATCACCAGGAGCCAGTTAGTTGCAGATACTTTACATAACGTCGCGCTTTAGGTCAAACATTTGTTCGCATTTTGTGATTTTACTAAACAGTTTTGCGATCTGTCGTTTGCCATTGCTTATATTCAACTTTTCCAACTTACTTAGAGAAGAAATACAGTTTAGAATAGAAATGGATATGAAGTATATAATTACCTACACTGTGGAGGTGGAGGCGGTCTCTGCTGCCTTCCGCTGGATTGAGAATCAGTTGTACACACATACAGAGCATGTTGAGAAAAGTGAAAACAGGTTTGCTCCGTGCAAAGTGGCAAGCATCACTTCAGAGGTCCCGGGTAGTCAGCATTCTTCTGATATTTTCTCCAGGATACGCCGGTGTCTTGGGAAATGGGCAGGCAGATAGACAGGCTGGCTCTGCACCACTTAGTGGTGAATTTATGTATGACAAGTTAGATATTGTGAGGGTCGTTTGGGAGCGCGTGAACAGTGCGGAGGCACAAATAAATCAATACTGTCCAAAGAGAACGGCACTGCGAGGAGTTACTAGGGTACCTGGCCGACGCTCAACACTCACGAGAAGGATGGGACGGATATACAATCAGGCGGTTACTGGTACCATCGGAATTTGAACTCTTCACTTGCTGCTGAATATGGGTACTGATTACTTATGGGAGTGTCTGGGTGTTCTTAATTCAAGATTAAGGGACCTAAACAATCTGCTAACATCAAATGCCAAAAAGATCACAATATATAAAGGAGGTGTCTTAGTTTAGTGGTTCTCAACCTGTGGGTCGCGACCTTTTTTAATGGGTCAAACGACCCAATCGCAGGGTTCGCCAAAGACAATCGGAAAACACATATTTATTGAAGTTGTGAAGTAGCAACGAACAAAATTTTATGGCTGGAGTCACCACAAAATGATGCAATGTATTAAAGTGTCGCGGCAATAGGAATGTTGAGAATTACTGTCTTAGACAGTGCTACAGCCTCGAGCGTAACTGAAAGAGAGGCATTTTAGGCCTTATTACACATTTTTTTTAAACTCCTTCGTCGAATCTTTGCACCCATTAAAAATAAAAACAGCTAGGAACGTAGAGAGAAGCAGCAACGAAATGCATAATCTGTTTAAGTAATCATTGATCACTGGCATAGTGAGAGCTTACATATATATATATATAGGTATCCCGAAACCATAAGCTGTAAACCCTTTGGTACGGTACTATGGATATCGCAACCCGTCGGTCTTGATTCCATGATAGATAACGTCAATGTGGGAGAAATGTGTCTTTACTGCCTTCCCCCGGTTGCGAACCCGGATCTCTAATAAGTTAGGATTGTTGGGGAATATAGAGAGAATGTCAGACGACAGAGAGCAAAAAAATATGGTTGTCGAGAGACCTGAATGGTCGAAGACCACCAGTAAAACAAAGAAGACGGTTAAAAGATATTATCGAACAGACCTAAAAACACCTTGAGTCACCAACAGGATAAAGATGTCAGAGAGTAACTGACTCGCTTCGGATGTCCCGTTTTCAGTTCAAAATATTTAAGGGATGTCCCATTTCCAGCTCAAATCTTTTTTAAGGTATCCCGTTTTCAGCTCAAAATATTTGTGGGATGTCCCGTTTTCAGCTCAAAATATTTGATGGATGTTCCGTTTTCAGCTCAAAATATTGGATGGATGTTCCGTTTTCAGCTCAAAATATTGGATGGATGTTCCATTTTCAGCTCAAAATATTGGATGGATGTTCCGTTTTCAGATCAAAATATTTGATGGATGTTCCGTTTTTAGCTCCAGATATTATGGTCACCCTGTCCCTACAGCGAAAGCTGATTACATAAACATGCGTGCCTATCTTTGGGCTACGATGTCAGTCCATTATCTTGTTTGGTGTCGCCTCCTGGCAGCTTTTAACAACTGCACTTCAGTTCCAGTAGCGGCCGTTTACTGTGGGTAATGTTTCAGCGTTATCTAATTTTAATCAAATCATTGTGTGCGTAATCGTTTCGGTTATAATTGGCGGGTATATTTTTATTATTATTAAAAATGTTTCTCGGTCGGGTCAGAATAGATGGCTGTAACAATACAAGTAAAAGAAACGACAGAATAGATGGCAGAAACAAGACAAGTAAAAGGAATGACAGGATAGATGGTAGTGACAAGAAAAGTATAAGGAACGCTGATTCATACTGTAAAGTTATATCGATGCTTCAGGATGCAATTCAACGACAACGTTCAGGCCTGCTGAGTACTGCTCCCTCAGGACAATGCCAGACCAAATATGGTTAACTCGGGAGAAAATTAAACATCTAGGGTGGGAGCTTTGGCAACATCCACCTGGCCGCTCCGACTTAACCCTAGCAATTTTCACCTTTTTGGTCTACTAAAACTTACCTTGGCGGGAGACATTTTGCGAATGACCTAGAAGTTTAATGTGAAGTGAAAATATGGTTTAAAAAACAGAGCACGCAGCTCTACACAGTCTGTGTTGGAGGATGGATAAAACAATGTGACAAGTGCATTAATGTTGGTGGAAATTGTTTTGAAAGAAAATAAAGTGATAGTGTGTGTGTAGAAATAGTAATTATAATTTTTTTTTTTTTTTTGAAACAGCCATTTGTGACTTATTTATTGGCTTCCCCTCTTATTTTGCCGTTTGCAGCTTACAGAGATAGGTGTGGAATCTTTCACGATATCCTGAACCAGCACTGGCCGGCAGCACTCAACTGTTCTACTCTTCCAGACTCTCCAGACCCAAGTGTGTGTATCGGCTACCACGAGGCGCGGGAGCCGGAGATACATGGTAGGTTAGAGTTCGAGTCCACTTCTTCTGTGTACACAACAACCAGTTATTGCTACACTCTACTGATTACTGATTAAAAGAGCGACGTCATAGCACACCGAGCATATCAATAGGTGCTCCATCTTCCATCTTCCGGTCAAAAGGACGTTAGGCAGCGGCACTGTTCGAAACAGAGGCAAATTTGTTTGCTTCTGCCGGACGGTGGCCGATGCATTTTTGTTCCATTTGTAGACTGGATATAGTTTCGTCGCCCAGCTTTTGAGTTGAATGCATGGCGTGACACTGTGAGCTGCGGATTGCATTTGGAATATTTTTTCGACTGTGACCTACGTGTTGGTGTGAATTGAAGATTCAGAAAATGGCGCGATGCCTGTCGTGCAGTGTTGTGGTGCCAGTATATGATTAAAATTTATCGCGTGGGCAACTGCTGAGCTGTAGGCGACTTCTGCTACCATCAATGATGAACTGCAATTCTAATACTGTGATAAACATTCTGTGTTTTTCGTTGGCACAGGAGCGGAGCAAAGATGGGGTGACCCGTTTGCTATGAAGCTGAAACTAAGACTACAGACTACCACAGCAAATATGTGTGGATGCTAACTCTTCCCGTTGCACACCCATTATGAACTGGCCGTTCCTTTTGTGTCAAACATCTCTCCTTGCCTGATCGACATATAATTCCTCGTCCACCTTTTCCTACATATGTTTTTTCTTTATCTAACATCATGTCTTACTTTAGGATTCGTTCATAAATGATTTTCAGAATGTCTAGCTCGAGTGTTCCTATAGCTATCGCTTTTGTTCCTAAAAATCCGCTTTATCATTTCCTTGCACTCTTGCATACCCAGAAAGTATATCCACGTGAGTCCTTGTAATGTTGGCACACTGATGTTTGGTATCCTCATGACACTCTATATGTCCATTTTTGAAGTTTCCACAATAACGACTGACAATCAGTCACTATAATTCTCCTAGTAACACCTTTTTTTTTTTTTTTTATATCCACCTAAGAGCTGCAGTGACTGCCTCCACCTCCATTTTCGTGTTTGAAGTTGTAAAGTACACTCTTCTACAACAAGGAACATTTTTCACCCTTAACTGCCGTAAGGTTATGTACAATGATCCTAAATGGCCGAATCAAAAGGGTGGAAGACAGTGGGGTCTTTTTGTAACCGTAAAAGATGGATATTTTCATCTCCTTATTATGACTAGGTATACCAGAGGGTAAAACCAGAAGTTTTCCCTGTCAGGATTTTCGGCGGTGCTACAGAGGTCGTGCATCTGCGAAACTATCCGTGAGTTTTGTCTTTCAGAGCGTGTGGTGATTATTTGAGGCGGTCGGCACTCACATACATCAGTTTCATATTTGTGCCAGGGCACGCGGGCGTGCAAGAAAATAAGCAAGCTGATAGGCTTGCAGTAATACTACTGTTGAGGACAGACGAGCCATGGACCAATACAGATACACTAAATGCTCTACGAGAAGTAAGACATTAGTTAGAAAAAAAAAGTAATGGCTGTGAATTTGCAACAGTGACTAGACTGTAAGAATAACATTTTAAAAAGGGTGTGACCAGACAAGAGCACTATGCGGGAAGCCCAAGTAGACGAAGAAATCAACACAGAAGAGTTCCACTGCTGATGTTTAATGAAGATAATCTGTGGACTAACAATAATCACAATCCCTACTACTACTACTACTAATACTGCTGCTCCTCCTACTTCTACTACTTCAGCATCATCCTGTGCTGTCTGGAGTGGGCGATCATGCCTCTCCACGTTCTGCGATTTTCACCAGCATATATAACTTCATCTGCTGACGTCCATCCATGACATGACCAAAGGCTGTCAAGAATCTAAGAGTGCTTTCCTCTGTCTTGTTTTCCAAATTGATCCTTGCAGTGTTAACAACATGTTCCAGGTTCCTTCTTTTCGTACTATAACCAAAACGTGATGACTGTTTCTTTCTGACGTTAGTGATGACAAGTCGCCTTTGAGTCCTCGACTCTTTCAAAGCATCAGGGTTACTCTTTTTGGCTGTCCAAGAAAATCTATGGTTCGTTCAACATCTTGTGAACACACTTGCAAGCCATTTCTCGAAAAGTGCCTGTTGGATAGCAACGCTTTTTTTTCCCCCTTAGAATATCCATGACTCAAAAATGTCCATAGATGCTTAGGATGCTAAAAACCAGCCAGTTCTTTTGATATTTTCAAACCATTGTAAATAAGTGGAGTTAACTTTTACATTTTACAGTAAAAATTTGAATTTCCAGGTTTTTTTTTTTGGGGGGGGGGGGGCGGGTGGGTCGAGGGGTGTCTTCATAATACACTGATAGGTGAAGCAAATTTATTTGTTGTCATTTATGCTCAGCCACTGAGCTGAGATAAGCTATGTCAAGAAAGACATCACAGCACTCGGGGCATTCCCATAGTCACTCCGTCCCCATCTTCAGCAGCCAGCACAGAGTTCCAACACTAATGGGAACAGGCGCAGTCTGATTATATGTCCATCTTGCCATTCTTCTGAGAGTAGTGTGCCGGCTAGGTCCTCTGGTCACACCCAGGTGTATCATTCTTTCCAGGCCATGATAATATATTTTCTTTACGGACTTCATTACTTGTTCCCAAAGGGCCTTGACCACATCAACCTTGTCAATAGGAATCAACTCACCCCCTGGTGGTGAAGCTCCAGCCAATCTGTCTGCCTTGTTCAATTGTAATCATGTCCCCAATACGCAACAGCTAGTATTCCCCTTCAGTCACCATTAGACCCCACGGTGTATCTTAACTGCACAGTAAACTGTATTATGGTTGACACGTCTGGATATGGAGATGTATTTTTTGCAATTTTAGATGTACCTGACGGGTAGCACTCATCATGAAAATGGTTTTAACAATTCCGAATCTGACGATTCCAAAAGGTTGATAATTGTTACTGGCTGAACAAATTGTAATCTATCTCGGTGTCAGTACTCGTCTTCCTCTCAGAGCACATGTTCAACACACTTTTTCCAGAAATGAATGTCTATTTTTAGAAGACTTTTTTATATGGCAGTACTGTATTGTGAGTCCAGAAAGCAATGGCAAACTACTGGACGTAAATTTGCCTAGAAAAAAGTCCTGTAAAGGATACGTAACTAACCTCGTATTGTGAATTCAGTATCAATGTCAGTTGATTTGTCTCTAACAGTTTTAAGATCTCACGTCTAATGACATCTACATCAAAGTCGTCAACTTTCCTTTTCTTTTCTTGCTTGACATGAGTGTATTCTGTGCTGTCTAATCCAACGGTTAAATGATGCTCTATCCAGATCAAGCACCAATCGTGCTCGTTTCTCTGGATCATTAATGTAACAATATAAAGGACCCATCTTAGATTCCCTGAGGAAGTGCTGGTACAGTGAAACGGTTATACGTCTGCATCTTAAATTCATGTTCAGATGGATGTCTATATCAGCTATTATAAGCTATTGATATGACACAATATTTGTAGAGACGCCTTTGACCAAACAACCTTAAAACAAAGGGATTTTTTTTCTTTGCGCAAGGTCACTAAGAGTGCAACTTTACAGGAGAAAATCATGAAATTGCGTTAGTTTCCCTTGACCCCCTGTTAAACCAGTCATAGTGTGCATTACTTCCTTAAACTATTGAAAGTAAATCTTCCAAAAGTCTACCAAGGCGGTTTCATAATAAAAAATATGAATAGTAAAGAATGAAAAAAAAAATCTATACATATATATATATATATATATATATATATATATATATATATATATATATATTAGTGAAAAAATAGTTCCCTAACGTCATGTATATTCTAAGGCAATTGCATGCAAAACAAGACACACAAAAACATTGCGATACAACAGGCAGTTTTTTTAAAAAAATGACTTGCATGTATGTTTATCTATTGTTGAACGAACTATAATAAATTTCTATGTAAAACTAAATTTTGAAACCTAGAGAAATTGTTTCCCTTGTATACTAGATACAAACAAAATCAACAATTGATTAATGTGGTTGCTTGGAGTTGTCCCCACTTCGTCGTAATCATAGTATTTGTTGGTTTGTTAAGTTGCTGTCTTTTTTTTTTTTTTTTTCAATGTTATTGTATATAGATCTGTAATTTAAGAAAGAAAGAAAAAGACCATCCAGATTAACTTTTTGATAATCGTCTCCAGAATGTGGGCCTAAGGAAATCAAATGCGGAAAAGACCGCTGCATCAAGCCATCTTGGCTGTGCGATGGATTCCAAGATTGTGATGATAACTCGGATGAGAACAACTGTGGTAAGTTGGTTGCCTATTACAGAAGGTAGGGCCTAGTAAGCAAATCCCATCATCCTTTTGAGGGATGCAATTTTATCTTTATTGGAAGCACTACTCTGGCTCTTGCCAGGGGCCGCAATATAGCCCTGCCGTAAATATGGTCAAATGGCTGAACGCGGTTTCTGTGACCTCTCCACGAGTGATCCTCGTCCACAGGGTGGCACTTTGTGTCATCGGGTGTTTATCGCTTGTGTGATGTCCTGGCGGAGTAAAAGAAGATAGATGGATAGAGGTAGGGCCGGATTGATACTTAATGAGGCTTAAAGCTATACATAGCCCCAATGCCTTAACGTTTTAAATTACACCAGTGAAGCTCATACCAGAGACAACATTGCACATATAGATAATATATATCAAGCGAACAAATTAATAAAGAAGAAGACATTACACCAGCTAATCTTGAAAACTGTAAGAAAAAGTAAAGTAAAGATCGCTTTTTCCGCCTTTAGTCGCATTGGGCATATAGGAAGAGCACCAATATGTTTAGAGACCAATCGGCACTAGATGGGTAATGTGGTCAGCATTATGCCGGCCGGCTTTACTTCCACAAGACATACATCCTGGTATCCATGTTAGGCTCGGTCGACCTGCGAAGCCCCCTATCATGATAAAAACCCACGAATCCAGCAGTGGGTTTTGATCGCGGTACGTTGGAAATAGGAGTCGGACTCGCAAAACCTAAGCCACGGTCGCCGTTTGCTAACTATAGTGTGTAATTTTATGTATGTATGTATGTATGTATATATATATACACACACATACTTATATATATATATATATATATATATATATATATATATATATATATATATATATATATATATATATATATATGCACGCCTCTAAAGTTATGAGTAATGGAAATATCATCATCATCATAAACCACTTCTGCCGTTCCAGTGCACTGGTTATTGCTATGCCGTGAAGGCGTAGAGTGTCTTTAATGTTGTCGATCCATGATTTTCGCGGCCGTCCTCTTGCTCTTGTAGCTGATCTTCTGAGATGTAATGCTTGTGATGGTGTTTGATTTTGCGCCATTCTAACAAGATGGCCAAACCACTTAATCTGCTGTTTCTCGATGAATCTAGTACAAGGTGTCGTTCCCTCAATTTGCCTGATAGTTTTATTATTCACTCGATCTCAGATGGTAATGGAAATATATTCTCCTAATATTTGTATTTAAAGAAATAATCAAGAAAATGTTTAGCAAAAATGTATTATATAATTTTATAATAGGCTCTAAATGACAACTAAAAACATTTTCCCTCCTAATTTTCCAAATGCAAAATCATTGATTATTCATCAAAAGATGTACTGCATAACATACAGATCATGCTAATGACAGAAAATATTTCAAAGAAACGAAAATCTACATTTAAAATTATTAGAAACAAATATATGATAACATCAGATGGAAGATGAATTAAAGAAGTTAAATGTAGAATAGCTCAAGCAAAGGCTGCATTCTACAAAATGAAGAATATGTTATGCAATCTTTCCTTGTCAATAGAGACAAGAAAGAGAATTTTTAAAAGCTGCATAAACCATATCTTGATCTATGGAAGTGAATCATGGACAGTTGGTAAATTAGTGAAAACTTACTTGGAAGCTGCGGAGATGTGGTCTTAAAGACGAGTGATGAGTATACACTGAGAAGATAAAAAGAGTAACAAAGATGTCTTGAACAAAACTGACTTACAAAGAGTATTGTTTTGCTTACATTAGAAAGAGACAATCTACATTCTTTGGTCATGCGATGAGAAGGAGAAAACTGAAGTACACAGTGACAGTTGGAAAGTTGGAGGGGAGGAGAGGCAGGGGGAGACCGAGAGAAGAGATCCTGAACAGTCTGACGTCACGGCAGTTAGGTTCATCTGTGTCAGAGTTGACTGAAAGTACGCGAGACAGAAGGTGGCGGATAGACGTGACTATCAACACAACACGGCATGGACTTTAAGAAGAAGCTGTACCTTATTTAACTTATACCCACACCCAGCACTGGGCGTAGGTACACAAAAAGATGATTTATTTTAAGGATTTATAAAATGGCATCATCATCATCAGTATCATCATCATCAGCACAAAGTGCCTTACCAGCTGAACTCGGTCTTTTCTTTGGTATCCTGGACCACTTCCACTGATGATATTCCTTCATGCCACTGTCCTAAGCCATCCACCAATATTTCTCTTGGTCTGCCTCTGCCTCTTCTACCAGTGATCTTTCTAGTCATCACGATATTTTCCAGTCCTTACTTTTCTCATAACAAAATTACAGAACTTTGTCTTCTTCTCGTTGTTGGATATAATGTTCTACTATCCTTAACCATCTCCACGCAATCGCTGTTAATTATTCTGGCAGTCCGAGGTGTTTGTAAAATTCTTCTCAAGAACCACATCTCAGTTGCCTGTTGACTCTTCTTAATTAAGAAATAAACATAAAAATTGTTACTCTGGTTTAATTCTCTATGTGTGCCATTAAAAACAGTTACACGTAACTATCTAGGCAAGCGCGCTTCGGGTTGCTAACGCCTTCTTTAGAGTGTCCATTTCGTAAAAACCACTAGGAGTTTGGTGAACTATGTGTATGTAAATGGGAGAGTGTCAGCTTTTCCAGGCAGGGAACATAGCAAAGCCTACAAGAACCGGATCAATAAGATATTTTACATTGGAAACGTGTCCTTCTAAATGGATTTGGGTAAAGAGAAGACGGTCATGTCATTTGTGAATCTTTAACCATTTAAGACGGAAATTGTCTGCCCATTTATGCATATTACATACATACATACATACATACACATACACACACACACACACACGCATACACACACACACACACACACATATATATATATATATATATATATATATATATATATATATATATATATATATATATGTATATGTTATATATACAATATATATGAATATATATAAAGTAAAGGACCTTTTTCCACAACTTCAGTCTGATGAAGGGCTAGACTTATATTTTATAGACCACATGGCGCTTGATGGGTGATATGGCTAGCATCACACCGGCCGCCTTTACTTCCTAGGACTGCACCTGGTACTCACTGAAGAGTATGTGACAGACATCCACTCCCACTTGGACTTTACGGCCAACAAATGCTAGGTTGGTTTACAATGTTCTGCTAGGTTGGTTTACAATTGTCCTGCTAGGTTGGTTTACAATTGTCCTGCTAGATTGGTTTACAATTGTCCTGCTAGGTTGGTTTACAATTGCCCTGCTAGGTTGGTTTACAATTGTCCTGCTAGGTTGGTTTACAATTGTCCTGCTAGGTTGGTTTACAATGTTCTGCTAGGTTGGTTTACAATTGTCCTGCTAGGTTGGTTTACAATTGTCCTGCTAGGTTGGTTTACAATGTTCTGCTAGGTTGGTTTACAATTGTCCTGCTAGGTTGGTTTACAATGTTCTGCTAGGTTGGTTTACAATTGTCCTGCTAGGTTGGTTTACAATTGTCCTGCTAGGTTGGTTTACAATGTTCTGCTAGGTTGGTTTACAATGTTCTGCTAGGTTGGTTTACAATTGTCCTGCTAGGTTGGTTTACAATGTTCTGCTAGGTTGGTTTACAATGTTCTGCTAGGTTGGTTTACAATTGTCCTGCTAGGTTGGTTTACAATTGTCCTGCTAGGTTGGTTTACAATTGTCCTGCTAGGTTGGTTTACAATTGTCCTGCTAGGTTGGTTTACAATTGTCCTGCTAGGTTGGTTTACAATTGTCCTGCTAGGTTGGTTTACAATTGTCCTGCTAGGTTGGTTTACAATTGTCCTGCTAGGTTGGTTTACAATTGTCCTGTTAGGTTGGTTTACAATTGTCTTGCTAGGTTGGTTTACAATGTTCTGCTAGGTTGGTTTACAATTGTCCTGCAAAGAATGCACAACTAATTTCAACTCCACTAACTTACAGACTGCTGGTTTCATACCTCTAAGGCTGATGCGCTCCAAATTCGATGGAAACACCCCTAATTAGTTTACTCTGACGGCATGCTTGTTAAGGTTCAGGGGTCTATTCCTTTCTCCACCACAAAGGAGAAGCTGGAGTCCACACTAGGATATGTGTATTATATGAAGTCTGTACACACGTCTATGTGTAGCGTTGAGTGTGTCCACACTCGGATATGTGTATTATATGAAGTCTGTACACACGTCTATGTGTAGCGTTGAGTGTGTCCACACTAGGAAATGTGTAGTATATGGAGTCTGTACACACGTCTATGTGTAGCGTTGAGTGTGTCCACACTAGGATATGTATAGTATATGAAGTCTGTACACACGTCTATGTGTAGCGTTGAGTGTGTCCACACTAGGATATGTGTAGTATATGGAGTCTGTACACACGTCTATGTGTAGCGTTGAGTGTGTCCACACTAAGATATGTGTATTATATGAAGTCTGTACACACATCTATGTGTAGCGTTGAGTGTGTCCACACTAGGATATGTGTAGTATATGAAGTCTGTACACACGTCTATGTGTAGCGTTGAGTGTGTCCACACTAGGATATGTGTAGTATATGGAGTCTGTACACACGTCTATGTGTAGCGTTGAGTGTGTCCACACTATGATATGTGTATTATATGAAGTCTGTACACACATCTATGTGTAGCGTTGAGTGTGTCCACAATAGGATATGTGTAGTATATGGAGTCTGTACACACGTCTATGTGTAGCGTTGAGTGTGTCCACACTAGGATATGTGTATTATATTAAGTCTGTACACACGTCTATGTGTAGCGTTGAGTGTGTCCACACTAGGATATGTGTAGTATATGAAGTCTGTACACACGTCTATGTGTAGCGTTGAGTGTGTCCACACTAGGATATGTGTAGTATATGGAGTCTGTACACACGTCTATGTGTAGCGTTGAGTGTGTCCACACTAGGATATGTGTAGTATATGAAGTCTGTACACACATCTATGTGTAGCGTTGAGTGTGTCCACACTAGGATATGTGTAGTATATGGAGTCTGTACACACGTCTATGTGTAGCGTTGAGTGTGTCCTCACTAGGATATGTGTAGTATATGGAGTCTGTACACACAAGGATATGTGGAGTCTGCCAACACGAAGATATGTGTAGTATGTGGAGTCTATACACACGTCTATGTGTAGCGTTGAATGTGTCCACACTAGAATATGTGTACTATATGGAATCTGTCAACGCGAGGATATGTGTAGTATGTGGAGTCTATACACACGTCTATGTGTAGCGCCGAGTGTAATCAGACGTCTCTTACGTCCACACAGCCACGTGTGCCCCCGATGAACAGATGTGCTCGCCCGTCTCCAGTCTATGTATCCACAAGTCTCAGGGCTGTGACGGGGTCAACGACTGCTACATGGACGTCGATGAACATTTCTGTGGTAAGTTGTAATAGACGCTAGTTTTTTTGTCCCACTCTTTCTCTCCCAAGCAAAGCACAACTGTACCTCAATTCAAAACTTCAATTGCCGGACACTGCAGGCTCAATAACCACATACATAAAAAAAAAGACTTTACAATTCCCATAGTGTGCCTGTCAAATAGGACCACAAACATCTGAGCACATTCTGCAGACCTGCCCAGTCTACCTACAACTTCGAAGAGAAAACATGGCAAGCTACGGGGAATAATGAAGGACCTGCTACTGACAAGCGAGTTCATAGAGGCAACACACCTGATGGTCTGATCTGAGCATACGAAACCGATCGCAAAGAAGAAGAAGAAAACTTAAATTCAATTTTCAGACAAAAGAAATCTGGGAGTTCCTATGATAGTCCAATATTCTAGGGGTATTACGGGTTGAACCTGTCCTGCAGCGAATCTTGGAATGTCAAGTGAACAAATTAGGAAGAATTTCGAAGCAACAGAGATGTGGTTTCTGAGATGAATGTTACGAATACCTTGGACGGCCAGAGTAACTAACGATTGCTTGAAAGACGCTAATAAAAAGTAGATCTCTACAAAAATAAAAAAAGCGACAAACACTGTTCTTTGGCCACATAATGAGAAGATCGACATTGGAGAACATCGTGATAACTGGAAAGATCAGTGGAAAGGGGAGTAAAGGCAGACCAAGAGAGATATTGCTGGATGGGCTGAAACGATGGCATAGAGGGATATTATAAAGCGAACTGTTCCATGCAACCAGGGATCGAGATCTGTGGAGACGCATGAGCACCTACGCCAGCTGGCAGGGCACATGATGGTGATATGTTGAGTACTGACGGCATGTACAGGTTGAAAAAAAAGGAAAGTTAGGGATGACACCAGTTGAAGATGCTGTTGGGTCGATCGCCTCTGTCGAGCAAATACACAGGGGACAGGAATGGGTCGACATAACACCCACAACAGCCTATGCTCACCGGAACGGCATACGGCATTAAGAGTAACAGCTGTCTCCAAAACTAACGGAACAGCAGAACGGCAGCATTCTTTATTTTCACATCAGCTTGTTGTCGCCTATTGATCCGTGAGTAAAAAAAAAAAGTAAAGATCCCTTTTCACGCGTCCCATATTTTTACAGACCATCAGCACTCGGAGGGTAATGTGGTCAGCATTACGCCGGCTGTCTTTACTTTCCCATGACAGATCCGTGAGTGGAAGATTCAGATCCTAACTTAACCTTAGCTCCCCCCCCCCCCCCCCCCCCCCAAAAAAAAATATAGCTGCAATATACGCCCGAAGGCTTGGAAAAGGGTCACTCGAAGTTCGGTCACCAAACCGGTTAGCTCACTTGTGGGTAAACATTAGCGCTGGGTCAAACAAGTAGCTTAAACTGGACCTGTGTGCCGGGTCTCATGCGTGGCTCAGTGGATTCGTCGTTTGCCGGTTTACAAATACCCGAGTCTCTTCTTTACCCGCGATCGAAACCTACTCTAGTCTAATCATATATTTGTATTTGGGGGGAAAAAATCCGTGTGTTCAGCAAAAGTATTATTTCAGCAACAGCAAAACAAGTAATTATTACGTAAATAAGTATAAAATAATTAATATATTCGACTCTGGTAGTTGTCCAGTAGGCGGGGGGACCACACCAGCCTCTCTCCCAGAGGGTGGCGAAGTGTTTTCTTCTTTGTACGTCACCCTCTGGGATGATGCTGGAAACGGGGCACAAGTGAGGCTTTTGCTATTTTTTGTTTTAAATTTCTAATTTTATATAACCCATGTATATAATTTATAACTGAGATCAGAAACAGACAAAATATGAGGAACATCTTGTGCGATGTATCATTGTCATTGAGAGTTAAATAATTCTTGCTTGCTACATATGGCGGTGAATCCTGCACAATCGGTAGGCAGGCCAAACAATGAGAGATGTGGTTTTATAGAAGAATGCTTAGAATGCCTTGGACAAGAGGTTTTGAAAGAGGCGGAAACCCGAAGACAACTTATCACAGACATCAGAAGGACATTCATAATTTTTCGGATATGTTTTGAGAAGAGGGAAAATAGAACATGTTGTGACCTCTGGAAAGATCTGTGGAAGGAGGGATAGAGGAATATAACGAGAGAAGATTCTTGACAGTCTTGTTGCATGGAGGTGTGTCGGCACTCGAACTGATACATGCTGCAGAGGAGCAGATTGTGGAGAGGCGTGATCGCCGACGCCACTCGGCAAGGTACCTGATGATGATAATAATATAATTTATCTTGAGAAGTTTGTGTTTACTTCCATCGTCTCATTTCAAGTAATATCATGTATTTATTTGCATTCTAAGCACCAACAACATCCCCCACCATGGGCTGACAAATTTAGTGTGAGGTCAACATCCCCCACCAAGGGCTGACAAATTTAGTGTGAGGTCAACATCCCCCACCAAGGGCTGACAAATTTAGTGTGAGGTCAACAACATCCCCCACTAAGGGCTGACTAATTTAGTGTGAGGTCAACAACATCCCCCACCAAGGGCTGACCAATTTAGTGTGGGGTCAACAACATCCCCCACCAAGGGCTGACCAATTTAGTGTGAGGTCAACAACATCCCCCACCAAGGGCTGACTAATTTAGTGTGAGGTCAACAACATCCCCCACCAAGGGCTGACTAATTTAGTGTGAGGTCAACAACATCCCCCACCAAGGACTGACCAATTTAGTGTGAGGTCAACATCCCCCACCAATGGCTGACTAATTTAGTGTAAGGTCAACAACATCCCCCACCAAGGGCTGACTAATTTAGTGTAAGGTCAACAACATACCCCACCAAGAGCTGACCAATTTATAAACACACATCAGCCACATCATATTCCTAATTCCCTTTTTACTTTTTACAGTGTCATTATTATGCTGTTAAACTAGGATAATTTGTGTTATTTCTGTTTTATCATTTATACGTTGTACATCGTCATCAAGTGACCTGCCGTCTGGCATAGACGTCCTTGCATCTCCATAGTTCTGGGTCATTTGTATTCTGGATCAGTTCCCCCCGTCGTCGCAGTTCATCCATCTTCTCCCTTTTCCTCCCACCCTCCAAATCACATGACCAAAGACCACCCTGTCTTTTCCTTCTGGCTGTATATATATTGTACGCGCACACACAAAATAGTGACGGTGGTTGTAAACTCGAGGAGTTTACTGTTGTGTCCATTGTTTTACAGTTCGGATGGACAAGGAGTTTGACGATGATGTCCTTGAAGTATTCAACTCTGCTACCGCCAAGTGGGAAGCGGTGTGTAAGGAAGGATGGACGCCGGAGTTCTCTGACCTGACTTGCAGACAGCTTGGATACAAGTGAGTGCTTCAGTTTCAGTCATGTGGAAGAAGGGGCATGAGGGAGTTTCAAAGAGCGGGGGAGGGAGTCAAGCAGCTTTGATATTGGCTACATTTGTTCTTGTAATAATCTGGATTTTCAAGTTAAGTCCTGGGAAGTAAAGGCGAACAGTGTGATGTTGACCATAACACCCGCCGAGTGCCGATTCATCTATAAAATATAGGTTTAGCCCAAATGCCTAATACGCATGGGGCGTCAAAAAAAGTCCTTTACTGTACTTACGACACGTCCAATGTGTGGTGAACATGCCTTTACTGTATTCTTTCTGTCACATCATATCTTTCTTCGTTCTGTCACACCATATCTTTCTTCGTTCTGTCACACCATATCTTTCTTCGTTCTGTCACATCATATCTTTCTTCGTTCTGTCACATCATATCTTTCTTCGTTCTGTCACATCATATCTTTCTTCGTTCTGTCACATCATATCTTTCTTCGTTCTGTCACATCATATCTTTCTTCGTTCTGTCACATCGTGTAATTTTTTTTTTTTTTTTTTTGGGGGGGGGGGGGGGGGGGGGGGGGGGGGGGGGGAACCCATATCATTTCTTTCTTCTGTCTATCATGTATTTAGTGGTCACATTATTTCATTCTTCCTTTTGTAGTGTCTATCTTCTTTTATTTCTTTCTTCCTTTTGTCGTGTCTATGTTCTTTTATTTCTTTTTTCCTTTTGTCGTGTCTATATTCTATTATTTCTTTATTCCTTTTGTCGTGACTATCTTCATTCAACTCCATGTGATATCGTTTTGGAAACTATTTGAATGAAACTTGCAGGAGTGCCCTAACAACGGTGTATGTCCAGGAATCTTCACTGAACAAGTCTAAGATTTCTGAGCTCAGAAATGGTAGTGAGACAGACAAGCTGCAGAGCTACCTCCAGAAGGGGTAAGGGATGTGAAAGAGTGGAGTTCTAACTTAATCTGGACTTCCTGAATCAGGTCCTGACACACTCCTTCTTTCTACTTGTGTCTTGTGTCTTGTGTCTTGTGTCTTGCATAG
Organism: Candidula unifasciata; assembly: GCA_905116865.2. Lineage (NCBI taxonomy): Eukaryota > Metazoa > Mollusca > Gastropoda > Stylommatophora > Geomitridae > Candidula > Candidula unifasciata. The sequence continues at coordinate 153,216 of CAJHNH020002935.1, forward strand.
AAGCAAAAACCCTGAGTTCTTATCTCCATACTTCACCCTTCCCCCCCCCCCCCCCCGTTATTTCTTTTGCTGTGCCGGACCTGTGCTAGTTCCCATCTGGGGTTTTTTTTTTCGCCGGCGCAGAATGCTTGCTGTTTCTGCAAATTCCATATGTCCCCTAGTGAAGCATAGACCTTCGACCAACTGTGTTCGTCTTGCCTTCCGTTGCCGCAGCTTTAAGCTCAAGGCCTGTCTTATTGTGTTTATCTGCGCCTTTAATTCTCTCTTAAACCCTACCCCCTTCCTCCCTCTCTCTCTCTCTCTCTCTCTCTCTCTCTCTCTCTCTCTCTCTCTGTATGCGCGCGCATGTATGTGTGTGTGTGTGTCCGTGCGTGTATGTGGTCTTCTTTATCTAGGTAGTAATTAGTCTTCCTCCTCTTCGCGCTGACCGGTTATTCATCCGACTCTGGTCTTCAGCCTTGTTCCAGAACATAAGTGATGCGTGCACATCCAGTTTACGTATCTGACTTATTTGTATGCAGACTGTTGGTTCCTTGCCTCTCAGACAGATGTACTCTGACTTCCAAGGAAACCACAAATTAATTCCTCTCTGACGATATGCTTTGGGGCTGTTCTTGTTTTCCCACAATAGGGCCCCTGTAACTCCTCTTCTTCTTCGTGTTCACGGGCTGTAAACTTTGGCCGAAAGTTCTGGTTATTCAGCCACTTCTGGACTTCAGCCTTGTTTGTGAACTTTAGTTTAGTGTGCACATCCGTTTTACCTCTCTGGCTTTATTTGTATGCAGACATTTGGTTTCTAGCCTCTGAGGCAGATTCAGTTCGACTTTCAAGTGAAGACCCCCAATTAGTCGACTCTTACGACCTGCTGGAGCTGCGTTAGCACAGTTGATAGGAGACTCGCTTTCAAATCCAGCTGCGGCTCGTTGCAGCCACGGTCGGTGTTCGAAACCGGGCTGTTCCCGGGGTTCACCCAGCCTCTAGGAGATGGGTACCAGAATTTACACTGCAGGGTGAATGGAGGAACGTCGTTGTAGCTACGGAGTTATAAGTGGACGGCGACACAGGCGGACAGTTTCTTATCAGCTGTTCGTACTGGTGGCAGAACACTTATGGTTTATAGCCGTGTGTAATGACGCTAGCTCACATCTCCCGACTTTACCTTAGGATCTGCTTTTCAGAGGCATCCAGATTCTTGGAACCCACATGATTCAGGGAAAGGGGAGGGGGTGTGGGGAGTGGTTAGTTAGTTAGTTAGTTAGTTAGTCTTTCCTCTTGTGTCGAGTGCGTCACATAGGTCAGAGGTCATGACTCTCCATGCATGGCGGTTCGTTGCAAGCTGTTGTAGGTCTTGGATGTTTGAGTGGCCCATGAGCGAGCCTTCCCTGATGATAGTTCTACGTAGGGTTTCCCTTGGTCTTCCACGAGATCTTTTCCCCTGTGGTGTCCAAATGAGGGCATGATGGAGAGTGGTGGGTCAGTATTTATGATAAGTCCGCGTCTTCGGTGTTGCGTACACAGCTGTAAATTCGAGGATACCGGGTTCGATGCTTTCAGCTGTGGGCAGTTTGACAGCAGACCTCCTTGTGTCGATTTCGACAATGGTATCGGAAGCCGGTCGTCAAAGGGCAATGCCTTAATAGCGAATGTTAAATTAACACAAACAGCCCTGCCTTCACTGAAATGCTACAACGCTCTGAACGGGTTAAAAAGGACACGTTTTAAGATGCGCCCCCCCCCCCCTCCCCCCGCCCCCGCACCAAATGTTTAATTTATCTTCGGTTTGAACAAGTCGTTAACTCGTACTTGGACTTTGGACTAGAATTGCAGTATCGACACTGGTATCGAGAGCGGTCTGTTAAGTGGTAGTGGCCATCTAATTTGCGTATCCTTTACAGGACGTTGCAGAACCAACTCCAGCACTTTTATGCTGTTTTGGGGTGTTTTTTTCTACGCAAATTTACGTCCAGTAGTTTGCCATTGCTTTCTGGACGGTCGGTTTCTCGATGCCACTGTCGAAACCAAAGCAAGGCGCAGGACCCGCAGCTTTGATCGAATCCGGCACCCTGGTATTACGAAGCGCGTTCGCTACGCCTTAGCCACAGACGCCGACAGTGGCCATCTGGTCAGTTTACAGGACGTTGCAGAACCAACCCGAGCAGCCCCTGGCTGTTGTGTAGTTTCTCTAGGCAAATTTACGTCCAGTAGTTTGACATTGCAGCTGGACGGTCGGCTTTCTTGATACCACTGTTGAAACCAACGCAAGGCGCATGGCCCGCAGCTGGGATCGAACCCGGCAACCCGGCATTAGGAAGCGTTCGCATCGACTTAGCCACAGAGCCGACAGTGGCCAAGTACTGAACCTTAAATTATCACAAACAATTCCCACCCCAGCTCCCCCCCCCCCCGCCCCACCCCTAACCACTTCATTTATGTTCTATTTCAACAAGACATTAATTAACTTGTACTTGGAAAATGGAATGGAAGTGGAATGTGGACTGAAAGTGGGGGTATCAATACCAGCGGTTATCAACCTATGGGTCGCGACCCTTTTAGGGGTTTAACGACCCTTTAACATGGGTCGCATAAGACGATTGGAAAACACATATTCACGGAAGTTATAAAATTGCAGCAAAAATAATTATTTTATGGTTGGGGGTCGCCTCAACATGAGGAATCGTATGAAAGGGTCGCAGCTTAAGGAAATTTGAGAACCACTGAGCAACACAGACTTCACCCCGACAGCTACAAGTTGTCCAAAGCCAGGAAGGTCTGAACGCCAATCCCTGAGATTTAACGGAAGTTAACATCTAGTCTCCCAGACGATTGGCCAAACAACTGATCACCGCAACAATTTTCTTACAGCACTTGTGTCTGACTTGCTGGCAGCATTAACCTGATACTGGGAGTTGTGTGAGGATTACCATGAAATGAAAAGCAACGAAGTGTTAGGGGGAAAGCAAGCGTGTGTGCGTGTTTCTGTGTGCGTGTAAGGATCTTATATGTAAAAAGAAAAGGACCCTTTTCCACGCCTTTAGGCGTATTGGGCACATAGGGCTAGATTTATATTTTCTAGACTAATCGGCACTTGGTGGGTGACGTAGACAGCATCACGCCGGTCGCCTTTACTTCCTAGTGCTTGTACTTGGTACCCACTCAAGGCTGGGTCGACCTGTGAGTCAGTATCTTTTTTAAAGAACAAAAGTCCGGACCCGAAGCCACGACCTTCCATCTCTTGTCTGCTCTTTCCTTCGCTCTGTGTTCATTATATTTCCTTAGTTTCACTCTACAGCAGGTGGTACTGTGGCAGTCTAGTCAAACCATCCCATGCTGTTCTTTGGTGAATTATATAAATTTAATTAAATAATATTCTGTAGCAAAGAAAATGTGAGTTACTAACACTTCGTGAGAGTAATCTTCCTTTACTGTTATAGCTATAGTATGGTCCAAAAGTCGTGCTAAGGTGTAAAATCTGTGAGTCAGTAACCGTTTGGTGTAAATTGTTGCAATTTGGCATGCAGTTTGGTAATAAACATGTCCTTGCAGGAAAATAACTATAACGCCTTATGTTCGCTGTCTATGGTTAAACAAAATAAATTGGCAGTAAAACGTCACACTGTCTGTGTTTTATGTGCAATTTGTGCGCAAAACTATTTTGAATAGTGAAGTTGATACGTCATACACTACAATGATGCATTTTACTGACTCATAAAAAGTACACAGTTTATGTCAATTACCTTATAATATTTATAGGTACATAAATTAAAAATCTGACAGAGCTCAAAGGGATTTGCCGCTGTAAGAAAACAGCAGCACATGTACAACTGTAAATTATGAAATAATAAGGACATGGGAAGTCTTAGATCACAAGGAAAAATGTTTGTGAGATATTTATTGTAGTTTGAGCGCACGACTTTTGAAACGTACTATAGCTTCTTTGTGGGTATAAATTAGACGCTGAAAATATGACTCAGGATAGTAGACTCAGGGCTTATCCGATAAAAATGTATCCGAGAGACTAAGCCACAACCAGCATGGACTAATCAATCATGCATCAGGGACATCCTTGAAGATTGTCTAGGTTCTTCTAGTAAAGGACCTTTTTCCACTCGGTGGATGATGTGGTCACATCATGTCGACTGCCTTGCCTTCCCAGGATTTTACTTTGTACCCATTTTAGGCTAGGTCGGCGTGGAAGCCCATGTCAATTTTGAAGCGAAGAAGAATCTGGCTTCATGTGGATTTGAACCTACAATCTTCGGGTCCGATGCTAGCCTCGAGCCACTACACCACTATAGCGCCAAGGAACAAAAAAAATTTAAAATTGGACCATGGGGTCAACCCCAAAACCAGCGTGCGGGGACACTGAAGACCTCAGGTGCTCTTGTATGGTCAGCATCAGAAGTAACTACGATTTTGCTTTAACATATTGTAGAATTACCCGAACCCAGATTACAACCGATGTGCAACTTTTGTTTCAGTTTCTCTACATGTGCAAGTGGCTTTGTGGTCAGACTGGTTTGCTGGCAAGCGGGTAAGTCATATATCACTTGATGAAGCCTCTTCCTCCTTCTCTACCACATGTCCACATGATCTGTTGTCTTTTGGACTGGTTCAGTCACAAATTGTCATGTTTTGTTTCTTGTCATCGTTCTGCCGAGAAAGGCTAATTGTCAGAAACGTCCTTTATGTTTTATTTGCAACTGGTTCTGTAAAGCTGACATTTACCTTATGTTTTCACTATCGTTTCCTTTCCTTTCTTTCATGGCTCAGTACTCAAGGGAAAGGCGAGACGGGTATACAGTCAGACAGTTACTGGTGCCATTAAAATTGGAACTCTCTGTTTGCTGCTGCAGATAGGGACGGAGCGCTTATGGGGGGTGTCCCTAGTGCTATGATGTCGATTCCTAATTCCACATTCCTTTCTTTTTTTAATAGGGGGGGGGGGGGGGGGGTAATACATTTATGACTTCCATAGTTTTATTGCAGTCATATCATTTCGACTAAGCCCACCTAGACACTATTTGCCTGTCCTGTTGTTTCAGAATGTGGTACTCGACCGGCCTACTTCAGATCTGCCTTGCGAGTAGTCGGGGGAGACGAAGTCAAACCTGGAGCCTGGCCTTGGATGGCGGGTCTGCATGGAGGAAGCGGCGAGGCATTTTATTGTGGCGCCACAATTATTGACCCCCAGTGGATCTTGACTGCAGGGCATTGTGTTGGAGAAAAGTAAGTGTTACCACAATGCCTCTCAACCTTCCTAATACCCTTTAAAACAGTTCCCTCATGTTATGGCGGCCGCCAAACAATTATTTTCCTTTATAAACGGTACGTCACTAAAACTTTCAGAGGAAATAAGTGCACTAAACTCTCGGCGTTCTTGGGACAGAGTCCCTCTGTCAGCATGAACAATATGGGTGAAAGCCGAAAGGAAGCCCATGATGGGAAAACAAGTCTACTTGACGTCAAAACCAAATTAAGAATTGGCTTCTGGAATGTAAGAACCATGTTTGAAACGTTCAAAACCGCCCAAGTACCAGAGGAAAAGAGAAATAGGGGAGCGCCCAAAAACAACGTGATTACGTACGATGGAAAATGGCCTGAGGAAAACTGCAGTGAAGATTACACAGGACAGGGAAGCATGGAAAGTCCTCTCTGAAGCCTCATGTGCCACTGGGCATAAAGAGTTCTGATGATAATAATAACTTCAATGAATATGTGTTTTCTGATGGTCTTATGCGACCCTTGTGAATGGGGAGTTTGATCCACACACACACACAAAAAAGGCCGCAGCCGGCAGGTTGAGAATCTCTGTATTAGTTGAACGAGTGGGTGTCAGTTAGTGAACGGCCTGCGCTCTATTGGGGAATAAAAGGCAGAAGAAGAATAAAGTTATACTTCCCGTCCTTTTTAGGATGCAATTTTTCCTTATTTGAAGCCCTACTCTGGCTTTTTCCAGGGGCCGCAATATAGCCTGGTCGTAAATATGGCCTAAGGCTGAACGCGGTTTCTGGGAGCTCTCCACGGTGATCCTCACCCACGTGGTGGCACATTGTGTCATCGGGTGTTTATCGCTTGTGTTATGTCCTGGTGGGGTAGAAAGTCAGTCAGTCAGTAAATGTTATCAGACAATATTTCAGGCGCCGTCTCCACAGTGAAAGTTGGCTGCAATGGTTCTCCAGCACTCTATGTCTCTGACGGACTACTCTTTGTCTGTCTCGTAACGTTATCCTACTACTTGAACCTGTTTCTTCTTCTCTACCACCATGTACCTCATCGAAGTGTCGGGGGAAGATTAACATTCGTTGATGAGCTCTGTGAAGAGCACTATTAAGACTGATATTAATTTCTGTAAGGCTGTTCTTAATGCCATCACTCCATATTTTCCGAGGTCTTCCACACGCTCTATACCGTTGTAACATTTTAGTGTGGCTCGCTGTGGCAGGGCATTCTTGTTAGGTGTCCAAACCACTTCATTTGTTCTTCTTTGATAACTTGTAAGACTGGCTTCTGATAAGATTAACTTTAGTACTCCGGGGTATCTGCTTGTGTGTCAGTGGGGAAGATAGTTGCCCCAATACTTGATTAACTACTTGTATCGTCTACCTTGTCGGCTCTGTGGCTAAGTCGATGCGAACGCTTCGTAGTGCCGGGTTCGATCCCAGCTGCGGGCCATGTGCCTTGTGTTGGTTTCGACAGTGGTATCAGGGGGCTGACCGTCCAGAAAGCAATAGTGTATGATTCTCAATCGGTATTCCCGATGGTTCCAAATGGACAAATGTAGCATGGGTGGATACCAAGTATCAGCATGTAGACATTATGCGGACTCATGTGGACATACTGGAGTGCGAGGGAAAGAAAGAGCAGATTTTATGGCTACAGCACCAATACGTAAGGGAACGTTCGTACTGGACAAATGAGACATTCTGAGGTCCTTTAATGAACGAATGCTGATAGAAAACACAATTTAAGAATGTGTGGGCGAGGGGTTGGGGGTGGACCCAGCAGGGATGGATATTTGAGAAGGAAAGAATGACACTTGTATAATCAGTTTACTAAGACATTTGCTGAGGTAGATGAAGCATCTATGGGTATGTGCAGTGTGTTATGACGTCCATTCTAAAATCAGTATTCAATTTCCTTTGCAGGGCGCGAGACACAAACTACTGGACCATTAAAGTGGGAAACACCAGACGTCTGGCCTACTCGGAACACCGACAAGTGAGGAAAGTCAGAGACTTATACGTTCATCCCAACTTCAGCGTCTCAACAGTGGACAGTGACATCGCTCTGATCCATCTATCGAAGCCTCTGGCCATCAATGATTTTGTGAGACCTATCTGTCTGCCGGACCACATCCCTAAAGTGGGCACTCGGTGTTACGCCACCGGCTGGGGCAAAGCTGTGCATGAGGGTCGGTGTTTGTTGCAAATGTGACATTTTTTCTCTCCTAGGTTCAGCTGTCTAGACTGGTTTTTACTAGCTGTCTGGTAATTGTTCTTTTGTAGTTGTCTGGTGATTGTTCTTTAGTAGCTGTTTCTTAGTAGATGTGTGTGTGTGCAGGAGCACAAGAGTTTGTGAGTGTAAATGAATAGCTGTGATGATGATTTCTTTTTTGGTAGCTGTCTGATGATTGTTCTTTGGTAGCTGTCTGGTGATTGTTCTTTGGTAGCTGTCTGGTGATTATTTTTTAGTAGCTTTCTTTAGTAGTTCTCTGTCTAGTGATTGCTCTTTTGTATGCTGCTGAAGATAGGACTGCACTTATGGAAGTGTCCCAACTGCTGTATTATGTCTCTTGTGTGTTTTTTTGAACAACAGGTTTTAAAGGTAAACAGAATTGCTGTGTGAAAGATGAGTGACAGGGCCTTGAGACCCAATGTGTGTCCCTAGAAATAAATTTTATGTTTTGGTTCTTCCATAAGAGTGTCTAGTCATTATTCTTCTTTAGTCGCTGTCTGTTGATTTTTCTTCTTTAATAGCTGTCTGTTGATTTTTCTTCTTTAATAGCTGTCTGTTGATTTTTTCTTCTTTAATAGCTGTCTGTTGATTTTTCTTCTTTAAAAGCTGTCTGTTGATTTTTCTTCTTTAATAGCTGTCTGTTGATTTTTCTTCTTTAATAGCTGTCTGTTGATTATTCTTCTTTAATAGCTGTCTGTTGATTTTTCTTCTTTAAAAGCTGTCTGTTGATTTCTCTTCTTTAATAGCTGTCTGTTGATTTTTCTTCTTTAATAGCTGTCTGTTGATTTTTCTTCTTTAAAAGCTGTCTGTTGATTTTTCTTCTTTAATAGCTGTCTGTTGATTTTTCTTCTTTAAAAGCTGTCTGTTGATTATTCTTCTTTAATAGCTGTCTGTTGATTTTTCTTCTTTTATGGCTGTCTGTTGATTTTTCTTCTTTAAAAGCTGTCTGTTGATTATTCTTCTTTAATAGCTGTCTGTTGATTTTTCTTCTTTAATAGCTGTCTGTTGATTTTTCTTCTTTTATGGCTGTCTGTTGATTTTTCTTCTTTAAAAGCTGTCTGTTGATTATTCTTCTTTAATAGCTGTCTGTTGATTATTCTTCTTTAATAGCTGTCTGTTGATTTTTTCTTCTTTAATAGCTGTCTGTTGATTTTTCTTCTTTAAAAGCTGTCTGTTGATTATTCTTCTTTAATAGCTGTCTGTTGATTTTTCTTCTTTAATAGCTGTCTGTTGATTTTTCTTCTTTAGTCGCTGTCAGTTGTAATAGCTGTCTGTTGATTATTCTGTTTTATTAGTTGTCTAGTCCTCTGATTTATTTCTATGAATGTCAGTCAAGCCCTCAATCTATTTCTGTGAATGCCAGTCAAGCCCTACAATCTATTTCTATGAATGTCAGTCAAGCCCTCCAGTCTATTTCTATGAATGCCAGTCAAGCCCTCCAGTCTATTTCTGTGAATGTCATTCAAGCCCTCCAATCTATTTCTATGAATGCCAGTCAAGCCCTCCAATCTATTTCTATGAATGTCAGTCAAGCCCTCTAATCTATTTCTATGAATGTCAGTCAAGCCCTAAAATCTATTTCTATGAATGCCAGTCAAGCCCTACAATCTATTTCTATGAATGCCAGTCAAGCCCTACAATCTATTTCTATGAATGCCAGCAAAATTTTTTAACCCTGTTACTACCAAACAACAAACCATGGCTATATTGGTACCTATATACAGAAATATGTTTTTTTTTTCTTTCTGATTTCCCATTATTCTGTTAAATCTTTCTATTCTGTTTATTAGTGCAACACTTCGAGTCCCACAGTTGTGTTTTTCAGTCCCTTTAGACTTACTGTTGCTTTTCAAAAAGAAATTTTAAACCAGTAACTTGGCAGTGAACATGGAAAGAGTTGAATGTATTTCTTCTGGCAGCCCCTGTGTATGAGCCAGTCATGCGGCAGGTGTCTGTGGATGTCACGTCCAGGGAGTACTGTAAACTGGCCATCAGCCGGCCAGAGCTGAGTGTCCCCTACAAGCTGACCCCCAACATGTTCTGTGCAGGTGGAGCATATGCTCATGACTCCTGCCAGGTGAGTTTTGTCAGTGAACTCGTTCTGTATGCAGTACATATGATCACTCAATATGTACACAGTACATTTGGTCACTCAATATGTACACACTACATATGGTCACTCAATATGTACACAGTACACATTATCATTCATGTACACATCACACATAATCACTCAATATGTACACAGCACACGTAATCACTCAATATGTACACAGCACACATGATCACTCAGTATGTACACAGTACACATGATCACTCAGTATGTACACAGTACACATGATCACTCAGTATGTACACAGTACACATGCTCACTCAGTATGTACACAGTACACATGCTCACTCAGTATGTACACAGTACACATGCTCACTCATTCTGTACACAGTACACATGATCACTCATTCTGTACACAGTACACATTTTGAGAGCATGCATTTTTCCTGTAGCAGTATACAGCGTGTCATGGACTATCTTGAGACCATAAGGATACAAATATAGTTTTTTGACTAAGCTGAATGCTATAAAAGTAAAGACAGCCGGCATAATGCTTACCACATAACCCACTGAGTGCCGATTGGTCTGTAAAAATATGGGTGCTTTTCCCATATGCCCGATGCGCCTAAAAGGCGTGAAAAGGGATCTTTACTTACTTTTTACTTAAATGCTATAAAAAGATTCTCATAATACCATGGACAAAGAAGAAAGAAATACAGACATCTTCAAAGATTTCAGCATCAAGGTAGATTGGCTAGTAAACAGCATATTGTCTTTGAAATTTTAACTTTTTGGCCATATCAAGCGCCACAGCAAATAGGGGCCAATAATAGCAGAAGGCCTGGTACCAGGAAAGAGGGGCCTGTGCTGACGAGCACAAAGATGGGCAGAGAAGACACTTTGGGTGAGAAAGTGTACAAGCTGACAGAGTTTGTGAGACTGTGATAAGAAAGAGGTTTTGCAAAAGGATCTGCTAAATAATGATGATGATTTACCATGTTTAGAGTTATGTTGGATAATCATGATCAAGACTGTCAAAATAAGAGACTCATTTATTAATGCTTGTTACGTATCAATCTTCAGGGTGACAGTGGTGGTCCTCTAGTCTGTCGACGGGAGAATGCCACGGATGAGTGGTACCAGGGAGGCATTGTGTCGTGGGGAGTCATCTGTGGCCACCCCAACACACCTGGGGTATACACAAACCTTCCTCTTTACGTCAGCTGGATACGTGAGGTCATCAGTAATTACTCTTACCCTGTCAACTGAAGAGGGCAGGGTCAAACCCTTTTCTGTCTGGTCGTCTCAGAAGTATCTTCATACAAAGCTTATACCGATATAAAATAAACATGAGAATCATCAACTGTGCTTGCATTCTAGACAGCATGAAAATGATGCTATGTGACTGAAAACTATTATATCAGATACACTTCTTTGTGAGCCAGGCTATAGCGATGGGAACTCTTCTGAATGCTGGAACTTCCGGTGTTAATGTTTCATATCTCAAACAATATGGTTTTCACATATCGGGAGTTTGGTTCGGGTTAATTACGTGCTGTGATGATTAGGGATCCGCCAGAGGGGCTAGAATTATTATGTGCATAGTGACACTTATTTTTCACAATTTTCTAGATATATGTCAAGTTATATAATTTATCTACTGAAACTACTTCTCTGTCAACTTGTGTTTAAATTACATAACATTGTACTCAGACCGCTTCAAAGTCTTGTAATGTGTTTAGGGTTACATGACATACACTGCTGAAGCCAATTCATACTCTTCAATATGTGTGTCAAGTTACAAACATTTTCTTACCACAATTCATTAACAGTCTTCTACAAAGTTACACAATGTATCCTAGTGATGGAACTTTGTAGTCTATATGCGTGATGAGTTACAGATAATGTTGCCCACGTGTACTCTTCTGCCTGAGTGTAAAGTTAAATAACTTAGTGGAATCAATTACTAGCTAAGTGTCTGTAAAGCTTTACAATTTAACATATTCATAAAACTTTGTGTCAAATCACCTGATTTGTAACAGAGCAACACACACTTTCAAAACAGCTGTAACATTCTCCTGAACCACACTGCAGGCAACTGTTCATTTATTAAAACAGTGCAGATCACTTAAGGTAAATTTCTGTTGTGAAGAACAATTACCAGCAATTAGCATATCCTTGAAATCTTATCTGCATAAGATGAATATCTGATCAGTAGAGCTACGTATTTTAGGTTCCTGGTGAGTTCTCCTTTTCAGGTCTGCACCTTATACTGGTTACTTACTCCAGGGGATGTAACAACTGCCTGCTGATGGGTGTGGTAAAGAAAAACATGGGTCAAATTTATGTTTTATGAGGGATACATGGGTCAAATTTATGTTTTATGAGGGATACATGGGTCAAATTTATGTTTTATGAGGGATACATGGGTCAAATTTATGTTTTATGATGGCCACGTGGGTAAAGTTTAGGTTTTTATGGGGGCCACTTAGGTCAAATTTATGTTTCTATGAGGGTCACATGGGTCAAATTTATTTGTTATGAGGGCCACATGAGTCATAATTATGTTTTTATGGTGGTCACACATGACAACTACTCAAAATCATGTTATTTTTTTCCATTTTTTGTAATGTGTGAAAAACAAAACAGTGAAAAACAAAACAAAAACCGTATGTTTGATATGCCCACTTTGGACAAAGTAGGTCATTCTGAAGTTTGACTGGAGCAGAAAGGCTTTTAGAAGCTTATGATTGAGTGGGTTATAAATAACAACTATGATTGAGTGGGTTATAAATAACAACTATGATTGAGTGGGTTAGACAATAACAACTATGATTGAAGGGGTTATAAATAACAACTATGATTGAGTGGGTTATAAATAACAACTATGATTGAGTGGGTTAGACAATAACAACTATGATTGAGGGGGTTATAAATAACAACTATGATTGAGTGGGTTAGACAATAACAACTATGATTGAGTGGGTTAGACAATAACAACTATGATTGAGTGGGTTAGACAATAACAATTGTGATTGAGGGGGTTATAAATAACAAGTATGATTGAGTGGGTTAGACAATAACAACTATGATTTTGTTGGTTAGATAATAACAAATATGATTGAGTGGGTTAGATAAAAACATGTATGATTAAGTAGGTTACACAATAACAACTATGATTGAGTGGGTTAGACAATAACAACTATGACTGAGTGGGTTAAATAATAACAACTTTGAGTGTGTCAGATAATACAGTAAAGTTCACTTAATTTGAACTTAGATAAGTTGAATTTCGGTTAAGTCGACATGACCAGCTTAGTCCTGGCAATTTTCTTTATTGTGTGTGCTGTCTGGATAAGTAGAAATCCCGATAAGTGGAAGCTTTTTCTTAGGTCCCTGCGACTTCTACTTATCCAGACTTGACTGTAACAGGTTTCACTAAGGAAAGGGGGGGGGGGGTTATCAGTTTACTTACTGAGACAAACATTCACGTTTCGAACAATGTTAGTCAAACGGTCAACATCTCCTACACTGTATCTCATCACATTAAATGTATTGTTTATGTGTAAACTATATCAATTATGTTTGTATATTTGCTTGTTGTATTTTTCACATGTTATCTGTTTCATACACGTTGTGTGACATGACAAGAATTTGTATCTGTGTTTAATCATGTCCCTAATGATTTACAGAGAAGTGGTTAGTTGAACGGTTAAGAGTGCTGAGTTCTAATGTGGTGGATCTCAGGTCAAATCCCCAGTAAGGTGATGGATTTTTTTCTGTCAGTGAAAAAAAAATCTTAACCAGCACAGTGTTTGGCGACAGCACAAGCGAATGCGGCAATAAATCTTCCAGCTCAAAATCCCCTGGCTAAAATGTGGTAAGTATTACCAGTTACTCTACGCCAGGACTATTCAACTGTTGGTCTATGGGTCTAGCAAGTGGTCTGTGGGCCTAGCAAGTGGTCTGTGCACCTAGCAAGTGGTCTGTGCACCTAGCAAGTGGTCTGTGGGCCTAGCAAGTGGTCCATGGTCCTAGCAAGTGGTCCCTGGGCCTAGCAAGTGGTCTGTGAGCCTAGCAAGTGGTCTGTGGTCCTAGCAAGTGGTCTGTGCACCTAGCAAGTGGTCTGTGGGCCTTGCAAGTAGTCTGTGACCCTAGCAAGTGGTCTGTGGACCTAACGCATAGTCCATGGGCCTAGCAAGTGGTCTGTGGGCCTAGCAAGTGGTATGTGGTCCTAGCAAGTGGTCTGTGGGTCTAGCGAGTAGTCTGTGAGCCTAGCAAGTGGTCTGTGAGCCTAGCAAATGGTCTGTAGTCCTAGCAAATGGTTTGTGGGCCTAGCAAGTGGTCTGTGGGCCTAGCAAGTGGTCTCTGGGCCTAGCAAGTGGTCCCTGGTCCTAGCAAGTGGTCCCTGGGCCTAGCAAGTGGTCTGTGAGCCTAGCAAGTGGTCTGTGAGCCTAGCAAATGGTCTGTAGTCCTAGCAAATGGTTTGTGGGCCTAGCAAGTGGTCTGTGGGCCTAGCAAGTGGTCTCTGGGCCTAGCAAGTGGTCCCTGGTCCTAGCAAGTGGTCCCTGGGCCTAGCAAGTGGTCTGTGAGCCTAGCAAGTGGTCTGTGAGCCTAGCAAGTGGTCTGTGGTCCTAGCAAGTGGTCTGTGGTCCTAGCAATGGTCTGTGACCCTAACAAGTGGTCTGTGGGCCTAGCAAGTGGTCCCTGGTCCTAGCAAGTGGTCCCTGGGCCTAGCAAGTGGTCTGTGAGCCTAGCAAGTGGTCTGTGGTCCTAGCAATGGTCTGTGACCCTAGCAATGGTCTGTGACCCTAACAAGTGGTCTGTGGGCCTAGCAAGTGGTCTGTGACCCTAGCAAGTGGTCTGTGACCCTAGCAATGGTCTGTAAACCTAGCAATGGTCTGTGGGCCTAGCAAATGGTTTGTGGGCCTAGCAAGTGGTCTGTAGGCCTAGCAAGTGATCTGTGAGCCTAGCAAGTGGTCTATGGGCCTAGCAATGCTCTGTGACCCTAGCAAGTGGTCTGTGGGCCTAGCAAGTGGTCTGTGAGCCTAGCAAGTGGTCTGTGAGCCTAGCAAGTGGTCTGTGGGCCTAGCAAGTGGTCTGTGAGCCTAGCAAGTGGTCTGTGGGCCTAGCAAGTGGTCTGTGACCCTAGCAAGTGGTCTGTGGGCCTAGCAAGTGGTCTGTGAGCCTAGCAAGTGGTCTGTGGGCCTAGCAAGTGGTCTGTGACCCTAGCAAGTGGTCTGTGGGCCTAGCAAGTGGTCTGTGACCCTAGCATGTGGTCTGTGGGCCTAGCAAGTGGTCTGTGAGCCTAGCAAGTGGTCTGTGGGCCTAGCAAGTGGTCTGTGGACCTAGCAAGTGGTCTGTGGACCTAGCAAGTGGTCTGTGACCCTAGCAGGTGGTCTGTGGGCCTAGCAAGTGGTCTGTGAGCCTAGCAAGTGGTCCCTGGGCCTAGCAAGTGGTCTGTGAGCCTAGCAAGTGGTCTGTGGTCCTAGCAATGGTCTGTGACCCTAGCAATGGTCTGTGACCCTAACAAGTGGTCTGTGGGCCTAGCAATGGTCTGTGAGCCTAGCAATGGTCTGTGAGCCTAGCAATGGTCTGTAAACCTAGCAATGGTCTGTGGGCCTAGCAAATGGTTTGTGGGCCTAGCAAGTGGTCTGTAGGCCTAGCAAGTGATCTGTGAGCCTAGCAAGTGGTCTATGGGCCTAGCAATGCTCTGTGACCCTAGCAAGTGGTCTGTGGGCCTAGCAAGTGGTCTGTGAGCCTAGCAAGTGGTCTGTGAGCCTAGCAAGTGGTCTGTGGGCCTAGCAAGTGGTCTGTGAGCCTAGCAAGTGGTCTGTGGGCCTAGCAAGTGGTCTGTGACCCTAGCAAGTGGTCTGTGGGCCTAGCAAGTGGTCTGTGAGCCTAGCAAGTGGTCTGTGGGCCTAGCAAGTGGTCTGTGACCCTAGCAAGTGGTCTGTGGGCCTAGCAAGTGGTCTGTGACCCTAGCATGTGGTCTGTGGGCCTAGCAAGTGGTCTGTGAGCCTAGCAAGTGGTCTGTGGGCCTAGCAAGTGGTCTGTGGACCTAGCAAGTGGTCTGTGGACCTAGCAAGTGGTCTGTGACCCTAGCAGGTGGTCTGTGGGCCTAGCAAGTGGTCTGTGAGCCTAGCAAGTGGTCTGTGGTCCTAGCAAGTGTTCTGTGAGCCTAGCAAGTGGTCCATGGGTCTAGCAAGTGGTCCATGGGTCTAGCAAGTGGTCTGTGGGCCTAGCAAGTGGTCTGTGGTCCTAACACGTGGTCAATGGTCCCAACACGTGGTCCCTGGGCCTAGCAAGTGGTCTGTGGGCCTAGCAAGTGGTCTGTGGTCCTAACATGTGGTCCATGGTCCTAACACGTGGTCTACTGTCCAAACATGTGATCTGTTCACAGCATGACAACAGCCAGTGTCAGCCAGCATGCGATGGCTTGCAAATTATTCCTCCCCACAACGCTTACATGCAAAAGGGGTTTATGAAAATGATGATCACTAGAATTGAAGACAGTTTTAACGAGTTATACCCTGTACAGTTTATTACATATCCTGTGTGAAGTAATCAGTCTTAACACTTGTATGACGTAAAATCTGTGATCACAATTCTTATGTGTAAATGAATTAATTTTTTACGTATAAATGAATTCACATGTGCTGTCTGACAGCTGTTATACTATTTGTTTCCTGTAAAACATGTGATATTAAATTTGCTGTTACAACTTTAACCTATAATTGTGTTCCATGATGTGTTATCTTATGCTGTTTTTACTTTGCTCACATGTTATCTTTTTCTGGTGACAATCACAAAGTAATTACTCATGGACTAGGCTTGGTTTTATTCTGCTTTCTGTTCACTCTCATGTGAATCACATAGCAATTATTTAGGCAGAGTTCATCTCAAGTCTTTTTACTATTATAGGGATCACAGAGAAATTATTAGTAAGGTAGGCACAGTTTATCTAAAGCTAGTTTTTTACTCACCTATCTGTTAAATTCTGTCAACTTTTAAGGAATTAACTAAAGTTTTTTTTTTTTTACCTACACAGATGTATTAGGTTAGTTGTGTATCCTTTACAGGACGTTGCAGAACCAACCCCAACACATGTTGTGTGGTTTTTCTAGGCAAATTTACGTCCAGTAGTCTGCCACTGCTTTCTGGACGGTCGGCTTTCTCGATACCTCTGTCGAAACAAGCGCAAGACGCATGGCCCGCAGCTGGGATCGAACCCGGCATCCCGGCATTACGAAGCGTTTGCATCCACTTAGCCACAGAGCCAACAGACAGATGTATAAATATATCAAAATACATATACAAATATCTCATTTGGTAAACTGATGATGACATTTGATCATCATCATCCCTTTGAATTGGCTAAGTTCAACCGCTACTAGGAAGCTAGCCTCTCCTAGATAGAATCAGTTATAATTATGGCTCCTATTCATGCTATTATTTCATTGTATGTTTTTTAGTGTTGGTGATTCTAGCCTACCGTGTCTGTTGAGCCAGGTTTTCTGAGCATTGTTGGTAGGGCTGGTAGGGCCATTATCTTAGTGCTGATTGGTTAGTTATATTACAGGATTATACGGTCTCTGCCATTGATTGCTGTCCTCTGTTCCATTCTCATAATGTATCTGCAACTGTTGTCGCTCTGTTGAAGTCAATCGTGTGGTTTGTGTGATATGTCGGTGGTATACGAGAAGGACCTCAGTTGTTGTCTTGATAAGACAACAGACTTGGCATATGATGTACATAGTAATGCTGCATAAATGATACTATGATTGTCCAGATATGTTACATACTCGTACACAACCTAGGCAGAGTAAGGTTGCAGGGAGCTATCTTATTTATGTTACCATATACAACTGTACATTATTTTACAGTAGTGTATGTTGCTTAATGATCTGCTGCTTTCCATTCATATTTCAATGTCAAGTGTACAGGTAATATAGAGATTTAAAGGCTATCTTCCGAATAACAGTCCCAAATTATTGAGGCCAAAAATACACCCTAACAGGGCCTCAGTCACATGTCAATTGCGGACTTCCGACGACTATAGCCACCGCCGAGGGTATCTCAGACGCCACGTGGAGAGGAACTAAACTAGATGGCTGGGACTCACAAGCAAATAAAATGAAGGAAGCTGCAGGAGATGCGGTAGCTGCTGCTGGTGAGTCCCAGCCATCTAGTTTAGCCCCTCTCTTCTACGCTGCGCATAGCGGCGTGGGAGATACTCTCGGCGGTGGTGGTAGTCGCCGGAAGTCCGCAATTTAAGTCACAGGAAATCAGCAATTTAGTGTGATTGAGGCCCTGTTAGGGTATATTTTAGGCCTCGATAATTTGGGACCGTTATTAGGAGGATAGCCGATTTAAATTGTGTTAGTCTACATGTAATTTATTATTTCTACAAATTCTTATCTGTAATTATAAATATGAACTGCTAGTTTTATTTTTCATGAGGTTGTGACTTTTTAAGGAGCTTCTGTAGAATAGCTGTGGCTTGCAGTTGTTTAACAGCAGGTACATTTATGGTTTTTTGAATTAGTGACTTCCAATAGAATTCTGTGTAAAAGTTCATTAGCATTATTCTGTAGAAAGTTTTTTACATAATGTACCTCCCAACACAGCACAACGGAAAGAAGAATCAGTCTCCCACCTAATAAACTCTTTTACCAAAGTTCCTTATAATCAGTGCCCAACTTCGTGCTAATGGTTATGGACTCTAATGGTTATGGACTCTAATGGTTATGGACTGTGTCGGTTATGGACTCTGGACTCTAATGCTTACAACTTTGAGTATTTCAGGTAACTTTAAAAGCCAAAGGCAACTTGTCCGTATAAATTAAATAATACATTTTTATGCAGGTGTTTCTGTTGCTGAATTATGTACCCATGTTTAGCAGGCTAAGTATTTCATATACTGTAAAGAACATGTCATACTCATCACATATAAACTGGGCAGGTGTTATTTATACAGTTAAACCTCATTAACATAAATTCACTTAAGAAGAACTTTCAATTAACATGAACAAAATTTTGGTGCCACCAAGGATTTATCATTAATGCCAGAACAGACCAGTTTATCATAAGAACTTGTCTGTCGGTGCAAATCAGAAAGCAAACAGAAGAAGAAGAAAAAAAAGGAAGAAGCATACCTGTTTTTAAAAAAAATTAATTTTTGGTTCCTTTGAATTTCTAACGAGGTTTTACTATAATGTAAATGTGATCACTAACCATCTGCAGGGTGACACGAAAGTAGCAAAACAGGTCTGAGAAAAAAAAATTACTTATTAGATCTTACTTGAAATTTATTTCTCCTGAAAACAATAAAAGGCAACGTATGGATTATTGTATGTATTTTATATGGAACATATTGACAGCTAAATGAGGCATTGCCTGCCTCACAAAGTAAGTTCTTTTTAGAGCATATTTTAAATAATTCATCAGGGAATAAGACTTTGACAACTCTACTTATGCCCAATAATCTCTTAGAACTGTACAATACCTCTGTGTTCATATCCCTGAACTTAACTGTAAAACATCTCCAGAAAAATAATTAGGGATTGTCAAATCAGGTCACTGAGAAGGCCAACCAAATGCTGGATTTCTTAAAATTAGATGTTCACCAAAGCTCACCCTTAATATAGTCATGTTAACTCAGGCAGTGTGATTAGTGGCATTATCCTGTTGTATTCCAAACATTCTTATAATTCATGTCATGTGGCTTTGGTATTCATGACTATTCACAAAGTTCTACCTCATGTACTTTCAATCATTTCTGACACTGATGATCTTCCATACCATGATGTCAAACTGTTCAGAATCTTCTCTCTTGGCCTTCCTCATACATTCCTCTTACAGTCCATGTCATGTGGCTTTGCTATTCATGACTATTCACAAACTTCTGCCCCATGTACTCTCAATCATTTCTGACACTGATGATCTTCCATACCATGATGTCAAACTGTTCAGAATCTTCTCTCTTGGCCTCCCTCATACATTCCTCTTACAGTCCATGTCACGTGGCTTTGCTATTCATGACTCTTCACAAACTTCTGCCCCATGTACTTTCAATCATTTCTGACACTGACGATCTTCCATACCTTGTGAGGTTTTAGTCCTGTCTCTCCACAACTTTCATTCTTGTGTACTCTCAATCAATTCTGACACAGATGACCTTTCAATGCCATTATGTTAAACTGCCCAGCATCTACTCTCTCATTCTCCCTCTGCCTCTGTTTCCCTTCCAACTTTCCCTCAGTTGCATTGTACTCCAGTCTTCTCCTTCTCATGACATGATCAAAGAATGTTGACTGTCTCCTGTTCTTGATACACAGCACATAAAAATGACACTGTTTTCAGCAGAAACAAATTTAAAATGCAAAAAAATTTAAGAAGTTATCATTTCAAACCGCTTTGCTACAGTTGTGTCACTCAACACAACAATTTTTTGTGATCAGGAAAGCTTACTTTACAGGAATTCAACAAGTTTTCAATCTGCATTGTTTGACGATGATAACTTTATATTTTATGTTGTTGACTTCTTGTAGTATTGTTAACGTAACTTTGGCATTTTTTTTTACGAAAGCTGTGTTGTAAAGTGTTCCCTTTTAAACTGTTAATGAAGGTGATAACACTATGTTGTAATAATGTGATATGAACAAAACACTATGTTGTAATAATGTGATATGAACAATTATGTGATTGATTTCTGGCAAATAAGTATAACTATAATGTGGAGATTAAACTGTTCTTTTTGTTTGCTCACTGACAGCATTTCTGATACATTATATAAATTCCAGAATTTGACAGACTAAAAAAGTGTAATGATATATATATATATATATATATATATATATATATATATATATATATATATATATATATATATATATATATATATATATATATATATATATATATATATATATATATATATAAGACAAACTCTACCACTGATAGAAGACAGACATATTTTGTTACATCTTCTTTTTTTTTTACACTGGTTAAGAGAAAACCCAGACTACATCGTGAAATTGGAACTGTTGGAGAGAAAGAGTGAATATTTATACATTTATGTCAACCAATCTGAGGTTCCTAAAGTTTAAATTTAACAATTAAACTACAACCATGGTCAGAAATTATAGGAAAGAAAACAAAACTAGGGGAGGTTGATCTGCTGTGATAAAAGAATATGAATATGTGAAAAGAGACCAGGAATTATTCTGAAATAAATTTGTGTAAACAAGATAGTGAACTGTGTATGCCAACACAAGCAACATAGTTTACATTTACTATACAGTGATACCTCGGCTAAAGTTAGTTGCATATCCTTTACAGGACGTTGCAGAACCAACCCCAGAATTTTTTGGCTGTTGTGGTTTTCCTAGATAAGTTTACATCCAGTAGTTTGCCATTGCTTTCTGACTGGTCAGCTTCTCCGTACAACTGTCGAAACCAACGCAAGGCGCAAGGCCCGCAGCTGGGATCGAACCCAGTACCCTGGTATTACAAAGCGTGTCCAATACATCAGATACTGAAGATAATTCAATTCAGAATTATATTTTGTTAGGAAACAAATCATTCTTAGCCAAAAAGTTGTTTTCCCCAGGTCTGTATTGAAAACAAAAAATTATTTCATTCATTCTAGATGCTGCTCCAATTTAAGGATTTGTTTATTATCATCATCATGTGCCCTGCCAACTGACGTAGGCACTCACGCATCTCCACAGATCACGATCCCTGATTGCCTGGAACATCTTTCTTGATGATATCCCTCCATGCCATCGTTTCAGCTCTACCAGCATGATCTCTCTTGGTCTGCCTCTACCCCTTTTTCCACTGATCTTTCCAGTTGTCACGATGTTCTCCAATGTCTCTCTTCTCATTATGTGGCCAAAGAACAGTGTTTGTCTCTTTCTAATTGGAGTAAAAAGCAATCTTTTCTTCATATTCATTGTAAACTTCAGTAACAAGTTCCGGTTTTTCGTCCATTTCTGGACTTTATTCTTGTCCCAGAACTTGAGTTCTGCATACAGATCAGTTTGACTGATCTGGCTTATTTGTGAGCATACCACTGTTTCCTCACCTCTCAGACAGATGCACTCAGAAGAAAATGCCCCAGTTAGTCACATCCTTTCATAATGTGCTTGTGGACCAGAGGGTCTATTCTTGTTTCTCCCACAATAGGATCTTAGAACTCACAAAGGGGGCAAAAGGCACACTTTAAAATAACAAAAAAAGTCACTAAAAGATCAGATCAACAACTTTCCAGTTGCATACATTCCACTACAAGGCATTGGGCCAAAGGGCGAAAGCTCATGCGCCGCTGGATCGATAACAACAACAACAACAACAACCCAGTTGCATACAGGCCTTACATACGCAACATTACTACAGTCCTTCTTACAGATTTTCAAGTCAAGTCTCCTCTTCTTCAGGTGGTTAAAAAGGAATTACTGTAGTTAACTCTAGAGTCCTAGAGGGTTTAGCATCACAGACCCAATGAGTAGTAAAGAGAGACTAGATTCTACACATCATGCGTTCATTGGGCTTCTAGCTAAGAACCTATGAACGTACGATGCGTTCCCTGGGACTCAAAGAGTTAAGCAAAAAGCATGTCATAAGAGTCGACTAATTGGGAGCTTGCTTTGAAGTCAGAGTGCATCCGAAAATTAAAAACAATATGACACTGGATTAATTGTTCCTCTTCTTCATCAGCTGGCCTCTGTTTTTAATGCTGAAGGAGACGTAAAAAGTTTACTGAACTTTTTTTTCCAACAATGTTTTTAAAGTGACTCAGACATTTATTTATCTTCAACCAAAGCGCAATGTTCATTTATTTCAGCATTGCTAGAATATCATTCTGTAACCAAAGATTGAAATTCTTCCCAACATTGCAGATTTTATTTTTAAACAATATATTTACACTCTGATATTTTTGTTAGTATTCTAATCCTCTGATTAGCACTCCAACCAATCTTCCTCTCTTTGTCTCCCTTGTCCATTGCCGAATCCATCTGCTTTTTTCTACTCCTCATGTTTTACTGTTGTCGGATCTTCTGTGTATTCTTCAGCTAATTCTCCTCAAAATGCAGTGAAGTTATATTAGCACAAACAGCCACTAAAACATTTGTTAGTGGAATACCCCTGTGTGTGTTCTGGGGTTCTATTGTAGCAGGAAAACGTAGTAGATTCACTGCCCCCTAATAATCTATATCCTCTTCATGTCGCTGTTGACACAAATGGTATTCACAAGTGATCTCTATTGCTGCCGTTCCGCTGCTTTTCTGCCCATGGTATCCCATGTCAGTTTACATTCCTTCATTTCCTGTTCTGTTGCCCTTCTCCAGGTTTCCTTAGGTCGTCAACGTCTCCTTTTCCCATCTGCTGTCCACCGGAGAGCTGTTTTTGCCAGAGTGTCACATGGCATTCTGCCAACATGCCCAAGCCATCTCCATCGTCTTACTTGTCCCCAAACAAGCAACTCATAAAAGTTATCTAATTATGAGTGTTTCCTGCAAATTTGGAGTGCATTTGCCTGATGGGCAATGAACCAACAGTCTGCAAGTGGACAAACATCCAGAACTTTCTGCAGGAGTCAACTTAACACTAAGAAGTAGAAGTTAGTGGAATCCAAATTTTAAAAGACAGTAAATAATGACTTCATTAGCTGAAAACTTGTTTTGCGCAGTCGTTTCATCAACTCTGAACTGAGGTATCACTGTATTTACTGTGTATTAAACAATGGTAGTTAGTACAAGACAGGTTCTTTGACAGGCAGTCTGCAGACAAGCTAACCCTCTTTAACATCTCTGAGAGACAACGCACATGTAAGGTAATATTGTTGACATCTCATCTCTGAAAGACAGCACACATAAAAAGAAAAGGACAGGACATCTGACAGCACAGAGACAAAAGAACAGGCTATAGAAGATGTATGTTCTAATATAAATAAAATGCACACTGTTGATTTTTTTTTTTACATTGTTAATTTTCTTACATGATACGGCATGTTTTGTATTTCTGTAAGCTACATAAAAAAATATTTTACTCGCTCTCTTTCCTGTAGTACCCGCTCACTGGCAACCGCTGTAAAAATATGCTATTCCCCATATAATATTATTTGTGATTCCTTGATTTGAAGTGATTACAGCATATGTGTTGTTTAAGCGCGTAGAAAAATGTACGTTTTCATCTTTACAGAAACTGCTAAGTGACATTTCATATCCAGTTAATGTGAGATCAAGAAATTCTTTAGCATGCACTCCTCGTTAAGGAAATTGTAAATATCAGAGAAAATGCCAAATTTTTTTTAGTCAAGTTCTCTTTCTCTATGCAGACACAACAGCTAAAACAGCTTCTCCGTCAGATGTTTTAACTTTCCAACACAATGTATTATTCAGAGTGCTCGCTCACCTACAACTACTGTATAAAATATGCTTGGTCTTAATACAACTCTTTGGGGTCTCCCATTTTATGTATTTAAATTAGGTGGTGATCATCGGACTTGTGTTAAGCACATCTTTGCTTTGTGGTTAATTCCCTTCACAGCATTCTGTCAGATGTAATGCACTTGCTTTTTGCATATTTGATGCTTCGGCAGTCAAGCATATACCAGGTTTTCCTTATCCTCTTCCACCTCAACAAATCCTATAGTATTATTTTCAAGAGGCT
Organism: Candidula unifasciata; assembly: GCA_905116865.2. Classification (NCBI taxonomy): domain Eukaryota; kingdom Metazoa; phylum Mollusca; class Gastropoda; order Stylommatophora; family Geomitridae; genus Candidula; species Candidula unifasciata. Next base: position 177,403 of record CAJHNH020002935.1, read on the forward strand.
GGTAGATCTTTTTAAATGTCCATAGTTTACCTTAAAACATATTGTTAATCATCATAATGCTAATGAAGCTGGCATCCCCGACTGCTGACACAATAATCAGATACTTTCCAATCACCCATAGTGGCAGAGTTTTTGTTTTTCACTTGTCCCAGATTCTCAGATTAGTAGTAGTGGTAGATTTTTACCCCACCAGGATATCACACAAGCGATAAACACCCGATGATACAGGTGCCGCCATGTGGATGAGGATCACCCATGGAGAGGTCCCAGAAACCGCGTTCAGCTATTAGACCATATTTATGGCCGGGCTATATTTTGCCAGGGTGGGGCTTCAAATTAACGAAAAACTGCATTCCACAAAGGGATGACTGGTTTTTTTATTCTCAGATTCACTGAGCCTACACTTGGCACTCTGGGATGTGAAAGTTAATACTTCTTCTTTTTCTCCTTTTACTGTTCACTTACTGTAAACACCAGCAGAAATGTGTGGTTGTTCCTCCATGCCTGGACTTTGCTCTTGTTCCAGAATCTGAGTTTTGTGTGTGTGCATCTATTTCACAGATCTGGCTTTTTTTTGTGTGTGCAGACTGTTGGTTGCTTGTCTCTCAGACAAATGCACAATGACTTCAAGGGACCCAACCCTAATTAGTCCCATTTTATGACATGGTTGTTAGGGGATAGTGGGTCTATTCTTGCTTCCCCAAAATTTTACCCCAGAACCCACATGGGAAATTATTCATACGTAAGATAAGTTATAGTCCTTAATGTGTTTTTTTTTTATTTCACTCAATTTTTGTCTAACCTCATATTTATTCCTGCTATTCCTAGAAATCTCTGGATTTTCTTGCTGTCCTAATATTTCTTCTGTAAACTAAAACGGAAAGTTTTGGCTGTTCATCCACTTTTGGACTTTTGGAGTCTTGTCCCAGAACTTAAATTCTGCATGCACATCTGTTTTACAGATATATTTGTATGCAGACTGTTGGTTCTTGGCCTCTCAGGCAGCTGATCTTCAACTTCTGGGGCAAAATCTCTAATTAGTCACTTTTTACGACATGCTCGAGAGGGAGGAAGTCGCTGGGTCTCTTTATTTGACAGCTAAAATAAGGCCTGAGGACCCACATGGGAGGAGCGGCTGGTCAAAAGGTTAGAACGATGGGCTCTCAGGAAGGAGACCCGGGTTCAAATCCTTGGCACTGCTGAGGCTGAGGATATTTCTGTCGGGTTCAAAATAAAATCCTCACCTGCACAGTCGTGGCGACAGCACTAGCCATGCAGCCGTAAATCCTCAGGCTAAAAGACCCCCCTGCCCACACCGCAAAAGTTGGTATCATTAGAGCAGTAATTGTCAGAACTCACAAGGGTAGTCCTAGTGTTTGATTTCTTTTACATTTCTTTGTGTATTTCCTATTTCTAGTTCTTGATCCACATTAACTGGACAAAACAAGACACTATCCTACTTGTATGCTTATGTACATAATCATCTGCGAACTAGCTAGAAGACTTTGTGTAAAATAATTTTAACACTGAAGCTTTGAAAAGGAAGTGCTTTGTGTTAAACTGAACTGAATATAAACAAATATACACCTGTGCTGCACTCACAAATAGGTATCAGAGTATTATTCCAGCTTTGCATAGAACTGTTCTTCACTTCCTGCTGTAAATAAAGGTGCTTCACAAAGATGATGTGTTTCATAGTGTTATTTTATTGAAAACTACATGATTTATCTACACTTGACTGGGTAGGTGCCAATTATCTATCATATATTTCAGTATTTCATTTTTCATTTTACGAATTAGGTTTTTAGAACACAAAACTAATAATTATGTCAGAGACAAAATACACAAATTTGCGGAACATCAGGGGCCTCTCTTGGCAGGGGTGAAATGTCACAAGCAAGCTTGGTTTGGGCATGTAGTGAGCTGCTGGGGTTGGTTCTGCAATGTCCTGTAGAGGATACGCAATTAACCATATATACTATATGTGTTGACCAGTATTTTTAGAAAGATTTGTTTAGGCTTCAAAATGTGTCTTACTCACCGCAATTTACCGTAATTAGCCAATTAGTTAACAAGTTGATCAATTTGTTAGTTGATTGGTTGGTTAGTTGTCTAGCTGCTGTTCTGTTTGTTTCTGTCCTAATTTGCTTGCTTTAATTAAAATAATGTGAACCTCTGAGAGACTGAACACTAAGTCGCATGCTGGGAGTCACAAACTGGCCATCGTAGACAATGGTTCCATTTTTAATTCTCGCTAATGCAGACAATTATGATTTTTAACTCTTTCTGTTGTTACTTAACTCTTTGAGTCCCAAGAAACGCATCATACTACAGATTCCTACCTAGAAGTTCAGTGAACGCAAGATGCGCCAATTTTACGCCTCTCTAGATAACACCTTGGGCCTGTGATGCTTAACCCTCTGGGACTCAAAGAGTTAAGCTTACTCTATGAAAAGTAGTCAGTATTAAAAACTAATAAACACTGGGTATAAATGAGTTTATATGTTAGAATTTGAATAACACTAGAATCATAACATCAAGAAGACTACTAACTTGGTCTTCATACTGTAAAACTTGGAGCTCCATAGATTGTTGGGGTTTTCAAAGCTGATGTTCTTTTTCCTGGGTGAATTATTATTTATTTATTTGTATTTCCTTGACAATCAACACCTCAGACATCATCGGGCGAGTGTGTAACCTTCAAGGGCGAGAAAATGTTTCCATCCTGCAGGAAGCGGTGCCCCCTCTCTGCAACAGAAATAAGCTCTATATCATTTATGTTCAACATGGAATGACATTCAGAAAAAAACAAATATGCGAGCAAGAGACAGGCTGACATGACACCCTTACCGACTGCATAATTACAAGTAAGGTATATTAACAGGTGTGCCAAAATTAAATTAAGGAGTGAGGTCAATGGAGAAAAAGAAAACAGTGAGATACTCATAGCTGTGAATAAGAGTGAAGGTCCCTTTTCCACGCCTTTAACCGTATTGGGCATATTGGGCTAGACCTATATTTTTATAGACCAATCGGCACTTAGGGAGTTATGTGGTAAGCATCATGCCCGCCGCCTTTACTTCCCAGGACTGCACCTGGTACCCGAACAAGGTTGGGTCGACCTGGGAGTCAAGGTCAATTTTGAACTCTGGCTCCGTCAGGACACGAACCCACGACCTTCCGATCTGCATATGGACGTCTAACCGCCAACAGCATTGAGACTCCCGCTACCTGTGGATGCTCTAGAAAACTGAATTTAAAGATAACAATTAAAGTAACTGAATGTTATATCTAGAATTCTTGTACTTACGGGACAGCTGCAGATGTAGGTGCTGAAGGTGTCCAGGTGAAAATGCTGAGTCATCCCAACAGGTATGGGTTCCAGGTGACCAGCGAACCAGTCCAATAGCTCATTTTGTGGAGTCTGAGGAAATGGGTCAGGAATTTTGTCACAGGACACTGTTGAATAGAAGACAAATAATTCACAGTAAGCACTATGGTCAATTTACCTTGGTCCCCATGTGGGTTAGGGGGCCCAATTATAGGGAAAACAAGAATAAACCCACTGCCTACCCAAAAGCATGTCGTAAAAGCCGACTAATTGGGAGCTTTCTTTGACGTCGGAGTGCATCTGTCTGAGAGGCAAGGAACCAACAATCTGCACAAAAATGAGTCAGCTCTGTCATACGGATGCACACGCAACACACAGGTTCTGGAACAGGACTTCAGTCCAGAAGTGGACAAACAACCAGAACTTGCCGCCAAAGTTTACAGCTAGTGAACGCGAAGAAGAGGAATTTATCTTAGTTTTTTTATTTATTTTTTATTTTTATAATCAATATTCTTTTATTTTATCTTTTATGTCTGGAATAATGAGAATGTCTACGTACTGTGAATCCTTTCTGAGAGAGATGTTATTCCCTGCCATCATACCAGACTAACATCTTCTTTTTTGGTTTGGCTTTAGATTTCACCCTCTTTAATTTTCAACATCAAAGTGTCCAATCAGGTTTCAGATTTGTGTAGGGTTCTAACTTTGGGACGTGAGTGCAGGGACTGGCTAGCTAGTGCTACAGAATCATAAGTTCAACAAATGATTCATGACAATTCCCGCCCATGTGATTTGATTGTGTGTACAGATGGCTCTGTGTTAAGGGGTAGAGGAAGTGCATGGGGGTTCACAGCAAAGGTGAATGGACGTCGATTGGTGCAAAAAAGCCTGGCATATGATATCACAACGTCTAGTTTGAGAATGGAGGTGGAGGCAGTCACTGCTGCCTTCCGCTGGCTTGAGAATCAGCTGTACACACATGACGTCATTGTAACTGACTCACAGAGCATGCTGAGAAAGGTGGAGACAGGCATGCTCCATGCAGAGCGGCAAGCATTACTTCAGAGGTCCCGGGCAGTTAGCAACTTTTGGATATTTTTCTCCAGGTTATGCCGGTGTTTTGGGAAATGAACAGGCAGATAAGACTGGCCAGTTCTGCACCACTTGGTGGTGAACTGATGTATGACAAGCTGGATGTTGTGAGGTCCCTCGGGGAGCGAGTGAACAGATAGATCACACCGGTCTGAGGAGAATGGCACTGCGAGGAGTTACAAGGGGATCTGACCGACGCTCGACACTCAGGGGAAAGGCGAGACGGATATACAATCAGACAGTTACTAGTACCATCGGAATTGTAACACTTCCCTTGCTGCTGCAGATGGGGACGGATGGCTTATGGGGGTGTCCCGAGTGCTGTGATGTCGATTCCTAATTCAACATTATTTTAATTTACCTCACAGCCACAACGCACTTCAGTTTTCAGTACTCAAGACATGCCAAAGAATGTTTATGTCTAATGTGGGTAGAGGAAGTTCTCAAATAAGTTCTCAAAGTTGATTACTTTCAAGGCATCTCATTTTGTGTTTCACCTGCCCATGGAATCACATCACCTCCTATAAAACAATATCTTCACAGCTCTTGCGACAGGGAGGCAGTGAGTCTATTCCATTATCCACCTTAGTGGAGCCCATTGAACCACACAGAAACTGTAAAAATTCAAGTGACTTCTAGTACATTTTTGTCTGATAACCACGATATCACAGTTGAATTGCAATATTCTAGAGAAATAAAAGTCAGTTATGAACGAACAATTTCTCACTCACCTCCAATAGGGCAGGTAAAATGAGGGCAACAGCTTTCATCGTAGGTGACCTCCCCGTCCTCACAAACCACGTAGTAGGTACCACATCTTTGGCGCAGACAGTAGTCCTGTGACGTCCCGATCTCACAGGTACAGTTCAAACAAGGGTTGTCTTTCCCGTACGGAAACACTGCCCCTATATCGTACTGCTCGCCTTCCACGGTACAGCCCAGCCGCTCGCAGCAGCAGCCGTCCTGCGACCACTAGACAAAGAAAGTAAATATTCAGTTAGCAGTTACAGAAGCTATGACGTAAATTAAACGGCATCAAAAAGTCTATGGTTAAGCACCAGCAAGGAAATCAAAAGTGCAAATGTTGATAGTAGCAACATATGGATGTGTGTCGTGGACTATCTAACAGTCCTAAAAAAATGGCTTCTGAGCTGAAATGGGAATCCCCGTGGCGTAGCGGCTAGACGATGGCGAGCGGATCGGAAAGTTGTGGGTTCGCTCCCTGGCGGAGCCGGACATTTTTCAAAAATGACCTTTGTTTCCCAGTTCGATCCAGCCTTGAGTGGGTACCGGGTGAAGTCCTGGGAAGTAAAGACGGCCGGCGTGATGCTGACCACATCACCCATCTTGTGCCGATTGGTCTTTAAAAATATAGGTCTATTTGCCCTAAACGTCTAAAGTTGCGGAAAAGGGACCTTTCCTTTTCTTTTAAAACTGAAATGTTATGCACGGATTCTCAGAATACAACGGACAAAGAATCTAAGAAATACTGACATTTTAACAGATCTGAACTTCAAGGAAGATTGGCTAATAAACAGCATCCTGTCTCGGAAGCTGAAATATTTTACTCAAGCAAGCGCCATGACAGACTGGGAAAAAATAACAGCAGAAAGCATGGTACCAGGAAGGAGGGGCAGGGACTGACCAACACAAAGATGGGCACAAGATATAAGTTACTCCTTCAATATAAAAGTAAACGAGGCGGGAGAGCCTGCTTGAGAATTGGTTTCTTTTAGTTATACCGTGATGAGAGCGACGTTCTGCAAAGGACCTGCTACGTGATGCTAAAGCTATAGTGTGTTCATTTATTTCATGTATTCTGTTGTGCAGTACTAGGCTTACCGTCTATTTTTCCACTCCGTTCTACCCTGTGCTTGAATATCGTGGACAAAATCCAGTCCAGCATCCTTCGCTCCAGTCCAGCATCCTTCGCTCCAGTCCAGCATCCTTCGCTCCAGTCCAGCACCCTTCCCTCCAGTCCAGCACCCTTCCCTCCAGTCCAGCACCCTTCGCTCCAGTCCAGCACCCTTCGCTCCAGTCAAGCACATTTCCCTCCAGTCCAGCACCCTTCCCTCCAGTCCAGCACCCTTCCCTCCAGTCCAGCACCCTTCCCTCCAGTCCAGCACCCTTTGCTCCAGTCCAGCACCCTTTGCTCCAGTCCAGCACCCTTCGCTCCAGTCCAGCACCCTTCGCTCCAGTCCAGCACCCTTTGCTTCAGTCCAGCACCCTCCGTTCCAATACAGCACCCTTCGCTCCAGTCCAGCACCCTTTGCTCCAGTCCAGCACCCTTCCCTCCAGTCTAGCACCCTTTGCTCCAGTCCAGCACCCTTCGCTCCAATCCAGCACCCTTCGCTCCAGTCCAGCACCCTTTGCTCCAGTCCAGCACGCCTCGCTCAAGTCCAGCACCCTTTGCTCCAGTCCAGCGTCCTTCGCTCCAGTCCAGCGTCCTTCGCTCCAGTCCAGCACCCTTCGCTCCAGTTTAGCACCCTTCGCTTCAGTCCAGCACCCTTCCCTCCAGTCCAGCACCCTTCCCTCCAGTCCAGCACCCTTCCCTCCAGTCCAGCACCCTTCCCTCCAGTCCAGCACCCTTCACTCCAGTCCAGCACCCTTTGCTCCAGTCCAGCACTCTTTGCTCCAGTCCAGCACTCTTCGCTCCAGTCCAGCACCCTTCGCTCCAGTCCAGCACCCTTTGCTTCAGTCCAGCACCCTCCGTTCCAATCCAGCACCCTTCGCTCCAGTCCAGCACCCTTCCCTCCAGTCCAGCACCCTTCCCTCCAGTCCAGCGTCCTTCGCTCCAGTCCAGCACCCTTCGCTCCAATCCAGCACCCTTCGCTCCAGTCCAGCACACTTTGCTCCAGTCCAGCACGCCTCGCTCCAGTCCAGCACCCTTCGCTCCAGTCCAGCGTCCTTCGCTCCAGTCCAGCACCCTTCGCTTCAGTCCAGCACCCTTCGCTCCAGTTCAGCACCTTTCGCTTCAGTCCAGCACCCTTCCCTCCAGTCCAGCACCCTTCCCTCCAGTCCAGCACCCTTCCCTCCAGTCCAGCACCCTTCCCTCCAGTCCAGCACCCTTCCCTCCAGTCCAGCACCCTTCCCTCCAGTCCAGCACCCTTCCCTCCAGTCCAGCACCCTTCCCTCCAGTCCAGCACCCTTCCCTCCAGTCCAGCACCCTTCCCTCCAGTCCAGCACCCTTCCCTCCAGTCCAGCACCCTTCGCTCCAGTCCAGCACCCTTCCCTCCAGTCCAGCACCCTTCCCTCCAGTCCAGCACCCTTCACTCCAGTCCAGCACCCTTCCCTCCAGTCCAGCACCCTTCCCTCCAGTCCAGCACCCTTCCCTCCAGTCCAGCACCCTTCCCTCCAGTCCAGCACCCTTCCCTCCAGTCCAGCACCCTTCCCTCCAGTCCAGCACCCTTCACTCCAGTCCAGCACCCTTCCCTCCAGTCCAGCACCCTTCCCTCCAGTCCAGCACCCTTCCCTCCAGTCCAGCACCCTTTGCTCCAGTCCAGCACCCTTCCCTCCAGTCCAGCACCCTTCCCTCCAGTCCAGCACCCTTCACTCCAGTCCAGCACCCTTCGCTCAAGTCCAGCACCCTTCACTCCAGTCCAGCACCCTTCGCTCCAGTCCAGCACCCTTCGCTCCAGTCCAGCACCCTTTGCTCCAGTCCAGCACCCTTCACTCCAGTCCAGCACCCTTCGCTCCAGTCCAGCACCCTTTGCTCCAGTCCAGCACCCTTCACTCCAGTCCAGCACCCTTCGCTCCAGTCCAGCACCCTTTGCTCCAGTCCAGCACCCTTCGCTCCAGTCCAACATCCTTTGTTTCAGTCCAGCGCCCTCCGTTCCAGTCCAGTGCCCTTCGCTCCAATCCAGCACCCTTCGCTCCAGTCCAGCACCCTTCGCTCCAGTCCAGCACCCGTCGCTGCAGTCCAGCACCCTTGCTCCGGTCCAGTACCCTTGGCTTCTCACATCAATGCTCGCTTTAGGCTTTCTCTTAAACGTCCTAGTTTCCTTGATCACTCTATTTCCCATTAATGTGCCTGTCTAGACATTCTCTGTTCGTTCCTTGATCACTCTATTTCCCATTGGGGGGACTGCGTGGTCTCGGGGCTTGGTGTCCACCAAAAGTACTAGAGGTTCCGGGTTCAATCCCCGGTAGGGGCTGTGATTTTTTCACGTGAACTTGGACTTCTAGCAATTCCCCTTAAGTCTCTGGTTAGTGAGATCGGACGCCCGTGTGCATTGCTGCGCACGTAACAAAAAAAAAATCCCTTGGCATTTGGAAATTGAAAAGATTTGCCCAGGGACAATTTTGGAGTTAAAAATCTAACACAAAGTATTTCAGGATCCTTGCCGGTGCTACAGAGCCTGTGCACTGTGCTGAGATTCTTCAGACTCAGACTTGAGTTAGAAGTAGACCGGAGCACTTATCGGTTACTACCCTTATGCCATGATGTTGATCCGTTGTTCACACCTCAAACCTCATGTAGTTCAGCTAGTCAGCCAAGATTGTTGCCCGTTATGTGTCCACCGCCAATTTTGAAACATACGTTTTATAAGGGAGTCGTCGTAGCGTTGGCGCGCCTGTGGATCTGAATGTCGTGGGTTCGCCTCCTGACGAAGCCAGACTTTTTTCAAAAATGATCTTGACTCCCAGCTCGACCCAGCCTTGAGTGAGTACCAAGTGCAGTAAAGGCGGCCGGCGTGATCCTGACTACATCATCCAAAAAGTGTCGATTGGTCTATAAAAATATAGGTCTAGCCCTATATGCCCTATACGCATAAAGGCGTGGAAAAGGGACCTGTACTAGCTGTGACGAACATTGTTTCTTGCAAGACTGAGAAAGCCCAAACTGTGAATGAAACCATTTTCGAAGAAGTAACGGCTGGTATGATCATCAAAACAAAATTTTATAGCAGCGACTGAGATTTTGCTTTTGCCTTGATTGTCTATCACCAGCTGCCATTATTTTAGTTTCATGTTGGCCTTGGTGAACTAACTATTAAACTAGAAAATGTCGTTGAAAAGATGTGGAGAACATAGAGTAGGCTGCATACGATAACAATGGATAAGACTTCATAGCGTGAGTTAGTTGAGGGCGTATGTTTCGGAAGGGGAGGGGGTGGGGGAGAGTAAAGAGCCGATGAAAGAAGAAGCAGAGTCTGTAGCTATACGTATTCAGTGATGGTCTTCTTCTTCGCGTTCAAGGGTTGTAAACTTCGGCGTAAACGTTCTGGTTGTTGCTCCATCTCTGGACTGTAGTCTTGTTTCAGAGCCTGAGTGTTGCGTGCACATATGTTCTAAATATCTGCAATATTTGTATGCAGATTGTTGGTCCCTTGCCTCTCAGGCAGATACACTCTGTCTTTGCAGGAAGTCCCCAATTAGTCGACTCTTACGACATACTTGTTAGGGAGACAGCGGCTCCACAACGGTGCCCAAGAACACACATGGGGAGTAATCGGTAGTGAAATGGGTCCTATTCTCGTTTGCCGGCCCATCTACACACTGGCTGATCTTTCATTCATGCTTTCTCATGCTGTTCTACGTCAGAGGGTGTCATGCTGTCTTGCTTCCAATTACATCAGAGCCGATGTCGCGTATTCTATACTACACGACGACACAGCTTTTAACGACCCCAGAACATCTAGAACTGGCCCCAACATAAACCCCCCCCCCCCCCCTACCCACAGCCTGAGCCTAGGTCTCACGAAAAACTCATTTCGAAGAAAACAGTACAACGTGACAACGCCTCTGGCCTAGACCAGACTGAGAAAGTTTGTTGATAAATATGACTCAATATTTAAAGCGCCTACAACTCCCATTTCCGCTTTAGGACCACACTGTAGGCAGAGCAAATTTCAGATTTCATTTTAATGGCGCAACTAATTAATTACTGGACAAGCGCAATAAATAAAGACTGGGCGAGGGAGTGGGTGGGGTGGGGAGGATAGCTTAAACAATTCGGCAACAAATAATATAAACGAAGGCCAAGCTCAATTATATCGTCTCACGCCCCCCCCCCCCCCCTTTTTTTTTTTTCTCCCACTTTCCTGAGAGCTTCCGAGACACACACTCTCTCTCTCTAAAACACACCATCGTCTTTGTGTGTGCGTGTCTGTGTCTCTCTCTATCTCTCTCTCGTGTGTGTGTGTGTTACAAACACACCCCTCTGTTTTCCTATTCCTTCTCTTTCTATATTTCTATCCCTCTCGCTCCATCTCTCTCTCTCTCTCTCTATATATATATATATATATATATATATATATATATATATATATATATATATATATAGAGAGAGAGAGAGAGAGAGACATGTGTGCGTGTATATGTATATATGTATGTATATATATATATATATATATATATATATATATATATATATATATATATATATATATATATATACAGACACACATGTATCTCTCTCTCTCTATATATATATATATATATATATATATATATATATATATATATATATATATATATATATATATATACTCTCTCTCTCTTTATATATATATATATATATATATATATATATCATTATTAATAAAGTCCTTTACAGGACGGCACGCCTGAAAGTATCCCTTTCCCTAGCCAGCTCTCCAGCCCTATGTGCTTTCAATGCCGATGCATCTTCAATGTCCTGTGTCTTATATATATATATATATCAATGTTTGTGTGTTTGTTTGCCCCCTATAGACTCGGAAACTACTGAACCGATTTAGCTGAAATTTTCAGGATATGTTTGTTTTGAAACCAGATGTTGAACCATCATGGTTTGAAATTCAACCTGTCACTGTTAGAGATAGGTGACCACAATATTCGAAACTAATATTTATAATTTTAGTGATTTCTAATTATAGCCACGTTACGTGCGATCGATTTACCGGGCATGCACAGAAGTGACGATCTATCGTCAACATCCCCCCCCCCCCCCAAAATTACAAGGAAAACGGCTATCGACATACACTTTTGGTTGGCTTTCTTCTGTTATTGTTATTCAAAAGAATTATATAAATTTACACGACATTCCGTCTCAGGTCAGTGTTAGATTCTAAAAATATCTAAACAGGTGAGCGCATTTATTTAAGTAACATTAGTCAGTATGTGCATGTTTTTTGTTTACTTTAAATAACAAGTGTGGACCACTTCTTAAATCCCGCAATGATAAATGTATACACATTATCATTAACCATTATCATTATCATCTTTCTCATACTCATTAGTACAAGTAGTACAACATTTTTGGTTGGCTTTCTTCTGTTATTCAAAAGAATTATATATATTTACACGACATTCCGTCTCAGGTCAGTGTTAGAATCTAAAAATATAACATCAGTCATTATCTTATGCATTATGTACATGTTTTTGTTAACTTCAAACAAATGAGGACCACTTCTTAAATCCAGCAATGATAAATGTATACACATTGGTCCATCAGTCATTATGTACATTTTTAAAACTTCAAATACATGTGTGGACCTCTCCTTAAATCTCACAATGATAAATGTGTGCACATTATCTGTTGGCTTTTTCATATTGTCTTATATACCGTCTTTTCTTAATATTCACTGTCCAGTTTATATGCATTTCCTCTTGAGTCAAAATAGATTGTTATCTCATGCTCATATTTTCATTCATTTCAGCGATACTTCAAGTCACATTTCATTCAGTGCGTGAGGACGAACAAGCTACTGATGATCAGCGCTCACAAAATTTGTAGTTATGCCTCCCAAACGACAAGCGATTGGCCCATCTACACCTAAAACACGCAAGAGAAGGGCATTAATTGCTTCAGAAACAGACAAGCAGCGTGAGGTAAGACTGGAAACCGTTCGAGTGCGCACTGCTGAAGCCAGATCGTCTCACTCAGACGAGCAATGAGAAGCAAGATTGGAAACCAATAGTACGCACTGCTCAAGTCCGTTTATCAGAAACAGTCGAGCAACGGAAACCGTTAGGTTGCGCACTACTTTATCCAGGCGAACACTGCATGTTAAATTTAATCTTGGTGCATTCCATTACAACAGCAATTATGATTACAGTCTTCATCTGCAGGTGCTAATTGGCAAAATGGAAAAAGTGTGCATATATTGCAGTGCCTTCAAATTTAAGAATGACATGCCGGGTATGTGCTGCGCTGGTGGAAAAGTTAAATTGCCAGTATTACATTCACCAACCGAACCATTATCATCATTGGTAGCAGGTGACACAGGCCAGTCGACACATTTCTTGGCAAACATAAGTACATTTGCAAATATGTCAACAAAGGAGGCGATATGACAGTCTTTGGAGTGGGACATTCAGATATTGATGAAATCAAGCAATATCAGCTGGGGCGCTACATTAGTAGCAATAAAGCTGTATGGCGCATTTTGTCATTTCCAATTCATGAATGATATCTAGCAGTTGTTCATCTGGCAGTGCACCTTGACAATGGACAGCGCGTGTACTTCACTACAGAAAATGCACATGTATGAGCATTGTTACCACCGCCAACCACGTTAACTGATTTTTCTCATTGTGTAGAGATATGTTTGCAAAGACGATGCTTTACTCTGACCTGCCAACATACTACACGTGGAATGCATCAGCTAAAAAGTTTCAACGTTGCAAGCAAGGTCAAGCGGTTGACGGACATCTTAATTTATATTCTACTGATATTTTAGGCCGTCTGTACACTGTTCATCCCAAAAATGCAGATTGCTTTTACTTGCGATTACTTTTAATCAACAAATGGGGACCGACATCCTTCCAGGACTTGAGAACAGTTTATAGTAAAGTATGTGCTACTTACCGTGAAGGTTGCCAAGAATTAAATCTTCTTGAAAATGATGCACATTGGGACACTTCACTCGCTGATGCTTCGAATACTGCTCGACCACAGCAAATACGCACATTATTTGCAATAATATTAACAACCTGCTTTCCATTCAATTCAAAAGAGCTTTGGGAAAAAAATAATATTGCACTGGCAATCACATCTTCTGGATTTGCTGCAACTCTTTTGGATGGTGGTCGAACAGCGCATTCAGCACTGAAGTTGTCTTTAAATATGCATATCACTGAGACACCGACATGCAATATCAACAGTGATTCTGCAATGGGTAAAGTACGCAAAGTATGTCAACTCATTATATGGGACTAAGTTTTCCCTAATATCACACATAATTACATAAATCATCAGTGGCTCAGTGAAGGTGCTATCTTAGCATCTAAAAACAAGGATGTGTATGCCATGAATCCGAACATCCAAGACAAATTACCAGGCAGAGTGACAATGTATAAGTCTATCGATACTGTAATGATTCAAGACGAGGTTGTCAATTATCCAACTGAGTTCTTTAATTCGCTTGATTTGCCAGGCATGCCACCCCATGTTTTAACCTTGAAAGTTGGCGTGCCTGTTATTCTTCACAGAAACATCAATCCGCCACATCTTTGCAGTGGTATCAGGCTTTCAGTGAAAAAGATGGTGCCCAATATCATCGTAAGTACAATTTTACATGATCATTTAAGGGCCAGGATATACTATTGCAACGCAATTCCAACAGACATGCCATTCAAATTCAGATCCTTGCAGTTTCCGGTGCAATGACCATCTACAAATCACAGGGACAATCAGAACAAGTGTGTGGACTACATTTGGAACATCCATGCTTTTCACATGGACAGCCATATGTGGCCTGTTCAAGCGTCGGAAAACCTACTGATTTATTCGTGTACGCACCAGGCGGAAAAACTAAGAACAATTACATTTTAAATTGCCTGTTTTTTTCCTAAGGATTTGTAAACAGCACAATGATCCAAAAAAATACTACATATTCTTATATCGACTTTCCTTTCAATTGAATTTCTATTAGAGGCGTAGCAACGCGCGCTTTGTACAGTTTACCATATATATATATAATTATTAATCAAGTTCTTTACAGGACGGCACGCCTGAAAGTATCCCTTTCCCTAGCCAGCTTTCTAGCCCTATGTGCTTTCAATGCCGATGCATCTTCAATGTCCTGTATATATATATATATATATATATATATATATATATATATATATATATATATATATATATATATATATATATACTACTGCTGCTGCGGCTGCTGTTATTATTACTACTGCTACATCTACTGTGGTTTCTGCTACATCTAATGTGGTTGCTGCTACATCTACTGTGGTTGCTGCTACATCTACTGCGGTTGCTGCTACATCTACTGTGGTTGCTGCTACATCTACTGCGGTTGCTGCTACTTCTGCTACTACATATGCTAATACTACTAAGTGTGCTGCTGCTACTACTACTACAACTACTGTTGTTGCTACTTTTATTACTACTTCCGCTAATTCTGCGGCTGCTGCTACTACTACTACTACTACTACTACTACTACTACTACTGCTGCTACTTTTATTACTACTACTACTACTACTACTACTACTACTAATACTACTACTACTACTACTACTAATTATACTACAAGTGAGAGCTAGTAATTTGCTAAAATTATGCTCCCAAAAACAACAGTTACAGTCTCGACAACTCACCTGCAAGCACCACTGTTCCTGGGTAAAGTCATACTCGAAATCACACACAGGCCCGTTGCACCACGCTCCCGTAGAATCACACCAACAGCTGCGGCACCTTTCCCTCCATGTTGCACCCAGCCTGTAGGTTTGTTCCGTCTCTAGAGAGTTGAAGGAATCCAGATTCTGCGCATAGTTCCCCTGTTGTAGCATTTGATTAATGTTTCACAATTAATAACTGATTAAAATTAACTATGGGAGTCGCCGTGGCGGAGCGGCTGTACGCTCGTGTGCGGATCGGGAGGTCATGTGTTCGCTTCCTAGCGGAGCCTGTAATTTTTTTTTTTTTTTTTAGAATGACCTTGACTTCCAGGTCAACCCAGTCTTGAGTGGGTAGCTGGTGCAGTCCCGGGAAGTAAAGGCGGTCGGTTTGATGCTGACCACATCACCTATCTTGTGCCTATTGGTCTATAAAAATTTAGGTCTCGCCCCACATCCCCTATACGCCTAAGGAGTGGCAAAGGGAGCTTTACTATTTTTTCTTTACTGTAAAATAATATGATACAATATTATCTCATAAAAGCGTGTTCACTGTTCATTTGTCATTTGCAGATGATCTACTGCACGTCAGCAATGCCGATTTTAGTCTTGATGATGCCCTAAGATATATATAAAGCTCTGAGGCCCAAACGTTCTAAATTACTCCAGGTAATCTCAGAAAACGTTCAACATATTTATACGCCTTTTAAATATATGGAGGTTCTTTTATGTTATTTCACCACATCACACCGGCATCGAGATTTCGTAGGGAAATTCCCAGACCGTCCTACGGTATAGGGAAGGTTAGGGTTTGCGCTAGTGTTAAATGAAAAGCAACAACTACAAAGCCTAACCCTAACTACCCTATATTATGGGACGGTCTGGGGATTTCGCTACCAAATATTCAGGTCCCATGATGTCGTGAAATAACAGAAGAGAACCTATTTTTCCAAAACGTTGGGGTTGGGGGTTATGAACATATATTACAAGAAAATTGTAAAATATTTGAAAGAAAATTGCTTTTGTGGAAGAAAGTGTTTTATTTTTTATTTTTAGACCTTAGAAGATTGCGAGGCCCAAAGCTGTGGCTTACTTAGCTTAATCCGGAACTGTACGTCGGGCATTCTCCTCCTTGCTTTATTAGTCAAATATAACTGATATGGGAAAGACGGGGGATTGGAAGGGCCGAATGTGAGACGGGCCTGGGTGCCCAATTTGTGACCCTTTGAGAATAAAGATCGTTCTTTCATTCCTTAAAGTCCCTTCCGAAAGTCATGACCATCTTTAAAAATCTTCAACTCAATAACCTTTCTTGATGAAAGTTGATGAAATTTGGCATGTCGCCTGTTAATACATGTAATCACGGCTTTGTCTTCTTCTTTTTCGTGTTCACCAGCTGTAAACTCTGGCGGAAAGCTCTGGTTGTTCGTCCACTTCTGGACTGCAGTCCTGTTCCAGAACCTGAGCGTTGCGTGTGCATCCGTTTTACTGATCTGACTTATTTGTATGCAGACTGCTGGTTCCTTGCCTCTCATACAGATGCATTCCGACTTTGAAGAAAGCTCCCAATTAGTCGACTCTTACGACATGCTTTTAGGTAGGCAGTGGGTCTATTCTTGTTTTCCCTCTAATAGGGCCCCTGGAACCCACACGGTAATTTAAACAAACATCTAGTTTTCATGTTGCCCTATTGGCAGTCCATTTTTTTTTTTTTTTTACGTATCCAGAAACCATGAGTTGTAAACCCTTTGGCTCGGTACTATGGATATCGCAACCCTTCGGCCTTGATTCCATTATAGGTACCGTTAATCTGGGAGAAATGTGGCTTTTCTGCCTACCCCCGGGAGTGAACCCGGACCACAAGGAGTTCGTCACCCGGCCGCCGCGAAAGTCAGGTTTAACTAACTTCGCTAGAGAGCCGGGCTATTGGCAGTCCATAAAAAGTGACAGAAGTCATTTACGTATTTTTATAAAAAGTCTAAACTATGCAAGAAAAGGTGCCAGGACAGTGTCGATACACAGAGCGGCTTTTTCAGGCGGCATCGTATGGGGGCGGAATTAGCAGCGAAATCAAAATACATTTTTTTTTTAAACATTTAGGAGTCGGCATTTTTAAAAGACTGCGTGGATTTGTATCATGGTATGGGGCGTCGCAGGTCGACCCAGCCTAAAAATGGGTACTAGGATGTATGTCTTGGGGAAGTAAAGACGGCCGGCGTAATGCTGACCACATTACCCACCTACTGCGAATTGCTCTGTAAAAATATGGGGTGCTTTTCCCATATGCCTGATGCGCCCAAGACGAGAAAAGGGATCTTCACTTTTATTTCGAAGACGTGCATCAAACTGAACAAAATCTACCACACTGGTAGCAGCCGTGGTGTAGCGGCTAGGTGATCGCCTGCGGATCTGAAGGTAGTGGGTTCAGGTTCTTCCAGTCGTAAATGGGTACAGGGTACAGTCCTGTGAAGTGAAGGCGGCCGGCGTGATGTTCACCACATCTCCAAAGAAATTAAGGGGGTCCTAGCCTTCTTATAAACTGTAAAGGGTGTGAGGGAAACGTGTGTGTGTGCGATCAGGGAAGGGGGAGCTCAAATCAAGAGGCCTTAGAATTAGGTGCACAATAATGATGATAATGCTCGCCTGCGGATCGGAAGGTCGTGGGTTCGCGTCCTGACGTAGCCGGACCTTTTTTTTTCCCCAGAAATGACTGACTTCCAGGTCGACCCAGCCTTGAGTGGGTACCAGGTGCAGTCTTGGGAAGTAAAGGCGGCCGGTGTGAGGCTGACCACATCACCCACCAAGTGCTGATTGGTGAATAAAAATATAGGTCTAGCCTTTTATGCCCAATATGCCTAAAGGCGTGGAAAAGGGTCCTTTACCCTACATTTTAATAATGATGATAAAATGAAAAAATATAATTACAACAATTTTATTATTATTATTATCATTATTATTTTTTTATTACTACTACTATTATTACTACTACTGTTAGGCTATCCTCCGAATAACGGGCACAAAAGATGGCGGCCAATCGCGACCAAAAACAGGGCCTCAGTTACGTATCAATTGCGCACTTCCGGCGACCTATTTTGCGGTTTTCCGTGGATTGGGGCTAAACTGGATGGCTTGGACCCATGAGCAAAGCTGCAGGAGATGCGGAAGCTGCTGCTCGTGAGTCCAGCCATCTAGTTTAGCCCGCGTGAGCGGCGTGGGGGATACCCTCAGCGGTGGCGGTAGTCGCCGGAAAACCGCAAATTAAGTCGCCGGAAGTGCGCAATTGACACGTAACTGAGGCTCTGTTAGGGTTTTTTTGCGGTCGCTATCTTTTGTGCCCGTTATTCGGAGGATAGCCTTGCTATTATGTGTTGAATGACCAGTAAAATATATATGAAATGATATATTCTTCTTCACGTTCACCTGCTTTAAACTCTTTAAAGTTGTGGTGTTCGTCCACTTCTGGCCTCTAGTCCTGTTCTAGAAACTGATTGTTGCATGCACATCCGTTTGAGAGGTTTGATTCATCTACATGCAGACTACTGGTTTCTTGCCTTTCAGGCAGGTGTACTCTGACTCGACTTTGAAGAAAGCCCCCATTCAGTCGACTCTGACGTCATGCTTTTGGGCAGGTAGTGGGCCTGTTCTTGTTTTCCACGGAACCCACACGGGGATGAAATGATATGAACAGTATAAACATTTTTCTGAAAAGAGGAACATCTTTTAATGCTTGCTGAGAAAGGGAGGAAAACAGAAAATTGGGGTGCGGGGGGAGGGGGGGGGCCTCATCTTTTCGCTCAACTCACTGATAAAGAGGTCAGCACCCCCTTTCCAGCCCACACAAAGAAGGCGGAAGGCTAGAGTTGCCTCCCTCTCCCTCTTCAAGATGCCCTAACTGTTTAGTTTTCGCCATGAACACTCACCTCTACGTGGCAATATCCATTCCTGTATACACCAGTTCTCGTCCTTGTGGGCTCTGAATGGGTTGGCTGAACACAGACAAGGGTCGCAATGAGGGAAACCAGTCCCCGGTGGATTCTTTGCATGGCTTGTTTGAAATAAACAAAACAATCTACGCATTTACTAATACTGAGCTAAAGAAATCGACGTCACTGACAAAAACGAAGAGATCGGACCTGTAATAGCCCTTGCTTAAGTTCTAGTGGTACTGCAAGCTAAATGGGCAAACAGGAATATGACATCAAGTCAGCTGATAATCTTGAGGGGAAAAGGGTAGAAGAAAACGTGACTAGCTGAGAGAGTGAGAGAAGATCGTGATTTGTAAGAGGTCGGACAGGTCTCGCGGATCCCGGTGACCACGCAGTTCATGAACAGAAGAATCCGCGGCCCCATTGTTGGGAAAATAAGAATTTAACCAGTGTCTCCCGCAAAAAAGCATGTCGTAAGAGTCAACTAATTGGGGTTTTCTTCGAAGTCGGAGTGTATCCGCCTGAGAGGCAAGAAACTAATAGACTGCATACACATTAGACATCTGTAAAATGGATGTGCACGCAAAACCCAGGTTCTGGAATAAGTTTATCAATCAGAACTTTCCGCCGGAAACTACAGCAGGTGAAAGCGAAACAGAAGAAAAAGAATAAGAGGTCGTGTGAATGCTCACACAACCCACCCACGCTAGGGGCTACAGGTGACTTTATAGTGATTTTGTCAAAGTAAAGGACCCTTTCCACACCTTTAGGTGTACTGGGTATATAAGGCTAGACCTATATTTTATAGACTAAATGGCACTTGGTAGGTGATGTGGTCAGCATTAGGCCGGTCGCCTTTACTTCCCAGGATGTATTTAGTACCCACTCAAGACTGGGTCGACCTGAGAGCCAAGGTCATTTTTTTTAAGTCCGGCCCCTGCCAGGACTCGAACTCCCGACCTTCCAATTAGCAGGCGAGCGTCAACACTGCATGAGTCCTTTTCAGGGCTGCTCGGTGGAGTGCAATACTAAGCCATTTGATATGGCACACTTAAGCCCTGTCACACTTATAACCTAAAGCTCCCCCTTCAGGGATACAGGTTGAAAGTGAAGATTTTGTTTCTTCTCTCAAAAACTGACGATGATCTTCTTCTTTTGTTCGCCTGAAATAAGTTGTCCATATCAGCAGTTTTGTCTCTTGTATAAATTTCACTGTCGTTGTTAGTTCATTCAGTGGTCCATAGAGTTTACGTTCCACTGTTGTTCTTTCTGGCCAAAAGGTTTGCCTTAATGTGTCGAATTCGGTGCATTCCTGGAGTACATGCTCTGCTGTCCGGGGCACATTTCCACAGGTGCACACTGACGATGATGAGAAGGGAGAAGGGAAAAATCTTATTGTTTGGAAGAACAGCCCCCGTTCAATAAAACTTCAGATTTCTACTTTTTTCTGTCTATTTTCTCTATCTATCTTTACGATTTTTTGTTTTTCATTTAATATGGGTCGCAATTATTTGTGAGGTCCCACCTCGGCTGTAGTCAAGGGCCCTAATCTAACCTAACGGTTGAACGGGGTTTCTGGAACCTCTTTCCGGGCGATCCACATCCGCATGGTGGCACTTTGTGTCACCGGGTGTTTATCGCTTGGTGGATGTCCTGGTGAGGTGAACTTCATTCATCTGGACCAGGCAGACGCTCACCAAGTGTTTTTACTAAAAAATATGTCTAAAGTACTTTACTTCTGATGTTTCCTCAGCATGTTTTGGGTATGTGATATTGTTTGGTAATTCCAGACAATGCTATTATATGGCTTGTTTGGGTGGTACTTCTCTGCAAAGTTGTTGACATCCATATATTCATCAGGCGAACATTTTCTTGATAAATGAAGCAGATTCGTTTTCACTTATACGAATTCTAGCAGGCGAGTTTATTCCAAAGGTCGTATATTAAGCACGATTTTTCGCGCCTACACAGGAAAATAAGAACAGCTAATCTCAGAAAACTGAAAAAAAAAATTATACCCTTTTGAAAAATATGGTTGTTGGTCAGAAGATAGCATCAGGCGGTATGCGAACTGATTGTGTAGAAAGCATTCGAAAATCGCACTTAACTTCTCTTACCTGGATCTACACAGCTGGTCATGCTGGCTTAATGGGTAATGAGCGAGCGGACCAACTGACAAGCAATGCACCAACCAAAGCATGGGTGACGAAGCATGGACAAAGCAGATGTCAACAACGCTGTACGGACTGGGTTAGTGGATAATGACGAATCTCTGACACTACCACAATTGCGTGACATGGGAGTAAAGCATGGCGAAGCAAGATATGCCACCTTTGAGGCCGAGATAGGATTCATTTTAACCAACCTTTTATGGCCACAATTAGTAAGAGTACCTTGGAGTGGTTGCTGCATCGGAGAACAGAGCAGGCATGGGAATGCATATTGTGAAAAGATGTAGATTGTGATTACGTATGGAAATGCTGTATCATCATCAATCAATTCTCTTTATGCCAAGTTACACATGAGGCTTTAGAGAGGACTGTCATGCTTTCCTATCCTATGCAATCTTCAGTGCAGTTTTCCATGTCAAAGATGCCGCACACAGATCCCTTTCCATCGTTCGTCTCTATGTTGTTTTTTGGACGCGACTTCTTTCTTAATTAAGTGGGCGGTTTTGACCGTTTCAAATATAGTTCTTACATTCCAGAAGCCAATTCTTAATTTGGTTTTGACGTCCAGTAGGCTTGCTTTCCCATCATGGGCTTCCTTTCGGCTTTCACCCATGTTGTTCATGCTGACAGAGAGACAGCAGGACGTTTAGAGCACTTATTTCCTCTTGAAGTTTCAGTAACGTTGTAGTTTTTGCTAGAGGGCAGAGCTGTCAACAGTGCGCCCAACCCCCAAGCCTGAAGGACCGGGAGGCCATCTTTAGTCTTTTGTATTTAGTTTTTTTTAGTTTGAAAAAAACTTTAAAAAAAGTTTGCAAAATCACATAAAGTATATTACACAACCCTTTTCAATGCTCTATTTAAAAAGTATTGCATTTAAAATATATTATATGAACATTTTACTTTTGGGGGAGGGGGGAGAATTTTTAGAGGCCTGTGCATATTCTGAGGCCCTGGGCTGCAGCTTGGTTAGTTTATGCCTAAATTCAGTACAGCCTAGAAACTATAACTCACCTACACACAACACATACAAGTTAGTTGCGTATCCTTTACAGGACGTTGCAGAACCAACCCCAGCATTCTGTGGCTGTTGTGGTTTTTCTTGGCAAATTTACGTCCAGTAGTTTGCCATTGCTTTCTGGACGGTTGGTTTCTCGGTACCACTATCGAAACCAACGCAAGGTGTAAGGCCCGCAGCTGGGATCGAACGCGGCACCCAGGCATTACGAAGCTCGTTGGCAACGCCAAAGCCACAAACGGTTGACACACAAACATATAACATGCAATTGTTTGAGGTATGAACAACAGATCAACATCATGGCACTCCCATAAGTGCTCCGTTCTTTTTCTAACTCAAGTCTGAGTCCGAAGAAGCTCAGCAAAATGCACAGACTCTGTAGCACCGGCGAGGATCCTGAAATACTTTGGGTAGATTTTTAATCTCAACATTTTGCCGGAAAGAGCCGTCAGGCAATTCTTTTCGATTTCCAACTGCCAAGGGATTTGTTTACGTGCGCGGCAATGCACAGTTGCGTCCGATCTCACTATCCAGAGACCAGGGGAAATTACTACGAAGTCCAAGTCCACGTGAAAAAATCCCAGCCCCCATCGGGGATTGAACCCGGAACCTCTAGCACTCAAGGCGGACACCATGCCTCGAGACCACAGAGCTCCGCCACAACAGACATAGAATGTATAAAGACATTTAACAAACATACTACCTGTTTTAGAAAAAAATTCTGCACTCGTCAAAGTATAGTCAAGTATCTGAGTGAGAATCCTAATGACAGTCTAAAATTATACCCCCTGCTAGTTCTGTCGCTTATCAAGATAACTAACTATAGGCTAACGCCCCGTCCTTTTGTGTGTCAGTCCCATTCAGAGCTGCCGAAGTTAGTACATTTTGTACAAATTTGAACCTTGCCGAGCAAAACTGTACTTGTGGTACCACGCCGGTGTACGTTTTAGAAATTGTGTATAAATATTTTAACTGTTGGCTTGGAATAATGGATCCAATAAGTGTTACTAATGGAATGCCAACATTTATTATGCCACTGCTCATTAAATTATCCAACCATGTGATAAAAGAACATCCGGAACAAATAAAAAGAAATGGAGGGATTTAACAGTGCAAGAATAACTATCTATGCTAAAAAAAAAAAAAAAAACCAGAAAAATGTTGGGTTACAGTTTAAGAATAAACATGTGGAGGTGAAAATCTCTTTCCTTTAGTATTAAAATATATGCAGCTGCAGAAAGAGTTTAATCTCTGCTAAACAATAATTCGTTTTCTTAAAAAAAATCGCTCTTCTGTGAAGATTTTAACTATAAATGCATAGATGATATCAAAACTGTTCCACTAGAAAATAACTTGCAACAAATGGAAGTCGCCACAACAACTTTGTAACAAAGTGAGCGGGAAAAAATCGTACAGCAATAATGTAGTGGTCAAATAATTTCAGTTCTGGTCCAATATAAGCTAGACCAGTTTTGTGTGTGTGTGTGTTTTGTGCGTGTGTGTGTGTGTGTGTGTGTGCGCGTGTGTGTGTGTGTGTGCGTGCGTGCGTGTGTGTGTGCGTGAGTGTGTGTGTGTGTCTGTCTGTGTGTGCCCGGCTCTCTAGCGTAATTGGATAAACCTGACTTTCGCGGCGGCCGGGTGACGAACTCCTTGTGGTCCGGGTTCACTCACGGGGGTAGGCAGAAAAGCCACATTTCTCCCAGATTAACGGTACCTATAATGGAATCAAGGCCGAAGGGTTGCGATACCCATAGTACCGAGCCTAAGGGGTTACAACTCATGGTTTCTGGATACTTGAAAAAAAATATGTCTGTATGTGTGTGTGTGTGTAAAGACGTTTAACTTCTTTTAATTAAAAAGTGGAAATTTGATACCGTTTGATGTTTCCGCACCTTTATAAAACAAAAACTGATGCTATCTCTAATACATCGGCGACAGGGTCGCCAATTAGCTCGCCTGTTGGGTAAGTATTTGGGTCTGTTTCCTTTGGTCGCATCAACACTGCAGAAGTTGTTTTTGGAGTTCTTGGTAGCGTGCAATACCAAGCCATTTTATAATGCGCACATAACCGAGTCACAATTATAGCCTAAAGTTACCCCCTTTGGAAATGCTGGTTAAACGTAACGATTCTTATTCTCCAGTAAATCACTCAAGCATCCTCAATAAAAAAAAATTTCGGCAGCCCTGGACCCAACTTCGCCAGCACTCACGACACATCCTGCTGCAATAATGACGGCTCTGGAACAAATTAACCCGCAAATGACTCCTGATTATTTAATCATCATGAACAATTGCATTGTGGGGCTGTCAAACTGGTTGACTGTGTGCAGAGATGGACTGAGCATAGGCATCATCATCGTCTGCCATGTCGATGAGCTCGGGTGTACGCGATTGTCGATATTTCGAAGATGTCCGGAGAGGCCCCCCTCCCCCTTCTCCGCCCTCTTTGTGTAAAGAGGTTGACTGACGGACTTTCTACCCCACCAGGACATCACACAAGCGATAAACACCCGATGACACAATGTGCCAAAATGTGGGTGAGGTTCACCGTTGAGAGGTCCCAGAAACCGCGTTCAACCTTTAGGCTATATTTACCGCCAGGCTATATTGCGGCCCCTGGCAAAAGCCAGAGTAGGGCTTCAAATAACGAAAATCGTTATCCTAAAAAGGACCAGAAGTATCGCATAGTAAAGAGGTTAAGCTGCTCCACTAAATATGTATAGAAGACCACCATTTACGTTTTCGATTACGTATATCATTTTATTTCAAGTATATGGGTGTCCCCACAGCCTGGACACAGTGTGGGTTCTGGGGCCCAGTTGCAGGGAAAACACGAATGGACCCATTACCTACAGAAAAGCATGTCGTAAGAGTCGACTAATTGGGAGCTTTCTTTCGAAGTTTGCGTGCATCTGCCTGAGAAGCGAGGAACCAACAGTCTACGTACGAGTTAGTCAGATCTGCAAAACGGATGTGCACGCAAAACTCTGGTTCTAGAACAGGACTGGGGTCCAGAAGTGGGCTACAAAGACGGGCACAATGGTACAGGAGATCAAGAGACATCCAAGAAAGACCTACAGCTACGAATGAGATGATCGTTGTGGTTCGCTTGTACCACACTATACAGAGGTGGGATGTCAAGCGAATTTAGTTATAACTAACCGACAAGGAACTACACGGCTAATTATCATCATCAGGTGCCTTGCCGACTGGCGTGGGCGCTCTTGCCTCTCCACAATCTGCGATCTCCTGCAGCATCTATCAGTTCGTGTGCCGACACATGCCATGCAACAAGACTGTCAAGAATCTTCTCTCGTTGTCTTCATCTATCCCTCCTTTTTAAAAAAAATTTTTTAAAATCTTTTCAGTGGTTCCAACATGTTCCATTTTCCCTCTTCTCATAACATGGCCGAAAAATGATGACTGTCTCCTTCTGATATCTGAGATTAGTTGTCTTCGGGCTTCAGCCCCTTTCAAAACCTCTTGGTTGCTCTTTTTGGCTGTCCAACGACCAATACAGAAAGAAACTCCAAAATTACTTATCACCAAAGTGGAGCAACTAGGATCCAGACACAACCCTACGACAGTGACTGTGGTGACAACTGAAGGTGACTATATCCCGGACAGTTATGTTCGACAAGAAACCACAAAGAACAGAGCAGTATATCCCACCAATAATGCAATGTTCGCGCTGTCAAAGAACCTAGCCATTGTTGGAATTGTACATAAGAAATACCTTAGCGTTCAGCCTATCAATTGACACGTTCTTTTGAATCTGGATATCGATAGTTTTTAGGCGTACGGGCTTTCGTGTCAACTAATAAACAACGCACCATCCGATAACTATGCGATACCTTTTTTTTACACAGTAAAACACGCAACATTAGTTATTTCCATTCGGTCAAAGAATAATCAAGAGATGGTGAGCAGTCACGATTTCGATAAATGTGTTTCTTTTATTGTTTTCTAGAATATTATCTGCTCTCCCACTGTTCTTGTTTTTTAAGAATCTGCTCTGAACTACATTCAGGATGCTTATTTTCAGTCAACTTCTGACCCGACATACAACATGGGGTGAAAAACCTTCTCCAAAGAAATTGACCCCAATTACGTTGTACAATAGCTCCTAAAAATATCTCAGACCTCGTTCGGTTTAGCTATTTTCGAAGCCAGTGAGTGAGCTGGTTTAAAATATCCAGCGAGTAGAGAACTAAATGCGGAGCCAGATTCATGTTGTACCCGCCAAAATGTCTGCCAGAAATCCTAAGCAAAATGACCGCAATTGTTGCACCTCGCCTGTTTATTGTTCCCCCCCCCCACCCCCCCCCCCCCCCACCCCCCCCCCACCCCCCCCCCCCCCCCCCCCCACCACCCCCCCCCCCCCCCCCCCCCCCCGTTAATTGCAAAACTTTTTTTTTTTACTTAACACGCCTTCTTTCTGTGCTTTGTAAGATTTTTCTTCTATTTATCTTTACTGCTGAACATTTAAAATGGCGTCCCGGACCGCTTCAAGATGGCCGTCTCACTTTTAATATGCACCTAAGAACAGCGCTCTGTTAACAGATTGTCTTATCGGTGATCAGCGAAACATAAATTCCTAGGGAATGAAGGTCCAGTATACATGTCTGTTAGTCCAGCAGGTGAATGCGTGCAGTTAGAGGCCTTCAAAGACTGCAGTCGACTCTGGAAGAGTCAATACTCAGTGTGCGTCACGCCCTTCTGTATATAGGTCCTTCTGACTAAATCACGGTACACTGTGGCGGAGTCCCCTCGAAAATTGGTTACTGGAAAAGAGAAGGCCGTGGTGTGCGTGACCCGGTCATTAGCAGTCTGACAGAGAAGTCACGCGGTTTGGAAACAATGTTGACACGTTACAAGACACTGGCCTGGCTATTGTAAATTCTGTAACACTTTTAACGTCTTAATCTTAGTCGAGTATTCATTTCAAAATTAAGCT
Organism: Candidula unifasciata; assembly: GCA_905116865.2. Taxonomy (NCBI): domain Eukaryota; kingdom Metazoa; phylum Mollusca; class Gastropoda; order Stylommatophora; family Geomitridae; genus Candidula; species Candidula unifasciata. The sequence continues at coordinate 204,456 of CAJHNH020002935.1, forward strand.
ATCAGTGCCAAACATGGACACTATCTAAAGCCCATATATGCAAAATCACCACCTGCGAGATGAGGTGCCTGAGAAAAGCAGTCCAACCTAACCATACGAGATCCAGTGAACAATGAAACTACCAGGCAAATTGTGGGAACAACACCTTGAACTAGATTCATCGAGAAACAACAGATCAAGTGGTTTGGCCATCTCGTTAGAATGCAGCAAGATCAAATACCATCAAAAGCACTACATCTCAGAAAATCAGATACAAGAGCAAGAGGACGGCCACGGAAAACATGGATCGACAACATTAAAGACACTCTACGCCTTCACAGCATGACAATAGTCAGTGGCAGCCAACGTGCACTGGATCACAAATTATTCCTCCCCACGCCGCTAAACGGCAGAAGTGGTTTATGATGATGATGAATCTTAGTCGAGGTTTTAACATCACCGCAATCGGGTTTCCCCATACTTGCTCCGTTCCTGTGCCAGTAAAAATCAAATGAAATGTCCCGCACTGTTCTTTATGAAAAACTGATGAACAAATAATTAGTCCCGGATCAAAGCAGAAGTATGCGCACGCAGTAAATGCATAAGGAGACAACCAACAGCAGCCACCAGAAATGCAGTTTGTTGTTGAAGTAGTCAGTCGATAATTTGTTGTTGAAGGAAGTAGTCGATAATTTGTTGTTGAAGGAAGTAGTCGATAATTTGTTGATGGAAGTAGTGATAATTTTCCCTGTGTGGGTTTTGGGGCCCCATTGTGGGGAAAACAAGAACAGACTCACTGCCTACCCAAAAGAATGTCATAAAATTAGATTAATTGGGGCGCTTCCTTTGAAGTCGGAGTGCGTCTGCCTGAGAGGCAAGAAACCAACAGTCTGCATTCAAGTGAATTAGATCTGAAAACTGATGCACATGCAACACTCAGGTTCTGGAGCAGGACTGCAGTTCAGAAGTGGACAAACAACCAGAACTTTCCGCCACAGTGTACAGCTGGTGAACGCGAAGAATTAGGAGAAGTGATAATTTGGCTACACAAACCGGCTACCAGCCATATTGAGTATAACGACTCAACTGCTGTTCAAATGAAAGGGTACAAATGGAAGTCATTCCGCATGAAAAACACAGCTCACAGGGCTGCACCAAGCACTAAACTCAGTAGCTCAGGCAGTGAAACCGTAGACTACAGTCCACATACGGAAACTGCATTAGCAAAGTGCAGCCTGCAGCAAAAATAACTTCGTACCTGAAAATTCTACACAGCACAAAATGCTGCTAAACCACATGATCTACAAACCCTACACAAAATTACCCAGCAAATTTGCGGAAGCAGAAACAATTATCATAGCATACCTATCAGAGAAAACCAAGGCATGACTGCTCACCACAGAACAAAAACAAGACATGCAGCGGACTTAACATTTCTCCGACCTCTTGAATAGACCTGATCCTGAAAATCCCCCAGATATTCAACCAGCCTCTCAGGACATTGACATTTTTACTGAACCACCAAGCAAACAAAAATTCTCAAAGCTATCCACACTTTAAAGAACAACAAAGCACCAGGCAAAGACGAACTGCCAGCAGAACTTCTCAAAGTAGATCCCAACACAACTGCTAGCATTTTAGAACCATTGTTCAAGGATGTTTGGGAAAAAGAAGTGTTGCCTGATGACTGGACTGAAGGAACAATAGTCCAAATCCCCCAAAAAGGAGACTTAACAGACTGCAATAATTGGAGGGAAATTACTCTACTCTCAGTACCAAGCAAAATATTCTGTAAAATCATCATAATGCAGCTTGAAAAAGGAGTAGATAAATGCCTACGAGTAGAACAAGCAGGATTCAGAAAGGTCAGAGGAACAACTGAACACATCTTCGTCATACATAACATTTTAGAACAATGCAATGAATGGCAGAGAAGTATATATATTAATTTTGTGGACTTTGAAAAAGCTTTTGACAGCGTCCATAGAGACAGTCTATGGAAAATTTTACGACATTATGGAATTCCAGAAAAAATAGTCAACATAATTGCTCTCTTCTATAAAGACTTTTCCTGCAGTAAACAAAATTACAAAACATCTTTCCCTGTAAAGACAGGTTTAAGACACGGATGTGTTATGTCATCTCTCCTCTTCAACCTTGTGATTGATTGGATACTAAAGAACACAGTAGACAGAACATTTAGAGGCATACGATGGACTCCATTCACCATGCTTAAGGACCTTGATTTTGCAGATGATATAGCACTCCTATCACATAAACATGAACTTATACAAGAAAAAAGTAACAGACTACACACCACAGCAGAAATGGTGGGACTGAGAATAAATACAAAGAAAACTAAGATCATGACAAACAGTCCAAACCAACAACCAGTGACCATAAATAACCAAACTCTTGAAAATGTAGAACATTTCACATATCTTGGCAGTGTGGTGTCCCTGCCGGGAGGGACCGAAGAGGACATACAGTCAGGTCTGAACAAAGCTAGACCTGCTTTTGGAAGGATGAGGCAAATCTGGAAATCCAACAATTACTGCAGAGGAACGAAACTCCGACTCTACAAGAGCATCATTTTGCCAGTTCTTCTTTATAAAGCGGAATGCTGGAGAATGACCAAAAATGGATGAACACAAGCTGTCCACCTTCTACCACACATGTCTACGTAGAATTATCAAAATTTTCTGGTCAGATACAATCTCAAATACTAAATTACTTCAAGTCACAAACCAAGAAACTTTAGACAGTATGATAACCAAGAGAAGATGGAAATGGCTTGGCCACGTTATGAGAATGAATTCTGATATACCCACCAAAACAGCTCTCACATGGACACCAGAGGGAAAAAGAAAACAGGGGGGCCCAAAAACAACATGGAGACGAACGATGGAAAGTGACCTGAGTATCTTTGACATGGAAAACTGCACTGAAGATTGCGCAGGACAGGAAAGCATGGGAAGTCCTCTCTGAAGCCTCATGTGCCACTAGGCAAAACGAGAACTGATGATGAACGTTCTACCATGCCTAGTCCTCCATCGTGACCGGCTGTCAATCCGGCGAAAAGTTATGGTTGTTCGTTCACTTCTGAACTCTAGTCCTGTTCCAGAAACTGTATGTTGCGTGCACATTTGTTTCCCGGGTCTGGCTTATTTGCATGCGGACTGTTACTCCTTGCCTCTCAGGCGGATGCACTCCGACTTTGAAGCAAGCACCCAATTAGTCAACTCTTATGACATGCTTGTTGGGCAGCAATGGGTCTACTTGTTTTCTCCCCAACAGGGCCCCGGAAAACCCCCACGTGGAAAGTTTTCACTGACTAACTAACTGATCGATTATATGAATCAACGTCTTAACACTCTGAACATTGCCTCATGGCTTTCTTCCCCTCCGGAGACAAAGTGCTCTTGGTTGAAAAAAAAAAAAAATGTAAAAGTCAAGATCCCTTTCCACGCCCTTAGGCGTATCGGGCATATGGGAAGAGCGCCCATATTTTTACAGATCATCAGCACTCGGTAGGTAATGTGGTCAGCATTACGCCGGCTGTCTTTACCATCCCTGGACAGCCCATCCTGGTACCCATTCTAGGCTGGGTCGACCTGCGACGCCCCATACCATGATAAAAATCCACGCAGTCAGCAGTTGGTTTCGATCGCGGCATGCTGGATCACCAGTCAGACTCGCTACGCCTAAGCCACGGACGCTGCCAAAGTGCTCTTACTCATCACAAAATGCATAAAAACCGTACTGGTACTTAACATAAACATTCTATAACAGTAGCGCTAAAGCAGTAGAAGAGAAAATGAAAAAGGAGAATACTACACAGTAATCAAAACTTCACAGGTCCAGGGTAGTTAGCATCCTTTGGATATTTTCTCCAAGTCATGCTGGTGTGTTGGGAAATGAGGAGGCAAATTGACTGGCCGGTTCTGTACCATTTAGTGATGAAGTGATGTATGACAAACTGGATGTTGTGAGGGCCCTTTCGGAGCGAGTGAACAGTGCCGAGGCAGAAAGATCATTACGGTCTGAGGAGAATGGCACTGCAAGGAGTTACAAGTGGATCTGGCCGACACTCGATATTCAGGGGAAAGGCGAGACAGATATACAGTCAGACAGTTACTGGTACCATCAGAATTTTAACTCTTCGCTTGCTGCTGAAGATGTGGGGGGGGGGGGGGGGGGGGCGCTTATGGGAGTATCTCGGGTGCTATGTCAATTTCTTAATTCAACATCCAAAAACAATCACAGGTGTCAGACAACAAGCCTCCCTTGAAGATTAAATCAAACACCAACAGCCTTGGGTAATTACTGGATTCATTTTGACCATTTAATCTGAAAGCCTAGTTTTGTTAGGTGAATGTTAGTTCAATCTTCTGAGTGCAGCCTTGCGTAAGAGCTGATGTGAGATTTTTTGAACGCAGTTACAAACAAACAAAAGTTACTGACATTTTTACAATAAAGGTACACAAGTTACAATGAGAAGTGCATGCAGACCCGTTCACAGCTTTTGATAAGTGCAAGAAATGTCGATCTATGTAAGAAAGCTGGCTCATATTTTGAATATGGCTCGTTTACTCAGGAACAAATACAGCTTTCTACAACTGACAATACTGAAACTGTGATCGAATTCCTGTATATATCCTGCCAGTTTATTTCTTCTGTTCCATCAGATTTACTCGATCACAATCATCGCTGTTTACTTCCACAAATATGCCACAATAATCCTTTACTCAACGTTGACTACACTGCATTCGAACCACATCACGACTGTCCTCTTGCAACTCTGGTACACAACTGACCATGAGTCAACCTCGGACTTTCCCCCTCGCTTACCCTTGAAGCTCCAAGTATCTTGTGCGGTCGTTTGTGATTTTCTGCTGGACTTGCTGTGAGTGTGGAGACCATGCAAAGCCCCTCATGACAATCTACATGACAAAGAATCATTGCAATGATCCTAAAACAGATAGAATTGCTATGAACTGGAAAGAATGTCCTGCTGGTGTGACAGTGGAGTGTACTGCGCCCACAAACACATCGACAGCCAGTCTTCACTTCATAAAACATAAATGATATATGTCAGATCCTGGACACTGTGCCCTGTATGCCTCAAATGTTGTTAGATTATTACAAGTCATTGCAAAGAGAAAGACAATATCTATACATAAGTCATTTGTGACAAATACATTCTTGACAGTTATATAAGACAACCCACACAACAGGAGAATGGATGTGTCAATAAATATCAAAGAGTATTACTCAGGGTAATGGATCAGTAATGCAGGACTTAATTCACAACTGCCCTGGTACATTTCTGAAATGTTTAAAAAGCTACACACACTACAATATGCACAGAAGTTAAATCTCTTACAAGCATATGGAAGGAAGAGGAAATCCATCTCATGAATTCCCAATAGAGGCAAGGCCTTATTTATGTTTAGCAACATGTTTTTAAAATGTTACTGGCTCACAAACCAAAAACAGAAGAGGGCAAATTGAGGAAATTAATTCCTGCATGTGGAAGGATAAGGAAAACCCTCTCAAAAATTCCCAATACAGACAAGGCCTTATTTATGTTTGGTAACATGTAAAAATGTCCCATTGGTTCACAAGAAAAAAAAAAAAACCAGGAGGGGGCAATTTGAGGTCTCTGGCCTCAATTGTCTTTATAAGTTAATTCCTGCATGTGGAAGGATGAGGAAAGCCATCTCATAAATTCCCAATAGGGGCAAACCCTAATTTCTGTTCAGCAACACGTTTTTAAACTGTCACAAGGGTTCACAAGAAACCACAAAAGGAGAGGGCAAACTGAGATCTCTGGGCTGAGTCTTAAAATTAATTCCTCCCAATACACATCTAAAATTCAAATTTAAACACTTAGAAATCACAACCATTCATGTGTCTACTAAATAATGATGAAGTGAAACAAAACTCTGTGATTACATCTGATAAGCTCTGGCTTGATTTTACAGATAAAGAATTGGTTTAAAATACACTCATACCTCCGTGTTACGGATTATCATGTAATGGACACTGGAAGCAATATACAAAATCTGCCAATTAAGTATTTTTAGTAGAAAAACTCACACATGCCATAGACCGAGTTGTTGCAACAATGAACAAGCCAGTCTGATGTGAAATTAACAAGTTTTAACTATTTATGTATGGTTGTGCAGGTTTTTTTTTTTCTTTCGACATTTTCAAACTGGATGATTTACTTGATTAAAAAACAGTATAATTTAGTTATTGATATTTGCCACTGCTGACCCCATTTTCAATCACTCTGGGATAAATGACATCGGCAGGCAGATGTTCCCACTCTTCTGTCATTTAAAACAAAGTATGAGCGTACTTACACATTCATAGACACTTTAAGCTACAAAAAATGGTAGTCGCAGCAACACATGCTGGACAAGGTAGGCATTCTCAATTAATGGTGATGGAAGACACAATGTTAGATGAAACAAAATGTAGAATAAAGTGTAGATCTGGCAAGAAAAGACATAAGAAAGGAGGAGTATGACATGTGTACAACCTTTAAGCTACTTGAACAGTCAACATCTACATATTAGGACATTTGCTGTGAGAAACAGATCCATTTTTAAATCAGTTATCAGTATAATTTACTCTGTTACAGCTTGTTTCTTAATCTGGTAAATAATTAAATACAAAAATAGCCAGTGACGCATGTATGGCTGGGTGTACCACGTACACAAATACGGAGATTACTACATTTTAAAAAAAATCACCAAAGCCACTTCAGCTATTGTGTGAGCAGCAATGAAGATAAAGCAAAGAACAACTTATATTTCTTTAAAACACCATTTATAATATAATGATAACCATTTGTTTTCCTGGTATCTATGAACAGCCTCCAAAAAAACACTCTACAACAGTATGATGTGTAAGTGGTCCAGGTAGATAGAACAGCAAGAAGCAGAACCTGATATCTCCCTCAACATTTGAAGCTATAGAAGAGGAAGTGAAGAAGAAGAAGAAGTTATCTGGGTATTTGCTTCCTTTGACAGTGTGCACCAGATTGTTTTATTTATGCATCAGTTTCAACCAACAAGTGTGCACCAAATCCAGTTCAACCCAAAATTGTCAAAACAATTGGCAGTTGTGTACACAAATACATACACACGCAGCCGCATGTAGGTTTATTTAACACCAGTTCAATGAATGTTTTTTTATATGGTTGTACTTGTCTGCTTCTAATTCTCTGAATTTTGAAATTAGCATGTTTAAAACCAAAAATTGCATCACAAGGAGCTGTGGTAGGGCCACAGATAGCTCACACTTGCTCACTAGACTGGACATGTGTTTTAAAAACCTCATGTGTGGGCCCATGGGGGGGGGGGGGAGGGGAGGGGGGGGGGCAATGATTTCAGAGTACATGTGCCTTTTGTCATGATACCCGTCAGGGTTCCAGGACACCACTAAGGGTGGAAAAATGAACAAACCCCCGCCCTCTAACAAGCAAGTCATACAAACAGACTAACTAGGGCTGTTTCCTTCAGAGTGCATCTGCCTGTGAGGCCAGGAACCAACAATCTGCATACAAATAAGACAGATATGTAAAATGGATGTGCATGCAAAACTCAAGTTCTGGAATAAGACCAAATTCCAGAAATGGATGAACAACCAGAGTTTACAGCTGGTGAACGTAAGAAAGAAACAAATGACATGAAATGCTGATTGGTCTATAAAGCATATCTGCTTACTGTCCCATTTTTTCATAATCATATGACAGCAGAACTTTCAACCTTCTTCTTTTCCTCATTGCAATTGCTGTAATTTCAGTTATCTATGATCTTGCAACAGGCTACTTCTGCCATAGAGATTCTGATTCTCATTAACATTTAACAGATTCTGAAGGCATGCTGACAAAGGTGAAGACAGGGATGCCTGGAGCAGAGTGGCAAGCTTCACTGGGAAGGTCACGGATAGTGAGCATACTTTAGATCTTTTCTCTAGGCCATGCCGGCGTAGTGAGTAATGAACAGGAGGAAAGATTGGCTGGATCTGCACCATTTGGTGGAGAAATGATACACGACAAGGCAGATGTGGTCAAGGCCCTTTGGGAACAAGCAGCGGAATCAGTAGAGAAACACGATTATTATGGTGTGGAGAGAATGAGGCACCTGGGTGTCACTAGAGGGTCTGACCGGCTCACTACACTCAGAGGAAAGGCAAGACGGACATATAACTAGATTGTGACAGATACCATCAGTACTGGAACTCTGCGCTGGCTGCTGAAGATGAGGACAAAGCATGCATGGGAATGCCCTCAGTGCTGTGATGTCAATTCTTGACTTAACTCAACTCAACCCGCAAGAAAGAAATTTGCATACAGTTAAGAAATTATTCAACAAAAGACAATTTTACTTTTGGTACAAACATTTAGCAGACATAGAAAAACACAATCACTTTTGGCTCCAACAAAAAATATCAAATGAAATGCTCCAGATAAAACACCATAACTGATTTCATCAGACACAGATTAACAGACACAAAAGTATGTATCCTCAAACAGCATATCAAGTCGAAACATCATCAAGTGTTATAATGTCAAATATATTAATGGCAGCACAAGCAAACAACACCAATAACATCAAGAAGCAGCACAAATTCACAATACAGATATCAAGACAAATAGCCAAATGATATGTATCTATTCTGTAGCTATTCTGAACCGCAGAGAAGTGGCTGGCTGAGTGATTACAACATCGAGGCTCTCGTGCAGGAGACCTGGTGTGACCCCCCACCCCTTTTCCCTGTAAGGTGATGGAGTTTCCGTACGTATGTATGTATGTTAAGTTGTACCCCACCAGGACATCACACAAAGCGAGAAACACCCAGTGACACAAAGTGCCCCCCATGTGGATCAGGATCACCCGCTGAGAGGTCCCAGAAACTCCATTAAGCCGTTATGCCATATTTAGGGCCCCCAGCAAAAGCCAGGGTGGGACTTCCAATAACGAAAAATTGCATCCCACATAGGGACGACTGTAAGTAGGTAAATGGAGTTTTTCTGTCGGGGGCCAAAATTAAACATCCAAGCCTGTACAGTCCGTGGTGACAGCACTAGCCACGCGGCCCTAAATCCTCAGGCTCACGAAACCCTGTCTACACCGACCTAAAAACAGTGGTACTGACAGAAAGTAGTCACACACAGAGTTTCTGAGCTGCATGAAAGAATAAATTCATGGAAATCGTTGCATCTGGGGCAGTATTCACACATCACTGCCATAACCCCAAAGCTATCTATGTGTAATATTGATGATTTTCACGCAAAGTAAAACTTCAATCGACCATCACTGTCTGGACCAGAGCTATGATGGAAAACCAAATAGACAGATAACAGAAATCTCTTAGGAGATATGTACAGTAACTTGATTTTACTGCGGACTTGATACGAAAAAAAAAAAATCTTTCAACAGTGAATAATACAGACATTTTGTATTTAATCTGACAAAATGATGAATACAAACTTCAGTAAAAAGTCCAGTCATTTCCAGCTGTATATAGTAAGGTAGTTAAAGTAATCTGTGACAGTTTTCATCATCATGTAACACGTCCTTTGAAGAATGTCACTCTCCTCACCGTCTGCTTGAAAGAAACAGTCTCTCGCCAGCTCTCCCGCCTCATGTACTTTTATTTTCATACTCAAGGAATCACTTATATCCTGTGCCTATCCTCATGTTAGTCGGCCCCTGCCCCTCCTTCCTGGTACCATGCCTTCTGCTATTATTTTGTCCAATCCGTCGTGGCGCTTGATGTGACCAAAATGACCAGTTTTATGGTTCCATTTGTTTGCTGTTGTTGTTATCGATTCAGCGGCGCATGAGCTTTCGCCCTTTGGCCCAATGCCATTTAGTGGAATTTGCATGTTTTTTACGAGCTGTTCTTTTCCACCGTACAAGGTGTTCCACTTGTCGGCCACCATCTTCAGACTCAGAGAACACAACAACTCCACTCAATGGACACCAAAACAGAATACAGCCACAACACTCCCCAGAGTGCCAGTTACAAAACTACCCCTTCGAAACTGTTGACCATCATCTCTTTGAGTACCCAAAACTCAATAAGACTAGAAGAATGCTACTCCCTACGAGACCAGACAGGTGGAACACATGGTACTGAGGAAAAGAACAGCTTGTAAAAACATGTAAATTCCACTACATGGCATTGGGCCACAGGGCGAAAGCTCATGCGTGGCTGGATCAATAACAACAACAACAATCACATACATTGCTTTTTGGCCCTAATTTTTTTTTATAAGTGTGTATAATACTTAGAGAAATACGGTACTTTTCATGCAACTGAATAATTTTCATCAATTTGCAACAACTACACAATGTTTATAAATTTGCTACAACTGAACAACGGTCATTAATTTACCACAACTGAACAACGGTCATTAATTTACCACAACTGAACAATGTTCATCTATTTACCACAGTTGAACAATGTTTATCAATTTGCAAATCTGATTTTTCAGAGAGACCTCGAAGTTCAAACGCAAATGCATATGCTTCACAGATGTAAAAGTGTGATGCTTTCACTCAGTGATGAATCATTTTGATTATCTATGGCACAGTTATCATCACAACCCCGCTTCCTTACTAAATGCTTGCAGAAATGCTACAAGATCACAATAATTATATCAATATTTCTATATCAATATTTCAAAACAACAAGACATCTAACAACAGATTAACGCTGGCAAGTAAAATGCATCAACACTGTTGGATCAACAATTCTCGGCTAGCAACTTGCACTAAAGTATTCAGCTAAATTCACTATGCTAAAAGCTTGCAAACATGACGACTTATCTGACACATGTGCAATACACCAGACATCTCAACACTTTCATTATTTTTTAAATGGAAAGACTGATGCCTCTAATACAGACGTTGACAAATTTCTTCTTTAGCGTTCACTATTAAAAGAGCGGTTGGCCTGTTGTGGTTCACAGCTAGGCTGTGATATATGCACCTTTTGGCTCAATGTGTACAATTTCCACAGACAGTTAACATGTGTGAAGACTACCACCAGACAGTGTATCAAAGAGAGCCAGATCACTCTGACATAATGGAGGCACAGTTAGAGGTCGACCAAGCAAATAATTGATAGATGAAATCAGAGGCTGTAAATAAGAGTATTTACACAGCATATATCACGGTGCGCACCCGATGCCTCTTCAAAACTGGATGCTCAAAGGCATAACAGAACAAAAAGAGGAGAAGAAGTAACATGAATTTTTATCCATTCAGGTGGGATGTATAAGAGAGTGACCAACCAGTTTGTTATGTTAGTTTCACCAAACAGTTTATCAACCTTCTTCTCGTTCACTAGCTGTGAATTCTGGCGGAAGGTCCCGGTAGTTCGTCCATTTAGACTTTTGGCTCTAACCTGGACATGAGTTTTGCATGTGCGTCCATTTTACTGGCTTATTTGTTTGCGGTTCCCTGCCTCACCGGCAGATGTACTCTGACTTCGAGGGAGTGTGATAAATAAATGACCATAGACTCTGACCAAATGTTCTGACAACATCGCAGAAAAAACATCTGTCAAATAATAATAACAGTCAAACTGGCAAGCTGCCAAAAAAAAAAAACCTGGATCCAAGAGATCAACACTTCAAATACAATACTGGTTCAAGTTTTTGAAACTGACATGAAAATAGCAGCAGTTTGGAGGGTCAACATGGCCACCCTAGCTTCCTAGGACATTTTAGGGTCCTCGTTTAGGGCTGGTCTGGCCCAGGAACCAAGATACTCTCTAGGTTTAGGTTGAAACAGTGGGTCATCATGACACAAGGGTAAAGGGTCAAGGTCCCTTTTCCACAGGAATCAAGCGCTAGACCTATATTTTTATACTATCAGCACTTAGTGGGTGATGTGGTCAGCATCCCGCCTGCAGCCTTTACTTCCCAGGAATGCACATGGTACCCACTCAGGACTGGATCGACCTGGGTGTCGCTAGAAAAGTCACTTCATCAGGATGCAAACCCACGACCCTCCGATCCAGAAGAGGGGTGTCTAGCCGCCAGTGCCACAGCGACTTCCAATAGCACAAGGGTAGTAACCCATAAATGCTCCCTTCTACTTCTAACCAAAGCCTGAGTCTAAAGAATATCAGCGCAGTGCATGAACTTTGTAGCACCAGCGACGGTCCTGAAATATGTTGGGTAGATTTTTAATTCAAAATTTTACCTGGGCAGCGCTGTTAGGCTACTCTTTTTCGATTTCCAACTGCCAAAAGATTTTTTTATGTGCGCAAAAATACACACAAACATCTAATCTTACTACCCAGAAACTAGGGGAAATTACCAGAAGTCCACTTGAAAAAATCCCAGCCTTCACCGGGGTCTGAACCGGATGCCATGCATCGAGACTACTCAGCTCCACCCCCCACCCCCAAGACACCAAACACTCTGCATACCAGTTTCTTTACAATACTTTATGGCAATTTAAAGTCATTTCCGCTATTAAAATTTGTTTTAGCTAAACAAACAAGAATTTCAGACACTTATGAATCATGAGACTCTAATCATTTTTAAGATATTCACTGCATTTGAATAATGTCATAACCCAGTTTGGTGAAATATGCATTACTAATTTAGGAAGAAAAAAGCATAACATCTTAAATTACAAGATCCAAAATGAACATAGGTTTCATACATTCAGCAATGGATAAATATAATGAAAAAAAACATTTTAAATTACCTAAATCTACAGAACTGTGCTAAGTTTTAGTGTTTTGAGAATTCAAACACAAATACCACTGGACAAAATAACAAACAAACAAATGTTATTATAGTCAATTATAAATTAACTGCAATTCAGAACCACTACCCCCCTTCCCCCCCCCCCCACCCTTTCTTCTCACAAACTAACTGTCCACAATGTATGAAATTCACGCGCATTAAAACTCATTTTGTCCTTAACACATAATTTTCTATATAATCTCCGCCCACTTCTATGACCTAATGCAAATGCAAAACAAGGACAGGTAAGCCTTGTCTATTATTAGGGTGTTACTTTTTCGGGACCCCACTTGAGGGGAAGAAAGATTTGACTGACTGCCTCCTTAACAAGCATGTCATAAGAGTTAACTACTCAGGGGTTTCCTTCAAGGTGCAGCTGCCTGAGAGGTGAGGAACCAACAGTCTACATACTAATACACCAGATCTGTGAAACGGGTGTACACACAAAACTTAATACTGAAGTCCAGAAGCGGATGAACAACCAGAACTTTCAACCAGAGTTTACAGCTGGTGAAAGCAAAGAAGAGGATTTCTCCACAGCATGAATAACATCTTCAGGTCTGTTTCTGTAAAGTTTTAACTCTCTGAACCCAGTGGCCAACGGTGCTCTTTATCAGCTGCACAACATCCATACATACAAACACTTATGAATGTTCACCATAATCCCTGTTTCCACATCTATAAATTCTACAAGAAGTTGCTGTGTGTAACACATACTGTCCTCGCCCTTCATGTCATTACAACAATGCAGTTGTTGTTGTGTTTGACAGATTGAGTTGCTATTTGATGAGTACACAATACTGACATACTTTGTATAGCTATATAGCTTTAATCAAGGCCATACTGTATAGCTATACACTTTATAGCTTTATAGCTTTAATCAAGGCCATACTGTATAGTTATACACTGTATAGCTATATAGCTTTAATCAAGGCCATACTGTATAGCTATACACTGTATAGCCATATAGCTTTATTCAAGGCTACTGGTGACCCCAGGAAAGAGCCCGTAGGCCAAAGCTGTTTATGTTGTGGACTAACATAAGGTTGAGGCTAAGTGTCACCCTTTAACCCTACCAGACCGCTGGCCCGATTTTCCGGGAATTTCTTAACCTGACGCTATACCGCTGGCCCTAATTTTCGGCTTTTTGCGTAGTAAGGGGAAAAGATGCGTCACGGACTAAAAATAACCACCTAATTGTTATCAATCCTCTTTGTCAGACATTGCAAATGTCTGCCTGCATGCGTTTGGACAATGTGTTGTTTTAAGTGAAAAAATTCTGAAAATTCACAATGAAACGAGTGGCTGATGAACCAAGTTCTAGGCTTTTCACAGTCCAACAGGTGATCGATACTTTGGTTTATTCAGACTCTGCGGAGTGATAATTTCATAAAGAATACGTTCTTGAAGTGACACTATCAGTGAGAGTGCGAATGATGAGGAAAATCTTGAAAATTATAAATCTTGAGATAGATTGATAGTAGGAGGGGGGTGTGTCCCTCAAACGGCAACATCTGGTGTTCACTTTGTGAAACAAAGTTGATCCTGATGAGTGGATTCAGACACAAAGGTGGAAGATTGGCACTAGATAAAAGGTAAGCCTATTTTCTACAATGTCTCCAAGTTTCATCATTTTCTAGCCACTCGTTTGCATGTAGCTAATATTTTTGTATATCAAGTTGGTTTTTTCGCGGTAATGCCCAGGAGCTCAGGTTATAGGGACAGTTAGGTCCAGGGCCTCAGGTCTAGTAGAATTAAGGTGATGCCGCCTGGGAAGTATACCAATGGGTATCTAGGAACATTAGAGGGACAGTAGCTCTGTAATCATTAATGTGTTCGCTAACAATAAAGAGACAGATGCACTATTATAGAGATGACTTGTGATGTTGTTGACACAGTTATCGGTGTTGGTGGAACAATGTGACTGTGTGTAACTGTGTTTTCTAAGCACCCTCTGATAGGGAACCCAATTAGTCTTCTCCGGTGCATCATGCACTTCAGATACAGTAAACAGGGGAAATTTAAATATCATCTGGCAAACAAGTTTTTAACGCACAGAAATTGCCCCATCATCAACAAAGCAAATCAAGAAATAAAACAGAAAACATTAAAGGAAATAAAAGCAGCTGATTAAAGATTACAGGAAACATTAATTTGTCCCAGGAAGCCCCAAAACAGACTTTATCTATCATTGCCACATGCCTGCATAATAAAAAAAAACTATCTTGTCTGTAATCAACTTCACGATGCTCCATGCAGAGTGGCAAGCATCACTTCAGAGGTCCCAGGTAGTTAGCATATTTTGGATATTCTCTCAAGGTTATGCCGGTGTGTTGGGAAATAAGCAGGTAGACAGACTGGCCGATTCTACACCTCTTGATGGTGAACTGATGTATGACAAGCAAGATGTTGTGAGGGCCGTTTAAGATCGAGTGAACAGTGCGGAAGCACAAACAGATCATTACGGTTTGAGGAGAACGGCACTGCAAGGAGTTACCAGGGGATCTAGCCGATGCTCAACACTTAAGGGAGAGGCGAGATGGATATGCAATCAGACAGTTACTGCTGCCATCGGAATTGGAACGCTTTGTTTGCTGCTGAAAATGGAGACAGAGCATAACATGACAATCAGCTTATGGGGGTGTCCCGAGTGCTATATTCTTAATTCAACATTCAATTCAGTCACCTTGTTAATGAGAAGTGAGTGAATATTAAAGGGTTGGTGTCTATGCAGCAGCATTTAGGATCACCAGTTATAAATAAAGATACTAAACATAACATGCTGAGAATGTGAAGGCAGAAAGGGGGGAAAGGATCGTGTGAACCAAATGGCCATTTTTAAAGATTTGTTGACATAAAATTATCCTGTAAGCCTCAGTGACAGAGGTCAAGGGGTCACAACAAGAGCCACCTGATATATATTTATTTCTACCCAAGAACATTATATAGTGCTACACTCTGAGTTTAATGATCACTCCCTTTACATACCTTGAAATGTTTCACACCACACACGCACAAAAAGATTAAAATGTAGATAAATTGATTTTGAAAAAAACAGTGGCCTATGTAAAACTGTTTGGGATGGGAAAGGTGGGGGATTGGGGGGATTCCCACGCATCTTGTCCCAATTGTGTTAGCTTTCCCAGGGCAAAAGGTAAGCAAACAACTGCAGAATACTATGGCTAAAGTAAAAATGGCAACAAGAGGGCTCACAGTTTCTGGTAAATAACTCTGTTACAAATATCCTGATTACATTCACCACAATGAATTAAAATGATGAATACATTTTCTCAAACAATCACTTTGATTCCATGAACAAATATTCCATCTGGCACATTATTTACATCAGCATTGTGAAAAACAAACTTACAGTATATACAAAGGTCAGTCGTCTGGCTGCACTAGCTGACCACACAGCTCTTTCTACAGTTCATTGGAGGCGACTCACATGGGTTCAAATATTTGACTTTCTTGTGTTTGTCCCGGTGGACAAAGTTCAACATTCGAGCCCGTGTCTTGTTGGTCAGTGCGTAGGACTTGAGGTGGGACTTGATGCTGTTGGGCAGGGGCAGTTGCTCGATGCCGTAGATTGTCGTACAGGAGACTACGGTCCGGCATGCCAGTTCCTGGAGGCTGAACACTGCAATGAACAAATTCACACTGAAACAGCCAATGTCCTTGATATCTAGCACATCGTCTTCTTCTTTGCTGAACACTCCAGCCGAAAGTACTGGTTGTCAGTCCACTTTAGGACGTTGATCAGTTTCCAGGACTTGGGTGTTGCATGCATATCTATGTTACAGATACAATTTATGTGTGTGCAGACTGTTGGTTGAGACAAATGCGCTCAGCAGCATCTGCATCCCATCCAGCATAACATGACAATCAGCGATGGTGGCACAGTGATTAGTGTTTCTGCTTACCAACACGGCGGTTTATCAGGCTATCAAGTGGGAGACATGGACACCCTCAACCCCCCCCCCCCCCCCCTAGCTGTCAAAAGCAAAAATAAACATCCTAACATACATTATCTATGATGTGATGACAGCACTAGGCATGTGGCCCTAAATACTTAGGCTCATGACTCTCCTGTCTATGTAGCCCTAAAACAAGTGGTAATTATGGACAGTAATGACAGTACAGTTCACGCAGTAATTGAGGTTCAACCCGCAGAAGCGCCTAGATTCTTTCCTAAACCAGTACGGAAACTTTTGGGTTGCCATAGCTTTACAGTGTGGGCGCAAGATAATTTTCTAAGTCTTGTTAGCAAAGTAAAGATATCATGAAAGAGAGTGATTCACCCCACTTCATTACCATAGCCTCATACAAGTGAAGATCTAACACTTCCAACCCATATGGCAATATATGCCTATTGATTATCTGTACCACTACCAACTAAAAGTGGTGAGTGAGCTGACTTACCAGCACTGTGATCTTACTCTACTTCTACAATGTTTCCCAGAAAACAATACTGTATCTTATATTTATTTTTGCTCCAAAAGACACTCTAGGACCTCTTCTTCTTCTTCTTTATTCAACGGCTCCACTGGAAAATGCTGGTTGTTATCAATCTGGACTTTGGCTTTGTGCCAGGGCCTGAGTTTTGTGTGTACATCCATTTTACTGGCTTATCTGTGTGCAGCTAGTTGTTCCTTGCCGCTCGGGCAGATGCACTCTGACTTCGAAGAAAGTCCCCAATTTGTCAACTCATTCGACATGCTTACTGGGGTAAGCAGTGGGTCTATTCTTGTTTTTCCCCACAACAGAATCCGGGAAAACCACATGGGGAGGGTTAATTCTAAAGGGTTGTCCTAATTTTACTGTATGAACAAATACCTGATTATAATTTATATCAGTTTAAAGCAATATTGGTCCAAAAAAATGTATTTATACATTTATAATTCAAAATGTGCGGTGTCCGTGGCTTAGGCATTGCGAGTCCGACTCGTAATTCTAGCGCGATCGAAACCCACTGCTGGCTGCGTGGATTTTTATCATGGCATGGGGCGTCGCGGGTGACCCAGCCTAAAATGGGTACCAGGATAATGTCCTGGGGAAGTAAAGATGGCCGGCGTAATGATGATCATATTACCCACCTAGTGCTGATTGGTCTGTAAAAATATGGGTGCTCTTCCCATATGCCCGATGCGCCTAAGGCGTAAAAATGGATCTTTACTTATTCAAAATGTCTTCATGTGTTTCAAAGGGCAAACAAAATCTGTCCACCTGGCTGACCGGCTTAACTAGGGGTAGGGCGTATATTATGAATGTTCCGAAAAATGATGCCAACGCTTATTTCAGGTCAGGTACTAGCTTTTGGGAAACACTGTAGTTGTTGCAACATATTTCTCTCTGATCATTAGGACTGTGGGCCAAGCCAGATTATTCAAATTAGGACTGTGGGCCAAGCCAGATTATTCAAATTAGGACTGTGGGCCAAGCCAGATTATTCAAATTAGGACTGTGGGCCAAGCCAGAAAATATTCAAATGCAGGACTGTCAACTGTGGGCTAACAGAAAAAGCCAGCAATTATTCAAATTAGGACTGTGGGCCAAGCCAGATTATTCAAATTAGGACTGTGGGCCAAGCCAGATTATTCAAATTAGGACAGTGGGCCAAGCCAGATTATTCAAACAAGCAAAGACTTGTCTGAGAAAGTCCAATAATCAAAGTACTAAAACAATCAAAGTCTACTCCACAACACTGTCAACTATAGGATGCTAACAGAAAAGCAAGCAATCTGGCCTGCTCCAACCTCAATCAAGACAAAGCTGTGTGGTACAAGGGGAGGTATGGTTTGCACGATGGCTTTCATCAAGGATACCAGTCTCCTGGTACAAATTTTCTGATAGAAGGATCGAAGAATAAAGTACTTCTGCACTACACAGTAAAGGACCGGTTTATGCCAGTGGTACAATGAGCATGTGGTGCTAGATAAAACCTGGTTTTTTACTAATATCCTACCCCAGATGACGTCACAGTACAGTCCAACATTTTAGAGGGTGGTAAGATCTGGTTTCCCGGCTTTCTGATGCTTTTAACGACCCTAGAACATCTAGAACTGGCACTTACACCAACCCACCTATGTCCCGCAATCGAGTGCAGCCTAGGTCCCATGACTGCATGCAGCCTAGGTACCACGACTGCATGCAGCCTATCTACCACCCCCTGAAATATTAGACTGTCCCGTGACCTGTGGATTTCCCGTTTGGGGTAGGATATTAAGAAAAGCACCAAAAGTGCTACTGACGCTATCCATATCCCCAATACAACCATAAACCCCTGCATGATATAATTATTCTCTGTAGGTCTTATATATTTTTTCGTTTTACAGATCAAGTAGCACT
This sequence comes from Candidula unifasciata, assembly GCA_905116865.2. NCBI lineage: Eukaryota > Metazoa > Mollusca > Gastropoda > Stylommatophora > Geomitridae > Candidula > Candidula unifasciata. Next base: position 223,573 of record CAJHNH020002935.1, read on the forward strand.
CAGTTACAAGATGATGTGGTGCAACTTCATGGTGATTCAACAATGGCAACCGGGTCGCCTTTGGCTGGTCGGCAAACCACTTTGTCACCAGTCAGGACAGTATTTAGGTCTGTCTCCTTTGATTGCATCAATACTGAAGTCCTGTTCCAGGCTACATTTAGCGGGCAATGCTAAGCCATTTTTAAATGGCGCAAATAATCTGGTCACAATTATAAGCAAAAGCTCCCCATTTGGCGATGCTGGCTGAATATGAAGATTATTTTTCCCCGCAAAGCCAGGCAAGACTCCAAGGTGATTGCCTTTACTTCTCCTACTAATTTCTGGTACCCATTGTCACTGGATTTTGATCTTGATTAGTTTTTAAAAAATTGTTGAAAATATTTCTGCTTTATTTGTGACTTTCTTTATCTGCTCCCTACACAGATATCATCATTCTCCCCGTGTGGGTACCAGGCCCATTGTGGGGGAAAACCAGAATAGATTGACTGCTTTCCCAACAAGCATGTCATGAGAGACGACTGATTGTGGGCTTCCTTCGAAGTCAAAGTGCATTTGCCAGAGCGACAAGGAACCAACAATCTGCATACATTAAGTCAGATCTGTTAAACGGATGTTCACGCAACACTCAGGTTCTGGAACAAGACTTAAAGTCCAGAGGCAGACAAACAACCAGAACTTTCCACCTGGAGTGTACAGCTGGTAAACGCGAAGAAGAAGCGATTTCATCAAAACACATATACAAAGTGTTATAAATTACAGAATGAGACACCTTCATCTCTCCCATCTTCCAATTACCAACATAAATGATTTAAAAAATAAAATAAAGGGGTCTGAATGATATTCAACACTGATGGGGAAACAGGGGCAGACCTTTATTCAGACTGTTCTCTATGAGCATGACTTCTTTGTTGGCTACTGAAGAAGGAGACGGAGCACATGTGGGAATGCCCTGAGTACAGTGATGTCAATTCTTGATTCACTCGTTCTTTCATTCACTAAAGAACAAACTGCTACTTACCTCTGTTGAAGCCGAATGCTCTACTCATTCCATTTCTCTTCAAAGCCAAACGAGACAGTTCAGCAAACGACTCCGTGACATTAAAGTCGCACAGGGGACTCACTTCAAAAAATGCCATGTTGTTTTTCTCCGCGTACTGCTCCGCACATGCTTCGCTGATCTGGCGGCGAAAGGCCAAGTGGAGGCGGTTTCCCACCAAAATCTTAGGAACACCTGGGGCATGCTGGGAACAGCAGACAGAAGAAAATATGAGATCATGTGCCCCAATTATTCTGAACTTGTTCTTCTTTATTGTGTTCCCCAGTTGTAAAGTCCAGCAGAAAGCCCAGGTTGTTCATCCACTTCTGAACACTAGTCCTTTACCCAAGGCTTGCTTTAGTTTATATGTTTAACAGATCTGGTACATTTATGAGCAGACTGCTGGTTCTCTCGCCTCTCTGGCAGATGTATTCTGACTTTGAAAAACATGTCGATCCCATCTATGCTGGTGAGGCTCCTGGTCAGAAACCTGCTGCCAGGATGATGATGGAGAGGTGCAGACAAGTCTTGGCCAATATGTGCCCTGGTCGTGGTGCACCACTACAAGTTGTTGAGCTCCTCTGCACCTTCCCCCAGCTCTTAACAAAACACACAACTTCTTTGTAAAAAATATGCAAGAGTTAAACAAAATAAACACATATTTCACAATCAACTATGACTTTAAACAAAGAACAAATAGCATTATTTCTTCTTCTTCTTCTGCGTTAATCCGAAGATATAATTGCGTTGTGTCAGTTTACAGCATGGCTGCGATATTTGCACCTTTCGGCCAATACATCCGATTTTTGTGGGCATTTGTTGACCGGGTTAGCCTTCTCGGATACTATTATTTAAGAATACACAAAATATACAGGTGTCGAAAAAAATTATATCATATTTTAATATCAACACTGATTTATAAAATAAGACAACAGCCATTATTTAAGACACAAAAAAAAATTCCATATTATGAAACAACTTAGTGACACGTGTTTAAACCTTGTTGGAAAGGAGTGCATGGATGACAGAGAGATAAATATAGCTTGACCACAAGGTGAAATGGCTAAATATGAACACTGACATGATCCAAGACTCAGGCTATGTGAGTGTGAATCAAGCGTATTGGAATGGCAGATGTTGGCGAGGAGTAATAACCACGGTAATTTCACCCCAGATGAAATCATCTTTATAGATGGCGCAGTGCTGAAAGGCAGTAGAAGTGAATGGGGGTTCAAAGCAAAACTAAAGGGACGTCGCTTAGGTCAACAAAGCCTGACATGACACCACGATATCTAGTTTGAGAATGGAGGTAGAGGCAGTCACTGCAGCCTTCTGCTGGCTTGGAAAACCTGGTATACAAACATTGTAATTGCAACTGACTCACAGAGCATGTTGAAAATTGTAGAGACAGGTTCCGAGTAGTAAGTATACTTTGGATATTTTCTCCAGGAATGCGGGTGTGTTGGGAAAGAATAAGCAGATAGGCTGGCAGGTTTGGTGGTGAACTGATGCACGATAAAAGCTAGATGTTGCAAGGGTCTCTGGCAGTGAGTAAACAGTGCAGGGGACAAACAGATCATCCTGGTTTCAAGAGAATAGTGCTGCACTGAGTGACCTGGGAATCTAGCCGATGAACAACACTCACAGGAAAGGTGAGACAGATATACACCCAGGTAGTACAGGAAATGGAACTCTGCACCTGCTGCTGAAGATAGGGGATGTAGCGCTTATGATAATGTCCCCAGTGCTACATTATTGATTTTTTTTTTTTTACATTCATAACCAAACAAACGAGTAGCTGATAAATAAAAACTGTTAATACTTGTGAAATACCTCATCGATTTCTTTGATCCATCTGTCAATGCCATCAAAAGACCACTTGTTTGTAATATCATAGACCAGGAGAATCCCCTGCAACACAATTATGGCACACTTTAATTTACATCTCATAGTCTGTGTAGGTTCCTAAATTCATGTACAGCGGGGAAATCAACACTTGGTTCAGCGAACCTGATGGGGGGCACCGGCAACGAGCTGTGGGGTGTAAAGAGCACAATGAGGCGTGTAAAACACCCTGGCTACCAACACTGCACCCAACTCCATCTCCAGTCGTCTCAACTTGTCCTTTCACTCGCCACAAGCGAGAGAATGAGGTCAACAACATTGTGCAACACAGGTGCCTCATTCTCTCCAGACCATAATAATCTTTCTCTACTGATTCCGCTGCTTGTTCCCAAAGGGCCTTGACCACATCTGCCTTGTCATGTATCAATTCACCACCCAGTGGTGCAGATCCAGTCTGTCTGCCTGTTTATTTATTACCAGAAGTAAAGAACCCTTTGCCACGTTTTCAATCGTACTGGGCATATAGTGCCCCATCTAGCCTATCCTCTGAGTAGCGGTCCCAAATTATCGAGGCCAAAAATATACCCTAATAGGGTATCTAGTATAGCCCCACTCCGCGCCGCTTAGCGGCACGGGAGATACACTCGGCGGTGGCAGTACTCGCCGGACATCCGCAATTTACATGTGACTGAGGCCCTGTTAGGGTATATTTTCGGCCTCAATAATTTGGGGCCGTTATTCAGAGGATAGCCCCCGATCTATATTTTACAGACCAGTAGGCACTCAGTGGGTGATGTGGTCAACATCACGCTGGACCCAGGACTTGACCTTATACCCTGTAAGGCTGGGTCCACCTGAGAGCCAAGGCCACTGTTGAACAAAGTATAGCTCTGTTCAGTTTCGGAAACCCATAACCTTTAGATCCTCAGATGCATGTCTATTTGCTACACCATGTCGGCTCCCTAATAACAGGATTAACTGTTTTCTCATACAGTAAAATCAGTGAATAAAATAATAACTGTGAAATAAAATGAAGAACAAACAGTCACAATGTGTGCTACCATGAACAATTAACACTAACAGAAAGTAAAAAAACCGAATAAAAACTGAAACATAAAATACAATTAACAACAACTAGTTAGAACAGTGATTCCCAAACTGTGCGCTGCAGCACCCTGTGGAGCCGCGACCTTTCACAGGGGTGCTGTGAAATATTGTAAAAGCTTCATAATTAATGTAACCAAGACACGAATAGTCATACTTTTACCTAGGTTAGGGCGCCGTGGAAAAATTTTAATTTTAAAAAAAGGTGTGACCAATAAAAGTTTTGGAAACAATAGTTAAAACAATGAACAACAAATTGACAGAAAGAAAAAAAACTAAATGTAAAAAAAAAAAAAAAAAAAATTTTTAACAACAAATATGCAGAATGTAAAACTGTAAAATGGTCCAAAGGACGTTGTGTAAATAGACGAGCGATTTTACAACAAATATCATTTAGATAGAATAAATAGACAAACATAAAAGCTGAACAACAAACATTCTGTTACCTGAGCTCCTCTAGAATATGACCGTAAAATTGTACAGAAACGACCTTGCCCAGAGGTCACCCTAGAAAAGACAATACAGATTTGAAGCAAACTCATTCCCATGAACTATATGAAACTGTAGTTAGTTCCACGATTATCTCCTCAGCCGAACTAGGTCACGCTCCATTGATACATTTTTTAGACTCGTCTGTTGTCCGGGGGGTTACGGTTATGTTGTTTCCTCTCTGGTTTGTCTTGCACTTAGGTTTTTCTTCCGAGAAAGAGAATGCCTGTGACAGAGGTTGCAACACTCTCTAGGGGGGTTGTGGGTTAGACTGAATGTTTCTGTAATGTTAAAAGCACTGGCATGCTTAAATATACAACACGCCATATCAAGGGCATTGCCGAACACCCCCCTAGCAGTATGCGAAGGTCGGGTGACTGAAGGTCGACCAATCAGAAGTGAGCTGGTGGGGAGATTATCGTGGAACTGACCAAAACTGTTTGTTTGGTGTGGTGTGACTTCCGTATGGATGTAACTACACCTATCATAAAGTGTTTAAACACATCCCTAACACCTGTAAATTTTCACTGGCTAATGGGAGTGTCTCCAATGCTGTGATGTCAATTCTCAACTCCATTCAAGCAACACATTAATAGAAGCTCTAGTTCCAGTGTGTACGTTACATTCTGTTAAAGAGGGCACTGTCATCTAGTTCAGCATTTCTCAAGGTTTTTTCCACTGTGGCACCCTTGTCGGGAAAAAAATTGTTGTGGCACACCTACTCTTAAAGCGGCTTGAATACGTAGAAAAAGAAGGAAAAAAGGGCAAATTTGATATTCAGTTGTCTTTAATGCGAAGAATGAAACTGTTTGGATGAATTTTTTATTACTTCCTTTATGTTTATGGGAAGTTTAGTTAACTGTACCCCCAAATCACTTGAAGGTTGCTACAGTATCTGGTTGTTTTTTTTTTTTTTTTATGTAAGCTTACGTTAAGAATGCACTGCAGCCTTGCCAATAGCCCTATATTCTGATTGCACCTGCATCCAGAACTTTTTTTGTCTTCCTTCAAGGTATTTCTGTTTTAAACTGCTGTCTTCGCTGACCTCAAGCATCCAGAACTCTTCTTGTCTTCCTTCAAGGTATTTCTGTTTTAAACTGCTGTCTTCACTGACCTCAAGCATCCAGAACTCTTCTTGTCTTCCTTCAAGGTATTTCTGTTTTAAACTGCTGTCTTCACTGACCTCAAGCATCCAGAACTCTTCTTGTCTTCCTTCAAGGTATTTCTGTTTTAAACTGCTGTCTTGGCTGATCTCAAGCATCCAGAACTCTTTTTTGTCTTCCTTCAAAGTATTTCTGTTTTAAACTGCTGTCTTGGCTGATCTCAAGCATCCAGAACTCTTCTTGTCTTCCTTCAAGGTATTTCTGTTTTAAACTGCTGTCTTCACTGGTCTCAAGCAGATTATGAAAAATTCTTTATTATTGCTGTGGCACCCCAAGAGGAACCCAGTTTCAGAACTGCTGATATAGTTAACTCAATCCGTACCAATCCACTGCCCCTATTTCTGTCAGTTTCTATTTTTTATACAGTAAAAAAATCGTTAACACAAATTCCAAGGTACCCCCACACACAAAATATCAATAATTCATGTCAACAAAGTTCAATGCTAACAAGAGGACTCAAATTAATACATTACAGTTCCTGTTTGAGTTACGGGGCCACATTTAGGAGAAAGCAGAATAGACTTCTTGACCCCTTAACAAGCACGTCGTAAAATTTGATTAACTAGGGTGTTTTCTTTAAAGTCGGAGTGCATCTGCCAGAAAGGTAAGGAACCAAACCAACAGTTTGCATACAAATAAACCAGTCTATAAAACGGATCTGCACGCAGAACTTGAGTTCTAAAACAATACTAAAGCCAAGAAGTGGACGAACAACCAGAACTTTATGCAGAAGTTTACAGCTGATGAATGCTAAGAAGAAGAAGACACTGTGGAAGAGATGGGGCCTCAACGCATCATATTCTCAAAGACAGTAGTGGGTAGACTGAATACAACTTTTACTGTGGAGATGGCACACAACTTTTTTTTTGAAAGTAATAATTATAGGCAACCGTTAGTTCCTAGGCACACTGGAGCCGTGCAAACCAACTTTACATCCCCAAAACAATCATTGATGGATGTTGACCAGGAAGCCTAAATCAATGTTAAAAAACGAGTCTCAGTGCAGACTGAACCGATTACCGCCAGGCAAGCGAACAAAGCCACTAAAGCTGAATTATCTTCTTCCTTCATCTAACGGAACTGCTGTGCTGTAGCGACTAAGCGCTCATCTGTGGATCGGAAGGTCATGGGTTCATGTCACGACAGAACCAGACTTTTTTAATATATTTTTTTTAAAAGACCTTGGCTCCCAGGTCAACCAAATCTTGAATGAACCAATAACCCCCAGGCAAGCAAACAAGCCACCAAAGCCCAATTATATTCTTCACTCATCTGACAGCACAGCCATGGTGTAGTGAACCAGGTGTGCTCATCTTATCAAACCAATTTTGCCTGTGTGTAAAAAATGACCTATGCTCCCAGGTCGATCCAGCCTTATATGGGTAGCAGGTACAAACCTGGAAAGTAAGGTTTGGCTGATATGGGTAGCAGGTACAAACCTGGAAAGTAAGGTTTGGCTGATATGGGTAGCAGGTACAAACCTGGAAAGTAAGGTTTGGCTGATATGGGTAGCAGGTACAAACCTGGAAAGTAAGGTTTGGTTGATATGGGTAGCAGGTACAAACCTGGAAAGTAAGGTTTGGTTGATATGGGTAGCAGGTACAAACCTGGAAAGTAAGGTTTGGCTGATATGATGTTGGCCTCATCACCCACTGAGTGCCGATTGGTCTTTAAAATATAGGTCTAGCCCTATATGCCTAAAAGCGTGGAAGAGGGTGCTTTACTTTAAAAACTTTATTCATCTCAGGACATAATTGTAGTCTGTTCATTTACAGCACATATGTAACATTTGTGTCTTTCAACCTAAAACATCTGACTTTTTTTAGGTATCACTTTTTCAGGTATCAGTTTCCCAGGTATCCTTCACGGGGTCCCAGATCTGAATTATCACACTGAAAATGAAAATGCAAGATTGGGGGAAAGGACTACTCACCACAGCTGCAGTTTGACTCGCTTGCCATCTAACAGAATTGTCGTAGTTTTGTAGTCAATGCCTAAACATAGACAGACAATGAGACAATTATTGACAAATCACTGTTTATAATAAGTACTAAAATATGACAAATCCATGTCTGTAATATGTACTAAATTATGACAAATCAATATCTGTAATAAATAAAATATGACAAATCCATGTCTGTAATATGTAATAAAATATGACAAATCAATGTCTGTAATATGTAATAAAATATGACAAATCAATGTCTGTAATATGTAATAAAATATGACAAATCCATGTCTGTAATATGTACTAAAATATGACAAATCCATGTCTGTAATATGTAATAAAATATGACAAATCAATGTCTGTAATATGTAATAAAATATGACAAATAAATGTCTGTAATAAGTACAAAATATGACAAATCAAATGTCTGTAACAAGTACAAAATATGATAAATCAAATGTATATAATTAGTATTAAAACATGACAAATAAATGTCTATAATAAGTAATAATCTATGACAAATTAATGTCAACAAGTACAAAACATGACAAATCAAAGTTTATAATAAGTACTAAAACATAAGAAATCAAAGTCTGTATTGAGTAATAAAATATGACAAATCAATGTCTATAATCAGTGCAAAATATGACAAATCAATGTCTATAATAAGAACTAAAATAGGACAAACAAATGTCTATAATATGTTCTGAACACAACACAATGTGACTAGACAGGTTAATGGAGGCGAAATGGAAGAGATGAGCACAAATACAAGTGAACAGTTTTGACTAAAGCCTCTATCAATGAAGTACTCAATACAACAACACAAACTGTGTCTACAAAAAGCACAAGACAACTGAGCTTTTAAACAATGTGTCTACAAAAATATATGTTACTAGATATAGACAAAAATGGGCTATACTACAAATAAGACAACATCTGAATGGGGTTGGGGAGTATTCACAATGTTAACTGCCCCTTAACACAGAGCGCAGTTAAACATGTTGACCAGAAATCAGATGTCACTGAGGAGTGTGTAAAACTGCTTGACTTTTTAAGTATTGAATAAAACCCCTCCAAACTACATGTTTTTGTGTTAGGGGACCTGAGGACAATTTTTTTTTTTAATAAATCAATTGATCAATCAATTTGTCCTCTTCTGGATGCTACTTAAAGATTTACCATACCGTCGAAGGATTTAAAAATCTCGGTCTGGATGGCAGACCAACAAGACAGATCCCAGGTACTCTGTTCAACCCCCAGAAAAGTTATAATTAGGGAACCTATGAGGGGCTACACCAGCCAGGTATATAATCTTCAGGCCTCTACATGTGCAGATGGAGTATATTCACAGAAGCATATTGGACCTCTTGCACCACTGGAGTGTTCCTGTGCCAAATATGTGATGGAATTCATCAAGGACTGGGCTCGTCACAGAGCAGAATCAGGCTATCCTCTGAATAACAACCAAAAACACATCCTGATAGGACTTCAATCACATGTAAATTGCGGACTTCCTCCGATGAACACATCGCGGCAAAACTAGGATTACTGTCCGTTGACAATTTCAAGAAATGGAATAATACACATGATAATAACGACATAGCAGGGACACTATGAACTCTGACGCAGGTTAGCGATAGTGTTCTTCCGATTAAACTCACCGCCGAGCGTATCCCCATGCCGCTAAACGCGGATGGGGAACTAAACTAGATGGCTAGACGGCGCAGGAGATACTCTTGGCAGTGAAAACTGTGTTACCAATGCAGCACCGACCATATTAAGCAGAGTTTCAATTGTGCCACAGCCACAAAGAGCAGATTTTCGGGCACTATTTTCAACTTCTGTGCAACTATTTTCAGAAATAATGAGGCCCTGCCAGGGTGTGTTTTTAGCCGCCACAATATGTGGCCGTTATTCGGAGGATAGCCCAGAATCAAGTCTATACAGTTGGATAACTGGGACAATGATCAAGTCTGGGTGAGTTTGTTGCTGTGGGCTTGTGTTACTCTACCCTCTCTGGTTATTGTGTAACACAGGTCTCTCTTAGCCTGGCTGCCTGCGATAATATGAAACTGACTAGTTGACAGTTGTACTTTTTGCTTGGACTGAGATGTGTCATGGTACATATTTAAATGTGCTGTTGATATTTCAGATGCTGTTTGAGATCAGTTCTGTAAATTGTAAGAATTTATATTTATTTTGTTATGGTGGTGGTGTTCTTCTTCTTCTTTTGTCATCTCACTTCTTTTTCTTTGCCTTCACCAGCTGTAAACTCTGGCGGAAAATTCTGGTTGTTCGTCTACTCCTGGTCTGCAGTCTTGTTCCAGAACCTGAGTGTTGCGTTTGCATCCATTTGACAGATCTGACGCATGTGTGTGCAGACTGTTGGTTTCTTGCCTCTCAGGCAGATGCACTCCGACTTTGAAGGAAGCTCTCAATTAGTCGACTCTTATGACATGCTTTTGGGTAGGCAGTGGGTCTATTCTTGTTTTCCCTAGAATAGGGCCCCGGAACCCACACGGGGAGGGGGTCATCTCACTGATACCAGGTTGTAGCAAAATGTTGAGGTTTCCTGTATTTGTCTTGCGCTTTTGTATGGCTTGGGTGATGGATTTGTTCCATCTTTTTTTTTTCCAGGTTTCGGCTACACCATTTACCCACTGTTTCTTTGTTTTCCTCGCAGATGTTCTGCTGTTAAAAGACTCCTATGCAGTTTGGCCTAGCTGCATTCTCACTAGATGGATGAATCATTTCATTCTGTTTGTATAACCTAGACATGCTCTTATTCCAACTTAATTTCAAATTTTGGTGCCCGTAACCCTGTCTCTTCTTGTGTTGTTAGTGATCTTGCGGAGACAGCACATTTCACATGTTGTTATAGTTACTTTCTGTTCTAGAGTGCCTTTTCAATATAATACACTGTGTTACTTACTACTTACGTTGTTACATTTCAACACTTCTTACCACTACTAGCATATCCGTATGGAGATTCAGAAGCTCCGTCGTCCATCCCTGAAAGCAATTCTTCTTTACCAACATCACTATCACCAACAAGTAAAAACTTTAACAGGTAATCGTAGGACTTATCCCTTGTTCTGTTGGTTGTTGCTGAAGCAGCAGCAGCAGCAGCCGCCGTCGGAGCAGAAACATGTGAACTGCGAAGTGGCGACGGCGACGAGTTTAAAGCAGCACACATTGTGCCCGTCTTTCTGATCAGTCGTCTAACCCATCACCCACCACATGAACATAGCATATACAGTTCCATTTAGCCAGAATGGTGTGGAGAAAGACTTATACAGACGTATGTTTATTGTTCGGCTACAATCGTTAACCGTTGGGTTGGCCGCCATTGACGTTTCTCTGATCGACTATAGCACATTTCCGGTTCTCTGGGGGTGTGTTTCCGGTCAGCTTTCTGTCTTGAACTGAAGTATACAATTTTAGATTTTCTTTTGGGCTCCTAAAATGAGTAACGTCTTCTTTTTAACGTTCATCGGTTGTAAACTCGGCAGAAAGTTCGGGTTGTTCGTCCAGTTCTGGAGGTTGGCTTTTTTCAAAATTTTGATTTACGTGCGCAGCCGTTTTACAAATCTGACGTATTTGTACTATTGTGAGTTTATCGCTATGTAGGAACATGCACTCCGACTTCGAATTAGTCACTTTTTACGACCCCCTCCCCTCCCCCTTCTGTTTTTCAAACCCTAATATGGAGCCGTAAAACCCACACTAGGAATTTAGTACCCTAATTGTATTTTTGTTTCTTTCAATATCCACAAACCATGAGTTGTTAACCTTTTGGATCGGTAATATGTATATTGCAACCCTGTGGCCTTGATTCCATGATAGAAACCTTAAATCTGTTAGTTTTTCTGCCTATTCCCGGGGGTGAACCTGGACCACAAGAAGATCGTCACCTGGTCGCCGCGCAGTCATGTTAACCGACTACGCCAAAGAGCCGAGCACCCTAATTGTATAAATTGGTTAAAACACAAGAAATGAACTTATCACATATGACAGAAACATCCAGCCTCCTAACCCCCCTCCCCCACTCTTCACCTTTCTCCGCACAAGTAATTATTGCATGTATTGAACTTGTTTTTTCGGTAGAGGTAGGGAGATTCTTAATAAATTCCGGGATTTAATGCCGCTTGGCTAGTAGTCACCACGGACTGTGCAGATTATAATATTTTAAAAATACATAACCACACCGAGGATTCGAACTTGATCTACCGCACGAGAGACCAGGGTTTTGAATCGTTCGGCCAGTCAACCTTTGGACGTTATTTTAATCAAAGTATGAGAGAAGTCGGTTACTGGAGTTCCTTGAGTTTTTTTTTTTTTTTTTTTTGACTCTGGGCTCTCAAGCCAGAGACCTGCGTTTGAGTCTTCGGTAAGGCTGGGAATTTTTTTTTTTTTTTCAGGACCAAAATAAAATCCTCACCTGCACAGTCGGGGCGGCAGTACCAGCCGTGACGTCGTAAATCCTCAGGCTCAAAGACACCCCTTTCTACACCGCAACCGACCCGTCTGCATCGAGATACCAGCTAAGTGATTATGTGTATCTATGTAGTATTGCTTAATTTGTATGTGCTGATGAAGGCTCCATAGCCGCAACGTTCGCGTTTTGTTTGTATTTGTTATATTGTGAAGCTTGCTAATATACTTTTCTTTCGGTTTTACATCTTTTCTTTGTATAATAAAGGCAGTAATTGAATTTTTTTTTTTTTTTTTTTAACTTCCTAAAATTACAAAATTTCATTCCCAATGGCAGACCAACAGGGCGAATCAGAAATATATCACTCAACCTGCAAAATGATTATAATTGCAGCACCCGTACCGGTACACCTGCTGACATGTCCAGGTTAGTTGCGTATCCTTTACAGGACGTTGCAGAACCAATCCCAACAGCCCCTGGCTGTTGTGTGGTTTTTCTAGGCAAAATTACGTCCAGTAATTTGCCGTTGCTTCCTGGACGGTCGGCTTTCTTGAGACCACTGTCGAAACCAAAGCAAGGCCCATGGCCCGCAGCTAGGATCGAACCCGTCAACCTGGCATTACGCAGCGTTCTCATCGACTTAGCCACAGAGCCAACAATTACTTTCTAGAAAAGGTTACCAGAGCTGGAGAAACCAGCTGCTTACGTCATCACTGCTGTGAATCCTAGCACGACTGGTACTGGTCATGGCCCTATAGCACACTCAGAAGTTTGGACACGCTGTGCTAGGTAATTTGTCATCATCTGTAGCTACAGATTCCAGTCCTTGGTGTTCTGGATCCATTCTACTGATGATATCCCTCCATGCCACTGTCTTAAGCCATCCACCATTGTTTCTCTTGGTTTGCCTATGCCAACGCCTTCTCTAATAAATAGAGAAGGCCCTGGCTTTTGCTACCAGTGATCTTCCCGTGCTCTTTTTCTCATTACATGACCAAAAAAGTTTTGTTTGCTAGGTAACTTTAATAAACAAACAGACCGATCGGCACTCAAAGAAAGAAGTAGAATGTTAGAAGGACATCCCTTTACAACATAAATTTAAAAAAAATCTATATTTACCGTTTAAACGGCGACTATCAATTGCTCTTCAAAGACTAAAACAACTGAATAAATTATGGAATTGTACAGATAGAATTACAAAGGTCAGATTTTTAAGAGCATGCATCTTTCCCATTGCAACATACGCATGTGAGACCTGGACACTTACTAAACAAGCGGAACAGCGCATAAATGCATTTGAATATAAATGTTACAGACAGGTTCTAAGAATATCTTGGGTAAAGAAAAGAACAAATGCATCCATACTTCAAGAGCTGAATATTGAAGAGGGTTGGCTAGTAAAGACAATGAAACAAAGAAAATTGAAATATTTTGGTCACTTGAAACGTCATGGAAGTCTAGAGAGAACAATAATGGAGGGGTATATGCCTGGGAAGAGAGGAAGAGGAAGGCCAAGGAGAAGATGGGTGCAGGATGTGGCAGATGATCTCCAGATGGGTGTATCAGACGCAGGACATCTTGCTCAGGATAGGAAGGTTTTCCGGAGGGTTGTTATGGCAGCGAGGTTCCGCGAGGGACATGCTACTGAATGAATGAATATTTACCGTATCGGCTCTGTGGCTAAGTCGATGCGAACGCTTCGTAATGCTCGGATGCCAGGTTCGATCCCAGCTGCGGGCCATGCGCCTTGCGCTTGTTTCGACAGTGGTATCAAAAAAGCAATGACAATCTACTGGACGTAAATTTGCCTAGAAAAACCACACAATAGTCAGGGGCAGTTGGGGTTGGTGCTGCAACGTCCTGTAAAGGATACGCAAACTAACCATACTTACCGTGCCGGGAATCGAAACTGTCACCTCCAGATATCGTGTGCGCTTAGCCATGGAAACAAGTGTACTAAGAACACGACCAACTTGGCACCTCTAAAAAAATTGTGTCTTTACTGGATATGTCTATCGTACAGCCTGAAATCCACAACTGTGGAATACAAACAGAATCCATATCAAACTACTGAAACTGCACCATGGGTTACATAAATTTATGTATTAACCAAGCATAGGTCGAATAACAAATACAGCAACAATTTACAAACAAAATAGACCGTAATGCTTTGTCTAAAAAAAACACAAACATTTAAAAAAGAGATTTGATTGGTGGGTTCCGTTGTGTTACGCGTCATTCACATTTAAAAAAAAAAAAGAAAAGAGAGGCAACCCTTAGGGCCGAAGAAAATTTATATATGTAATAAACAGACAATGTATTGATTTGCACTCACAGAAAGAAGTAGAAACATAGAAGAACACCCTAGACAACATAAACATTGAAAGCTATAGTTAACTTATTTATGTGCCAGGTTATGGCAGCGATGAACATGGAGCAGACAATGCGTTCACACTTTACCAGCACTTAATCATCTCAGTGATTAATTATGGATTGGGGTTACTCACTGTCTCAAAGAGTCAGCTAGAGAAACTGGAGAACATTCAGTATAAAGCTACGTGGGTGCTCCTGTGATGTATGCATGAGATACATCCTTGAATTGCCGCCATAGTTGCTGCAGGCTGTCATACCTCAGAGTAGCAGCAAAGAACACCCTCTGTATGAAGCTTTGGCTGCATGTAAGGGTCAGAGGCTGAAAAAGGAAAAGTCGTGGATGGCTCAAGCAGAAGACACAATAAGACAAGTATGCATGCTGGAGAACATTAAGCGAGGAGAAGAGTGGGTCAGAGTACCAGAGGAAAAGTCTGACGTGTAGGGTTATGATCACATTGGACCGGGAGTGCAGAGAGTGGCCAGCGGGTGCTAAGGAGGTGGAAGTCAAACAGTTGATTCACGACAATTCACGACTGACTGACTGACTTTATACTGGTTCCCCCCCCCCCCCCAGGACATCACACAAGCGATAAACACCTGATGACTCAATGTGCCACCATGTGGATGAGGATCACCGTGGAGAGGTCCCAGAAACCGCGTTCAGCCATTAGGCTATATTGCGGCCCCTGGCATGAGCCAGAGTGGAGCTTCAAATAACGACAAATTGCATCCTAAAAAGGACGGCAAAACAAGTAATCGGATTATTTATACAGATGGTTCGGTGTTGGGAGGAAAGAGAAATGCATGGGGGTACAGTGCAAATGCCAATGGAAAATCTTCAGTGCAAGACAGCCTAGCATATGACACCACAACATCTAACATGAGAATAGAGGTGAAGGCGGTAACTGCAGCTTTCCGGTGGCTAGAGAACAAGATACATACACGTGTCGTAATTGTCATCATCATCATCATAAACCACTTCTATCGTTAAGCGTCGTGGGGAGTAATAATTTGCGATCCATTGCACGTTGGCTTCCACTGGCTATTGTCATGCCGTGAAGGCGTATAGTGTCATTAATGTTGTCGACCCATGTTTTCCGCGGCTGTTCTCTTGCTCTTGTAGTTGATCTTCTGATATGTAGTGCTTGTGATGGTATTTGATCTTGCTGCATTCTAACGAGATGGCCAAACCACTTGATCTGCTGTTTTTCGATGAATCTAGTACAAGGTGTCGTTCCCACAATTTGCCTGTAAGTTTCATTATTCACTCGATCTCGTATGGTTAGGTTGGCTGCTTTTCTCAGGCACCTTATCTCGCAGGTGGTAATTTTGCGTATATGGGCTTTAGATAATGTCCATGTTTGGCACTAGTAGCTTAATGTTGGAATGAATATGCTATTAATAATCTGTCTCTTTGCACTCATAGCTATGCTTGGATGTCTTAATAATGGTGACAATTGGCATATAAGTGCACTTGCTTTCTGGCATCTGGTTTCTATTTCTCTGTCAATTCTACCATCGTAATTGTAACAGACTGAAAGCATGCTGAGAACGGTGACGGCTTTGAGCAGAGTGGCAAGCTTCACTTAGAAGGTCACGGGCAGTGAGCATACTTTGGATCTTTTCTCTAGGCGATGCCGGCGTGGTGGGTAATGAACAGACAGACATATTGGCTGGATCTGCACCATTTGGTGGTGAATTTATAAATGACAAGACAGATGTGGTCAAGGCCCTTTGGGAACAAGCAACGGAATCTGTAGAGAAACAAGATTATTAAGGTCTGGAGAGAATGAGGCACCTGGGTGTAACCTGAGGGTCTGGCCGGCTCACTACACTCAGAGGAAAGTCAAGACGGACAAATATAAAAAAAATGGTGACCGGTACCATCAGTATTTAAACTCTGCGCTGGCTGCTAAAGATGAGGATGGAGCATGCACGGGAATGCTCCGAGTGCTCCAATGTCAATTCTTGACTCAACTCAACTGTACCAGGTAATGTAAGTGAATGTGCAGAGATATTGTATTGCTTCTGAGATCGAGAATAGTGACCTTTTTTTTTCTTCTTCAGGGCGCACCGGCGAGCTGGGATATAAATAAGCAGATAACTTGGTTATTTCTGCACGACAAAACTGGAAACTGACCTTTGGCAAGTAAGGTGTGGAGGGGCTGATTCTCTCAGCTGCTCCCTAAACGCCCTAACAAGACTAAGTGGTCCCACTAACCACGAATATGCGTTCTAGTTAGTTAGTCTACAAATTATCTTTATTGCACATCGAACCATTCAGTTCATAAGTGCTCGCATCCCCTCCTTAGTAAATCCCGCAGCGGCTGACGACACTAGTCCTGTGCTGGGTTCGCACTCTTCTTTGGCTTGCTGCATAGTGCTCTTGTCTGGCTATCCCCCTTTTAATATGTTGTTCTTGCAGTTTGGTCTTGGTTGCGGATGCAGTCATCACTTAATCTCGCTAACGTCTTACTTCTCATAGAGCGTTCAGAATATCAGCATGGTCCATGGCTAGTTCACAGTAGCTTCACCTGCAAGCCGATCAGCTTGCTCATTTCCTTGCTAGCCTGCTTGCCCTGACGAAAATATGAAACCGATACGTGTCAGCTCCGACCCCTTTAGAGACACCAACCAGTCTTCGCATCCAGCCCTCACTATGTATAGAGAAAAGCCTTTAAAAAAAATCCTTTTTTTTTTTTACTTTATCCTCACTGTCCCACTATATGCTCAGTCTATTTCTCTATTCCCCTCCATCATTTGAATCACTCTGATATCAAGGATGGAATCTTCTTCGATTTCACCAGCTGTAAACTCTGCCAAAAGTTCTGGTTGTTCATCCACTCCTGCTCCAGAACCTGAGTGTTGTGCATGCACCAGTTTTACAGATCTGATTCATTTGAATGCAGACTGTTGGTTTCTTGCCTCCCAGGCAACTCCCAATTAAGTAGACTCTTATCACATGCTTCTGGATAGGCACCGAGTATATTTTTGTTTTCCCAAAAATGGGGCCCCAGAACCCACACGGGGAAGGGATGGAATCCAGTACGGCACCTTTGGCCTCTCTCATCAACGTTCACCTTAGGGTTTCTTTTGCACCTCCTTGTTTCCTAAAACCATCTTTTTCTATTTCAGTGCCTGTTTGATTATTCTCATCTAATGAGGTGTTCAGTATAGCGCAACTTCTCTTATACCTTTTTTACTTGTGACTGTAATCAGTAATCCCCCTGTGGGATGCAAATTTTGTTATTTTGAAGCCCCACCCTTGCTTTTGCCAGGGGCCACATCATTTTCCTCAGATATTTACCTTTGGTTCTATGTTTTTAGTGGTTCCCTAACCTTCACACTGGCATACATTAGAACTGAAGCTCCTCGTGTGGGTTCCGGGGCCCTTTTATAGGGAAAACAAGAATAGACCCACTGCCTACCCAAAAGCATGTCCTAAGAGTCGACTTCCTTCAAAGTCGAAGAGCATCTGCCTGAGAGGAAAGGAACCAACAGTCTGCATACAAATTAGTCAGATCTGTCAAACGAATGCACACGCAAAAGTCGAGTTCTGGAACAGGACTGCAGTCCACTAATGGATGAACAACCAGAACTTTCCGCCAGAGTTTCCAGCTGGTGAACGCGAAGAAGAACTGAAGAAAAATTATAACTGAAAATACGTAACTTGATCCTAAAACTATATAGCTTCATGTTTTGTTCAGATTTTTACACGTTAAAGTCGAAGTAAAAGCTAAATCTTTCAGGCCTTGTCTCACAACAAAAGGCTGTCTGCAGTAGATCTCCAACATGCTCTACCACTCTGGTTCGACTCAATCTGAGACTGCTGTGGGTGAATAATTTTTAAAACGCCATTCTCCTATTGTCTATCTAACTCTTGCATGCCTTCAACTGTACACCCCAATTCCAATTGATAAACAACAATTCCAAGCTTGATTCTTTTTCAGCCGCCCGAAGGCCTGCTACATGAAGGATAGTTCGTCGGCTATCTTATTTGGGGTCATATTCTTTGTGGTGTGAAGTCACATCTGATATTCCTGTTATTTGTCTTTCTAAGTCCTAAGTCTGGTGTGGTATTTGTGGTTCTGGGTCCCGGTCTGGCTCTATTTACTATTATCTCTGTGAGGTTTTGCTGACTGTTACTGGTGCTTGGTTTTACCCGTGCTGGTCGCTGCGCTGGTGCCCTATTGCCAGCTGGGTTACCGCTTTGTGAAACCACAGGAAAATGCCAAACACCACGAAACAGTCTCCAACAATGTTACCTTTCAGGACGACAGTACACCACAGTCTCGTAAATTCTATTTATTCATGTTCATGTTGTAAACTCCGTCAGAAAGTTCTGATTGTTATCTACTTCTAGATTTCAGTCTTGTTCCAGAATATGAGTTTTGCGTGCACATTTATTTTACAGATCTGACCTATCTGTATGCAGACTGCTGATTCCTTGTATTTCAGGCAGATGCACCCCGACTTTGAAGGAAATCCCTAATTAGTCTATTCTTATATGCTCCTCTCTCTCTCTCTCTTTTTTTTTAAACACACAAGGAAGCCAGAGATCCCACACAGAGATTATCGTAACTAAAAATGCAAACTAACAACAACAAATAAGACACTCCCCGTGTAGGTTCCGGGGACCTTTTATAGGGAAAACAAGAACAGACCCACTGCCTACCCAAAAGCATGTAGTGAGAGTCGACTAATTGGGAGCTTCTTTCAAAGTTCGAATGCATTTGCCTGTGAGGCAAGGAACCAGCAGTCTGCATACAAATGAGTCAGATTTGTAAAACGGATCCACGTGCAACACTCTGGTTCTGGAACAGGACTGCAGTCAAGAAGTGGATGAATAACTAAAACCTGCCACCAGAGTTTACAGCTGGTGAACGCGAAGAAGAAGTAAAATGAAGTCTGTAAACACAAATGCTGGAGACAGAATTTATCATGGCACATTGTGTACACTTCATTTCTAAATCTGATTAGTCACACACACATAACAAGGAAACCGAAACAGTTACAATCAACTAACACAAGCATTGGAAACTGCCTGGTGAACTAATATATGGCTGACAGGTTGTGCTGAAGACAAATACTTGGTATGAATGTTGAATTAAAAATCAACATCATAGCCTTCGGGACACCCCTGTAAGCGCTCATCCCCATCTTCAGCAGCAAGCGATGAGTTAAAATTTAGATGGTACCAGTAACTGTATGATTATATATCCGTCTAGCCTTTCCCCTGAGGGTCAAGCTACAGCCAGATCCCCTTGTAACTCCTCGCAGTGCCATTTTCCTCAGACCGTAATGATCTATCTGTACCTCGGCACTGTTCACTCGCTCCCAAATCTTGTCACACATCAGTTTACCACCAAGTAGTGCAGAACTGGCCAGTTTATCTGCCTGTTCATTTCTCAACACAATGGCATGACCTGGAGAAAATATCCAAAGGATGCTAACTACCCGGGACCTTTGAAGTGATGCCTGCCACTCTGCACTTGGTAAAAAATAAACTTTAAAACTCAGTGGATCCTTTTCTACCTTGGGGTTTAGAGGTTTGCCAGATGCAGTCAGTTACACACGAACAAAGAAATATCCGACCCCCGACCCCCCCCCCCCCCCCCCCAAGAATGGGGAAAAAGAAGAAATTAATACTGCATGGACGTTGTAGCAGTAGGGAATCAAATAAATTATCCCATTCACCTGCAAAATGATGATGATGATGATGACCTGACTCCAGTATACACAAACTGGATCCTTACTGGTGCAACAGAGGTAGTGCATCAGGTTAAGATTCTCCACTTGTGAGATCTGAAGGAGATGACTTAGACAATTACAGAGATAATAAAAGTGATTAGCAGTGACTGGTCGAGTGGCTAGATGCTGGACTCTCACACAGGAGACCCAGGTTCAATCCTAAAAAGACATTTTTTTCTTTCAAGTGAAAAACAATAATCCTAACCTGCACAGTATGTGGCGAGGTCACTAGCCATGCAGCCATACTTTATCAGGCTCACGACCCACGCAGTGGAAGTGTTAAATACACAGGTAGCAAAGACAGATTGTAATGAAAGCAACTGTTTACCAAAACCACTTTAACATCTTCTCCCCAGGAGATGCCGGCGTATTGGAAAATGAACAGGCAGAAAGATTGGCTGGATCTGCACCACTGGCTGGTGAATAGATACATGACAAGGCAGGTGCAGTCAAGGCCTTTTGGAAATAAACAAAGGAATCAGCAGAGAAATAAGATTATGGCCTAGCGAGAATGAGGCACCTGAGAGTAACCAGGGGGTCTGGCCGGCTCAATATACTCAGAGAAAAGGCAAGACGGACATACAACCAGATTGTGACCGGTACAATCAGAATTGGAACTCTGGGCTGGCTGCTGAAGATGAGGACAGAGCAGGCATGGGAATGTCCCAAGTGCTGTGATGTCAATTCTTGACTCAACTCAACTCAGAAACTTTACTAATGTCTATTCCAAAACCAAAAAACTAAGGATCATGACAACTGTTATATCTTGAGTATGAAAACACATTTCAGTATTTACCCCTCCCAAAAACATGCAAAATTATCAAATGACATTTCAAGAACTGAGTCTACGACATCAAGTCAAAACACAAACAAGAAATCTTTAGGGAAAGCAACAAAACAGAAGTTACATGAAAACTGGCTACCACAGTGCCCATACTGCTAGCTATACCACCAATATATGGGCAATCGACAGTAAAACAGGCAGTTTTATACTGTATTACAAACAAACTTTTTGTGTAATAATCACAAGAAGATTCAAAACAAAACTAAACAAACACGGAAACGCCCAATATTTACACGAGATAACACAAAAGGCTAATAGCCATGCAGTGAGGTTGGTCACTGAGCTTGTCCAATCAGCATCAGATGAAGGGATCCACAGGGCTGATAGAGCAGCAACCAGGAGCTGAGAATAGAAAAATTGTCTTCATGTGCCATGTCCATAAATGTAGACTGACTTGTTTCTACATCTCATATGATAAATATAAGGTCAGAGTTCTTGTCTCGCCCCAACCAGAAGTTTTACCCCTTTGTCCTCCTGTCGCTCTTTTTCTCGTTTTTTTTTTTCACCAATCTTGCCAGTCATCAACAAGTTCTCAAGTTGTTTCCTCTCATAACATGTCAGAAATTCGCAAAATGTCTACACCTAATCTATGTTCCCCTTGAAATAATGAATACTGTTTATGAGACAGATGAGCTCTTAGTTCGTTAGTTAGTTAGTTAGTTGGGTTATCATCATTGCACTCCGGACATGTCCATAGGTGCTCAGATCCTTACCTCAGTATGAACACCAATGTCCGATGGCTAATAGTACCAGTTCTATGTTGATTAACAAGTCTTCTGACGTGTCCGGTGTGCGTCTTGTTTTTTGCTGTGCCGATCTTAATTCCCAAGTCTGCCATTCTGGCGAGTGATGTGGATTCACTGCCACCAAAGTCCTCTATCCTTCCCATTTCTCTGAGGGCATTGATAATATCAGCATGATCCATAGGCCGACCGTCGGTAGTGATAGCGGATCCAGCCAACCCTTTCATTTCCATCAACGCCTGCGTATCCCGGAACAAAAATAAAGGTGACTCCACGCACAGTGGACTTTTGAATTGACAGATGAGCTCTATTTGTGTGTAGTGAATTCTGTAGATTCTGTGGTGTTTAAACTGTGACATAAGTCATGTTTCAGTTGTAATCTGATTAAGTACTCTAAATATTATGGGGATAATCATCATGTGCCCTGCCAACTGGCGTAGGCGCTCATGTGTATCCACAGATCACGATCCCTGGTAGCCTGGAACAGCTCTCTTGATGATATCCCTCCATGCCGTCGTTTCAGCCCATCCAGCATCATCTCTCTTGGTCTGCCTCTATCCCCTTTCTCACTGATCTTTCCAGTTGTCATGATGTTGTCCAACGTCTCTCTTCTCATTAGGTGGCCCAAAAAAAAGTGTTTGTCTCTTTCTTTTGTGGTATATAACTGTCCTATAACAAATTTTAACGGCCCACAAAAATTTATGTTTTACGCTATCAAAAGAAAGAAGGTAAATCCTTGTAGTCATCAAATCATCATCTTTTTATAGTCCATGCCCTGTGGCATTGATAGTTATGTCTATCCACTACTTTCTTTTAGCTTCTTTCAAGCAATCGTTGTTAGTTACTCTGGCCGTTCAAGGTATTCGTAACATTCGTCTAAGAAACCACGACTTAGTTGCTTCCAAATTCTTCCTAATTTGGTTGTTATAGGGATACCTTTGAATAAAACAGGACCAGTATTTGGAGTCAACATACCAAATATTGTGATAGGAGACCAGTATTTGGGGTCAACATTCCAAATATTGTGATGGGAGACCAGTATTTGGGGTCAACATTCCAAATATTGTGATGGGAGACCAGTATTTGGGGTCAATTTTCCTAGTACTTTTATAAGTGAGCCAATGTTTCAAAATATTTTTGAAGAGAAGACCAGTATTTGAGGTCAGTTTTTCCAAGTACTTTTAAACAGGAAGGAAATATTTGTGAGGGAAAGACTAGTATTCACCAAACCTAGTGTACTGTTTATGTGTAACAATTCACTTTAATATCACATGTCAAATTAATTGTGGACATCTCGGGCTAAGAATAATAAATATACCAAAAGATCATTAGCAGCGATTGACTGACGGAAGAATTAATACAGCAGAAAAATTGCTAACCAGCAAATGCTCTATCCTTTGCGGCAAGTGTCAAAATGTGTAAAAAATTTTTCCAATTGAGAGGTCACCCTGACATATTCTCCCTCTCATATGTTTAACTCCTTGAGTACTAGAAGGTTTTACTGGAGATGCCCATATGTATAAATAATCACTAGGAAAAGCCACCGGTATATTGATTGTAAGGATGTTAAAAATGGGGAAAGCCTGATTTCTTAGTCTCTGTATGCTGTGACGAACTATGAAAAGGACTAGAACATATTATATGTTGAGTTAGATTTATAGAAGTGCTAATCACACATCGTACGTTGTTTGGGACTGAAAGAGTTAAACTAAAGAAAATACCTGCACAAGCTTAGATTGGTCATCAATGTAATCATTTCATCAGTAAAACAATAAACTGAAAAGCTTGAATCAGCCCTCCATAGCACAATTTCATCAATAAAACAATACCTGTAGACGCCTGGATCGGTCATCGTAATAATTTCATCAGAAAAAAAAAGACATTGACAAGCTTGAATCAGTCAACTATGCCAACATTGTATAAATTAAAAAATACCTGAATCAGTCATTCATGCCACCATTCTATAAACGAAACCATATCTGAATCAGTCATCCTTGCCAACATTCTATAAAATAAACATTTACCTGAATCAGTCATCCACACAAACATTCTATAAACTAAACAATACCTGAACTAGTCACCCATGCCAACTCTGTATAAACTAAACAACACCTGAATTAGTCACCCATGCCAACTCTGTATAAACTAAACAACACCTGAATCAGTCACCCATGCTAACTCTGTATAAACTAAACAATACCTGAATTAGTCACCCATGCTAACTCTGTATAAACTAAACAATACCTGAATCAGTCACCCATGCTAACTGTATAAACTAAACAATACCTGAATCAGTCACCCATGCCAACATTTTTTATAAACTAAACAATACCTGAATCAGTCATCCATGCCAACATTTTTTAAACAAAACAATACCTGTATCAGTCATCCAAGCCAACATTTCGGAACAGGTAAGACATGGACTCATTGTTGTGGATGCGCCTGATGGCTTCACACAAGAGAACACTGATATCCACAGTCTTAATCTTGTGGCACTGCATCTTCTGAATCTCGTGAGGAATAGTGTTGGTCACCACAACCTAAACACAACCAAGGAAAGGTCAAGGTGAGTTTGATTCCACGACCCAAGATTTTACGGCTGATGTCTCATCAGCACTTAATTAACATATTCGGTATCACAGAAACATCATGTGTGGATTTCTAAAAAAAATTTTTATTGTCCTATTACAAATTAGAGCTTTTAAATTGAAATGTTACAGAAAAATTCTCAGAATACAAAAGATCAAAAAGAAGAAAAACTGACATTCTACACGAATTAAACACAGAGGAAAACTGACCCAGGGCATGCAGGCGTAGTTGGTAATGAAAGAGCTGATAGACTGGCAGGTGCTGCATTGATTGAAGATGGCCGGCCCATGGATCATGCAGACACTGTCATTGCCCTTAGAGAGATAGGAAACAGCGTCCTGTCCCAAAAATGGAAGCATTATGGCCACATCAAACTTTATGGTAGCCTGGAAAAGATGGTGATATAGCGCACAGTTTGCGGAAAGCGATGTAGGGGTCGACCTCCGAGAAGATGGATACATGACATTGAAGATGCCTTGGCATCGAAAGAGCATGAAGCTGGCTAGGGAAAGGGATACTTTCAGGCGTGCCGTGAGGAGAGCAACGTTCTGTAAAGGACTTGCTGATTGGCTACAAATGTAAACTGTCCTACAAGTTTTGACTGCCCCTAAACAGTTTTAACTGTTATATGCTATCATCAAAAGAGGTAAATCCTTGCAGTTATCAAATTATAATCTTACAGTCCATGCTGTGTGGCACTGATAATCATGTCTATCCACAACCTTCTGTCTTGTGTACTTCAACCAACTTTGACACAGATGATCTTCTATGCAATGCCACACTATCCAGTATCTTCTATCTTGCGTCCCCTCTGCTTTTTCCCCCCTCAACCTTTCTCACCATCTGACACCAGGTAGAAGAAATTCCTTGGTAGAACATCCCTATCATTACATACCATCAACAACAACAACAAAAAGACTTCTTATTCTGCCAGTTTTCCCATCTTATCCAGTGTATTTATAATAACCAGTGACCATCATTGTGTTTGTCGATCCATGTCCCATCCACCAGAAACCATTCTATGAGCTTGTAAAATAGAAGTATGCTTCTTCTTCTTGATCCATGCTACTCAAATACTTCTGGCTTCATTTTCTTCTTCTTTTCGTCGTCCAAGTGACACAATTGTGTTGTGCATATTTAAAGGAGAGCTGCAATATTTCTGCTTTTCAGACAACACATTCGACTTTATCGAGCCTTTGTTGACCAGGTTAACTTTCTCAGCATCAGGCTATATTAAAGGCACAGTACTGGGAAAGATAGGCTGGGACCAACAAACATGAAGATAGATGGGCACAGGACTGGGAAAGATAGGCTGGGGCCAACAAACATGAAGATAGATAGGCACAGGACTGGGAAAGATAGGCTGGGGCCAACAAACATGAAGATAGATGGGCACAGTACTGGGAAAGATAGGCTGGGACCAACAAACATGAAGATAGATGGGCACAGGACTGGGAAAGATAGGCTGGGGCCAACAAACATGAAGATAGATGGGCACAGTACTGGGAAAGATAGGCTGGGGCCAACAAACATGAAGATAGATGGGCACAGGACTGGGAAAGATAGGCTGGGGCCAACAAACATGAAGATAGATGGGCACAGGATAAAAGTGGCAGCTGGGGTAGAGAAGTGTATGAGGCAGAACATAAGGCAAGAGACCGAGTTTTCTTCAGGCAGACCGCGATGACAGCAGCATTCTGCAAAGGACCTTTTATATGGTTATGACAATAATTAACTGCCACAATGGTCTGAACAGTTGAGTTGAGTCAAGAATTGACATCACAGCGCTCGCAGTATTCCCATGCGTGCTCCGTCCTCATCATCAGCACCCAGTTCCAATACTGATTGTACCGGTTACAATCTGGTTATATGTCCGTCTTGCCTTTCCTCTGAGTATACTGAGCTGGCTAAACCCTCTGGTTACACCCAGGTGCCTCATTCTCTCCAGGCCATAATAATCGTGTTTCTCTACTGATTCTGTTGCTTGTTACCAATGGACCTTGACCACATCTGCCTTGTCACGCCGGCATAGCCTAGAGAAAAAATCTAAAGTATGCTCACTACCCGTGACCTTCCCAGTGAAGCTTGCCACTCTGCTCAAGGCATCTCTGTCTTCAGCTTTCTCAGCATGCTTTGAGTCTGTAACAATTATGACATGTGTATGTATCTTGTTCTCTAGCCACCAGAGAGCTGCAGTTACCGCTTCCACCTCCATTCTCATGCTAGATGTTATGATGTTGTATGACAGGTTGTCTTGCACTAAAGATTTTCCACTGGCTTTCGCTACGAACCCCCAGGCACTTTTCTTTCCTCTCAACACCGAACCATCTGTAAAGATTATCAGATCACCTGGGCATGAATTGTCATGAATAAAACCGAATATGGTTTGAACAGAACAGTAATGGAGGGTATAGCTCCCAGAGGAAGTCTTGGCTGTCCAGATGTAGACCAGCCGACTGGACAAGGGACATCAACGACACCTCTGGCATCTTCTTCCTTCGGCTGTTATGCCGAAAAGTATCGCAGAGAGAAGTTAGATGTAGTGTCCTATCTTTCGCTAGTTGTGTAGCTTGCATTAGTGTAATACTGTGTTTCTGTAGTGTCTCTTTAACTTCCTCCATCAATGTATTTCTTCGTCTGCCTCTTGCCTTGTAGCCTGCTACTCACATGCAGTACGATCTAGCTGCTGGGTGATTTCTGTTCCATGCTGACCAGATGATCAAACCATTTGATTCTTTGATGTTCTATGAAATTATTTACCAGTGCTGTGACTATCAATGTCCTTAGTTCTTCAATGGTGACTCCGTCTCTTACTGTTTCTTCCGCTGCAGCTGACCCAGGTTCAGATGTTTAAAAAAATAGCTCCACCTGTATACAGAGACAAGCAAAGAACTATTCTACATCATTATATCTGTAAAAGTATTGACAGAGAAGCAAAAATCTACATCACTTTATTTGACAGAGCAGGTAAAGACAAGCACAGACTTACCTCATCAATATTTGAATCCTCAATTAGTCTTGGTGCGTCCATGGATAAAATGCCATGTGTTGCAATCACTAGCACTTTATAAGCTCCTCTTTCCTTTAAAATTTCAGCAACTTTCACAAAAGCAAGGACATCGTCTATCATGTCATCCTGAGGAAAGAGGGGAAACACGGCAATGAAAACATTCAAAGACAAAACATCAGCCTGCAGAAAGAGGGGGGAAATGTTGTTAAGGAAAACATGCAGAGTCGACATGTCATCTTGCAGAAGGGAGGTGGGGGGACGTTAACGAAAATATGCAGAACAAAAATGTTTTATTTCTGTCTATGAGACTACAGGATGAAAGACTGACCCCCAATGACTCAAAGAGCTAATTTGGATGCAAATTAAAAAGGAGCACATTTTAGAGATTCCATTCAACCACGACTATATAACACAGAAGACAGAGGAAACAAATAGTTATGTACTATGCTAGGTGTAACAAGGAAAGATCGACTTAGGAACGATGATATCAGGAGGAGAGTCGGCACAGAACCAATACTGAACTTTATCGGTAGACAACAGATCAAATGGTTTGGCCATGTAACAAGACTGGCATTAGACAGGGCACCATAGAGAACAATGTCATACAGATACAGCGGTAGCACAGCCAGAGGTCCACCATGGAGAAGATTGACAGCGGAAATATCAGAGACACCAAAAAGCACTTTATATGAAGTGAACAGAAGGGCCCTTTCCAGAGACCTCTTCCTGTCCTAATGCTGCGAGGAATTCCAGGAGTACAAATGAACAAACAAACTTTATTTTCAAAGTTTTCAGAATTGGGCACGCAGGCCTTAACATTCTGCCATTCTAATTTCCCACCTTTCATACAATATTTCAGTCATACATAAAGTAACAGTAAACATTATCAGGAGTAGCTATATATTAAATTCAAGCATTGGAATGTCCACAAATCAAACCACAGTGAACATTATCAGGAGTAGCTATATATTAAATTCAAGCATTGGAATGTCCACAAATCAAACCACAGTAAACATTATCAGGAGCAGCTATATATTAAATTCAAGCATTGGAATGTCCACAAATCTAACCACAGTAAACATTATCAGGAGTAGCTATATATTAAATTCAAGCATTGGAATGTCCACAAATCTAACCACAGTAAACATTATCAGGAGTAGCTATATATTAAATTCAAGCATTGGAATGTCCACAAATCTAACCACAGTAAACATTATCAGGAGTAGCTATATATTAAATTCAAGCATTGGAATGTCCACAAATCAAACCACAGTAAACATTATCAGGAGCAGCTATATATTAAATTCAAGCATTGGAATGTCCACAAATCTAACCACAGTAAACATTATGAGGAGTAGCTATATATTAAATTCAAGCATTGGAATGTCCACAAATCTAACCACACTAAGCCACAGAAATTGAAATAAATCTTGGGGAAATATACACCATATCTAAAATACTTGTATCTTTTATGGGGGGCAAGCAACCTAACAAGATGACTTTTAGTCATCTATTTCTCAGTGAATTTGTTGTTTTCTCAAGGTCAGTCTGATAGTATCGATTCACACTTAGTCTCTGATGGTTAAGTTGGTAGCTTTCCTATGGCTTCTTATTTCACGGATGTTAATTTTACATAGGCTAGCCTTTGATAATGTCCTCATTTGACTCTGTTAACACAGTGTTCGTCTGCAGAAGCTGTTTATATTCTGCTTCTTAGTTTTCTTCTTCTGCCTTTCTAGCCCCCAATGGAGCATAGGCCCTCAACCAACTCCCACCAAGGCATTCTATCTTTTGCTATAGCATGCAGCTCTCTCAATCTTTCTAACTTCATTCTCCAGCTCCCTTCTTCATGTGTTTTTTGGCCTTCCTTTATTCCTATGCCCTAGTGGGTTCCAGTGCAAAGACATTTTAATTATATTGTTCTCCGGTTTTCTCAATGTGTATCCCATCTAGCGACAGCGTTTTTTCTTCACCCCTTGGTCCACTGGAGCTTGCTTAGTTCTCTCCCAAAGCTCTACATTAGTGATTCTATTATACCATTTAACTTCCTCTATTCTGCGCAGACACTAGTTAATGGTGTTAATTTTATGTAGGTTAGCCTTTGATAATGTCTTATAATTAGACTCTGTTAACACAGTGTTGGTATGTATATGCTGTTTATATTCTGTTTCTTGGTGGTTCATACATATGTTTCGATGTCTTAATAACGGTGTTAGCTGGTGTGTAAGTGCACTGGTACACTGGCATTTTGTTTCTGTTTCCTGATCTATTTTGCTATCCTTGTAAAGTATACTTCCTGGAAATTTAAATTTAACTTGCTTCAAACAAGTACCACTCAAGGCTTCATGTTCCCCATGTGGGTTCTGGGGTCCTCTTGTGAGGAAAACAAGAATAGACCTTCCCAATAAGCTTGTCGTAAGAGTTGACTGATTTGGGGCATCCTTCAAAGTCAGGGGGCATTTGCCTAAGATGCATGGAACCAACAGTCTGCGTACAAATAAGAAAGATCTGTAAAATAAATGCACATGCAAAATTCAGGTCCAGGAACAAAGCAAAAGTTCAGGAATGGACGAACAACCGGTTCTTTCCACCACGGTTTATAGCTAGTGATCACAAACAACAACAACCCTATATGCTACCGACTAAGAATTGCACTGACCCGCATTACTTCAGTTTCAGTTGTATTCACTTTCACGTAATATCTTCCTCTTGTTGAACAGTATTCTCCATACACTTCTTTTTAACAAACCTGAGCCATTTGTCTTCTAAGCAGCTTGACAAATGTTATTTAATTACAAATTACAAACCATTTCCTAAATGAACTCACCACAATGATGGCAATCCTGCCTCCGACATCCCCAACCACATTGAATGGGGGCTTTTCTTTGGCAGCAACTCCTGCAAAATGCCATCGTTAAAGATCAATGAAAAGAGTTGTTCTGCACTTCCTCTTGAAAGGGTGGTTAGAATGTTAAGCTGGAGGTGACAGCAACGACGTTATATCTGTCCCTTTTGTCACATCACATCTAGTTCCAACAAACTCCTAACCAGTCACTTTTTACAGAATACAGTATACTTGTGGGTGGGGGTGGTGGGGGGGGGGGGGGGGGGGTGCTGGGTTCGACCAATACACAAAAACTGGGGCCCCTTGAATCCATATAAGAAGTGTTTACAAAAAAAAAAAAAACAGTTAGTTGCATATCCTTTACAGGACGCAGCAGAACCAGCCCCAGCATTTTTTGGCTGTTGTGGTTTTCCCATGCAAATTTTACGTTCAGTAGTTTGTCACTGCTTACTCAACGGTCGCCTCTCTGTACCACCGTTGAAACCAGCGCAAGACAAATCATCCGCAGCAGGGATCAAACCCGGCACTACGCCAGCAGGCTCACAACACCCAAGCCACAGATGCCGACAAAAAAGCACTAACATAACAATGAAGTCGACACCAGAACATAAACGTTTAGTCATAAAAGCAATATACATAAACTGACAATTGACCTTTTTGTGATATGTGAGTCAATCACTGGAAACACAAAAATCCCAATGTCTCCCATTAGAATGAGATGTTCAGTGTAACAAGAGACAATGCGATTTGTGTACTGTGATTACATGCCATACCTACCAGCCACACTTTCGTCTAGAAATCAAAACCCTCATAAGAAAATCAGGAACAGATTTGAAAACGAACAGTGGTTATCCAGTAACAGCAGTTTCAACCTCATAACACGTGGGTGACCACATAGTTCCTTTGTTTCTGTGCCAGGAAAAACTACATAGAATATCCATCACTGTCCCTTGTGAAGAAATTTGACAGACTGTAGACTCAGCAAATCCAATTAAAAAAGACCCTTTGCCACTCCTTTAGGTGTATTGGGCATATAGGGCTAGACTTATATTTGTAAACACCAATTGGTACAACGAAATTCATGATCTGTTTAAATCACCACTATCACTGGCATCATGAGAGCTAATAGACTGAAACAGTTGGGGCATATTGAAAGAATTTCAGATGACAGCGAAGTAAAAACTGTATACACCAGGGAGATAAATGATCGTAGACCACGAGGCAGACCAAGAAGACGATGAAGAGATAATTAGTGTCACCAACTGGAAAGTGAAGGCCAACCAAACAGATGAATGGAGGTGGGTGATATCTGCAGCAGTGAACCTCAAGGGCTCCGAATGCTGAAAAAGAAAAAGAATCGGCACTCGGTGGGTGATGTCGTCAGCATAACACTGGTCACCTTTACTCCCCAAGACTGCACCTGGTACCCACTCAAGGTCGCAAATCCAATTCAGGCATCTTAAATGAATAGTGGTTATAAACATGAAAAAGATGTCCTCAAGCACCTGAGACGAGGTCACCATCTTCTGCCATCTATTCCCAAATGTGTGTGAGCTGAGTGATTCTTTGAGCATGATCCGGTGGGTCAAGGCAGGCTGGTTATGCAGACAGTGGTTTGAGTCATTGCAAAACTCTTCTGTGTGCACAGTTACCTTTATATTCAACCCAGGGCATGCAGGCGTAGTTGGTAATGAAAGAGCTGATACACTGGCAGGTGCTGCATTGATTGAAGATGGCCGGCCCATGGATCACGCAGACATTGTCATTGCCCTTAGAGAGATAGGACATTCTGAGGATTTTGGAAGCAACGTGTCCACATCACTGCTAAGAATTCAAGAATTGGGAGTAAAGATCGGCACAGCTAAGCATAAGAAGCACACCAGATGCACACAAAGTCTTGTTAACCAATATAGGACGCGATGTTGATGAAGTGTTGAGAGGGGAATCTGATCACTTATGGATGTGTCCAGAGTGCTGGGAAGATAATCTAACTCATAACTCAACTCATCTTCTGTCATACACTGGAAAATGCATTCACATCAGATTAAGTATAAGCCAGACAGCTTTCTGCCAGTGTATTCTTGCTGCATACACTCGAAACATGTCTTGCAAGTCTTTCTTCTCCTAGAGGAGCCAAGAAACAACGCGTGGTCACAGCCAGTAGACCTGACAACTGTTTTGGGAGAATCTTTAAGACCTCGAGCTGATATCCCAGTTTATGGCAGAGAGTGGATTAGGCGTATAATCAGAGATTGACGAAGAATGGTTAAATGGATTCATATGTTGTGCTTTATTATATATTCTCCTGGCAAGACATTAACGCGGCTGCTTCTGGATACTCAGTTGAGTGATTTTGTGTATTCATGTAGTTTTGTTTAATTTATGAATGTGATGATTGAGGCTCTATAACCGCAATGTTCACATTTTGTTTATGTTTTTTACATTGTGAAGCTCGTTGATCTACTTTTAGTTCGGTTTTATATCTTTGAAGTATATTTTCATTACAAATGGAATTCTCTCTCCTGAAATGCAACTGATGAGATGAAGCAAAATATACAAGGTAATGTATTGTCTGTGTGCAATATTTAGGTTCTAATGATAACTCACCCTAACTGGCACACACTCTAATCCAATTGAACTCTATGCCTTTCTTAAGATAACTTTCTTGGCATCAACTCTTAATCCAATTGAACTATATGCCCTTCTAATGCTAATTTACTTGGCATCAACTCTAATCCAATTAAACTCTATGCCCTTCTAACAATAACTTATTTGGCAGTAACTCTAATCCAATTTAACTCTATGCCCTTCTAATGATAACATACTTGGCATCAACTCTAATCCAATTTAACTCTATGCCCTTCTAACGATAACTTACTTGGCACCAACTCTAATCCAATGGAACTCTATGCCCTTCTAACGATAACTTACTTGGCATCAACTCCAATCCAAAGGGGTTAGAGTTCTGCAGCTCCTCAGGAGCTGGAGGAGAGGTCCTGCCATCATCCTCCTCATTCTCAGGCAACCTTTCCTCGCCATGAATCACGGCTATCCCCAGGCGAAGACGTTCAGCGTAGGAAGTTGCTCTCTTGACAGAGTTTGGGTTTCTAGCCACGATGACAGCGTTTCTGTAGTCAGGCAACTGTTTCAGATGAAGTTGAGTTCAAAACATTCTTTACTCTACAATAAAAAAAAAAAAAGTAATGGTCCCTTTACCCGCACCTTCAGGCACATTGGGCTTATAGGGCTAGACCTACATTTGATAGGACAACTGGCACTTGGCGGGTAATGTGGTTAAAATCACACCATCCACCTTTACTTCCCAAGAATTTACCTGGTATACATTTAAAGCTGGGCAACCTGGACGCAAGGTCATTAACAAAAAATGTAGACTTCATGAGAACCTAAACCCACGACCTTTAGATCCACAAGCGAGCATATAGCTGCTTCAACATGGCAAAACCCTTTAAAACCGACAAAGAAAAATGTATATTTTCTTCGCGTGCAAGGTACGGTAGTCAAACAGCTATTAAAGAGAATAAAAGTGACATTCATAAGCAGGTGCTACTGTTAAGAAGTGAAGTAAGAGATACATACTCACGTAAATTAGTTCATGACCTTCCCATGTGAGTTCTGGGGCCCCATTGTGGGGAAAACAAGAATAGACCCACTGCCTACCCAAAAGCATGTCGTAAGAGTCACCTAATAAGGGAGCTTCCTTTGAAGTTGGAGTGCATCCGCCTGAGAGGCAAGGAACCAACAGTCTACATTCAAGTGAATCAGATCTGTAAAACTGATGCACACACAACACTCAGGTTCTGGAGCAGGACTGCAATTCAGAACTGGATGAACAACCTGAACTTTCGGCCAGAGCCAGAGAGTGTATAACTGGTGAACACAAAGAAGAAGTTGTTCATGATCTTATGTGACAGGATGATCGTTTCCTTCCATAGCTAGCTGACCTTTCAAGAACTCTGATCAGTCACAATAAGCACCATCATAATCTTAGTCTGTTTAAATGCTGCTGTTAAAACTGTTCAGCCATGTGGCTCTTCTACACTCTTCTCTATAAATTTCTTCGCCTAACTCTAAGAAGAGATCCCAATGCCCCTTCTGATATAGTTCTTTCTTGGAGGTGGCGGAAGAGCAGGAGGAAGAAGCAGAGGAAGAAAAGAAAACCAGAAATAGAAGCAGAAGAAGACGTGTACACTGCAAAATGACAAATGGGGGGGGGGGGGGGGGGGGGAACCATTAAGACCGCAACATTTACTACAGCCTTTCTGACATAAGCCAGCAATGATTCCATGTTCTGCTGTGACAGAGGCAACTTTTAGCAGCAAACACGGATATATACATGGACACGGAATCACTGGGCACTTGAATGGAAACAAATGGACTATTCTCCAGGACTTCAGTGTAAAAGGACAAAAACTAGACTTACTGCCTTTATCCCCAATAAACACGCCGTAAAAAGCTTTAACGTATGGATGCAAGAGTTGGAACGGTAGCTCTGGAAAACAATAGAACTCCTTGTGGTCTGGGTTCACGCCCGGGGGTAGGCAGAAAAGCCACATTTCTCCCAGATTTACCGTATTTATAATGGAATCAAGGCTGAAGGCTTGCGATATCCATAGTACCGAGCCAAAGGGTTAAGAACTCATGGTTTCTGTATATCTAAAAAAAAAAAAAAAATAAGAAAGCGTCACTGAAACTACATTAGCCATGCATTCAGGATGATTAAGATAAGACTTCTCTCCAAGCCGTTACATGGACACCGAAAGGAAAACAAAAAGGGAAAAGACCAAGAGAGATCCTGCAGGGTACCATCATCAGGAAAGGCTCAACCGTGGACCCAACAAACTGCCAGACATGACCTCTGCCCTTTACACCGCCCTAGGCTCAAGAGGAAAGACTAACTAAAAGGCAAATGGGAGCAGCCATGGTGTAGTGGCTTGACGGCGACAGGGTTCTAGTCCTGACAGAGCCTTCAGTGGGTCCCAGGTGAAGTCCAGGGAAGTAAAGACAGCCAGTGTGATGTTGACCCCATCCCCCAACCGAGTGCCGGTTGGTCTATAAAACTGGTCTAGCCCTATATGCCCAGAACACCTCCTTTACTTTTCAAAAGGTAACTAATCAGGGATGTTGCATTTGAAGTTAGAGTGTATCTGCCAAGAGGTAAGGAACCAATAGTCTGCATACTAGTAAGCCAGGTATGTAAAACAAGTGTGTACGCAAAACTCAAGTTCTGGAACACAACCAAAGTCCAGAAATGGACAAACCAACCAAAACTTTCTGCCGGAGTTTACAGCCAGTAAAGACAGAAAAATGGATCAAGGAAATGATGATGTCCAAGAGGAAGCCCAATATAAATGTTGCTGGGAGAGGCGAGTGTCACTGGGCTGGATTCTATCGATGATACCAAACAGATTGCACATGACAGAAAGAAATTGAGGAACAGACTGTGAGCCCTATGTGGCAAAGAATGGTAAAATAGGATGATGATGATGGAAGCACACACACAACCCAAAAGGCAGATACTAACTGAGGTCTGTATGTAGTCTATCAGGAAAGCTGAAGCCCGAAGGTTGTCTACTGGAATATCAAAAAAGCCTTGAACTTCCTTCTGGTGAAGGTCCATTGTGATCACGTGCGAGAAGCCTAGATATAACAGAAACAACAGGTTATAACATTAAAACAATGCTGGCCTGCTGTGAATCTGAATAAAGAAGACACAAACAATAGCTTGCATAATTTACTGCCTGGCATATTTCACTGTATCTCATCAGGTGCATACTAGGAAGCAACTGCTTTAAACCGGCTTAGTCCAGAATTATTCAGACACAAGAGCATGGTCTTCACTTCGTATTAACCCCGGTGAAACGGTTTCTGAATGTAGTCAATTTTTTGTTTCGATTGGAAGGTTTCACTTATTTGCTTTATTTTAATCAGCTGTTGTTGTAGTATGCACCTGAGGAGACACAGCGAAATATGCCAGGCAATAAATTGCACAACTGCGCATGTCACCGTAGCGCATGAGTTCCATCCCTTCCCATTTATGCCATGGCCGTTTCCACGGCCTGCATTACTCGCCGAAAATAATGTTTGTGGGAGGTTGTGTTGTCGTGAATCTGTTTGAGACACCTCAGGCGTCTATGAACAAGTTAAGAAGTAGAAAGCGCCGATAGCATGACTGTTCATAAGTATAAAAACTGGGATGTTTTTGTAGTTCTACACGCCTTGGCGGTGCCACACACACACACCCCCTCCCCCCAGAAGCTACTGACAAGCAAAGTAGAAAAACAAAAACATGGCAGTTCCGTTACTCACGAACCACAGTGCAAGTAGCGTAACATGCAAAATAATCATGCAATTCAGCGGTGACCACATGAGAAGAGAGAGAGAATGGTTACACCTGGTAAAAAAAAAACAGTGATCAACTACATGTAGTAAAACTGTACCTGCCATGCTGGAATTATGAAACTGCATTCACAACACCTAAGTCACAAACACTAACAACGTATTTTCTTCCCCTGCTTTTCTAACTTCTAATGGAGCATAGGCCCTCAACCAACTCACGTTTTTCAAAGTAAAAGACCATTTGCCATGCCTTCAGGTATACTAGGCATATAGGGCTAGAACTATATTTTACAGATCAATCAGCACTTACTGGTCAGCATCACGCTAGCCGCCTTTATTTCCCAGGACTTTACCTGGAGGCCACAGGCATTTTTAAAAGTCTGGGACCCGAACCCATGACGACCAGATCTGCAGGTGAGCATCTAGCTGCTACACCACGGCAGCTATCATGATTTGTAAGATTTGTTTGTTAACAGATAGCAAAACCAAGCAGAGAGGTGAGATGAGGTGAGTCCAGAATTGACATCACAGCACTCGGGGCATTCCCATACATGCTCCGTCCTCATCTTCAACAGCCAGCGCACAAGCGCACAATTCTGGTACTGATGGTACCGGTCACAATCTGGTTATATGTCCGTCCTGCCTTTCCTCCGAGTGTCGTGAGTCGGCCAGATCCTCCGGTTGCACCCAGGTGCCTCATTATCTCCAGCCATAATAATATTCTTCCTTTACTGATTCCGCTGCGTGCTCCCAAAGGGCCTTGACCACATCTGCCCTGTCATGTATCAATTCACCACCCAGTGGTGCAGATCCAGCCAGTCTGTCTGCCTGTTCATTACCCACCACGCCAGCATGGCCTGGAGAAAATATCCAAAGTTGTCTCTTACCCGTGACCTATCCCAGTGAAGCTTGCCATTCTGCTCGAAGCATTACTGTCTACACCTTTCTCAGCATGCTAAGAGAATAAATCCATGAACTTACCTGCTTTGCCCAGCATGGTGGCTATCAGCTTGCCAACGATACAACCACGCTTTCTCATTTTACTCTGTTTGGAGTAGGGCAAGTATGGAATGACCCCAATGACATTGCTGGCTGAACTAGTCCGACATGCATACGCAATGATCATCAACTCCATGATGTCATTGTTGACATTTCTGAAATGACAGGCATCAGATCAACAGCAATCTACAGAAACAAGGTTACAGAATGAGTCATCACCATCATCAAGTGCCTTGCCAGCTGATGGCATACATTTTGTTCTGAATCAATTCTATTGAAGGTATTACTCCATGCCACTGTCTTAAGACCTCCACCATCTTTCCAGTGCTCCTTTTCTCATCACATGACCAAAAAACTTCTACTTTGTTTTCTTCTCACTGTTATATATAATGTTCTACTTTCATCAGCCATTTCCAGGCAAAGATTGTTAGTTATTCTGGCAAGGTATTGGCAACATTCTTCTCAAGAACGACATCTCAGTTGCCTCCAAACTATTCTTAATTTGTCTGCTCACATTCCAAGATTCACTACCATACACATAACAGGCTTGATATAACATTTCAGTACTAATTTTCTGATGTTTAATGAGAGTGATTTATTTCAAAAAATACTTTTCATCTTCTGAAATTAGTATAATAGTAATATTTTAATTTTTTTTTAATTAAAAGATAAAAGAAAACCCAGACACATTATATTGCTTCACAATTAGATGATGAATCTTTTGGACACCTCAAAGATGCAAGCAAACAGCTGAGAATAGGGACAGAGAAGCAACAACATTCATAACATTTAGGCGTATAGGGCATGTAGAGCTAAACCTATATTTTTTATAGACCAATCGGCACAAGATGGATGATGTGGTCAGCATCACGCCGGCTACCTGTACTTCCCAGGATTGCACCCGGTACCCACTCAAGGCTGGGTCCACCTGAACAACAACATTCATAATCTGATTCAATCAACACTAATTACAGGCACCAAGGGAGCTAATGGACTGATATGGTTGGGGAACATCAAAAGAATAGCAGACAAAATCCAGGTACACAAGGGAGCCACTGGGGTAGACCAAGAAGAATGTGGAGAAATAACATCCAGGCAGAACTGCAAACATGTGTAGTCACCAACTGGAAAGAGAAAGCCAATCATGGAGACCAGATGAATGGAAGCGGGCAATATCTGCAGC
This sequence comes from Candidula unifasciata, assembly GCA_905116865.2. Classification (NCBI taxonomy): domain Eukaryota; kingdom Metazoa; phylum Mollusca; class Gastropoda; order Stylommatophora; family Geomitridae; genus Candidula; species Candidula unifasciata. The sequence goes on from CAJHNH020002935.1 coordinate 262,290, forward strand.
AATGAACCCGAAGAGCTTGGAATGCTAAAGAAGAAATTATTTGTGATAGTTTATAAAAAGTGAGCCAGCTGGAAGGTTTGCAGGTAAAGCTACTGGACAGACATGCCATGGACCAGGCTGAGGTACTGAATGCTCTTCAGTTAAAGTTGAGAGGATTGACTTCATTGCATCGGGTTCAGTCCCATATGGCTCAGTCTCTCTCCACATAATAGTTAGCTGTCTACCGAGAGCATCACACAGAGCACAAACTCCATAGCTCCACTGATGATCCCCAAAGCTCTCCGTAATAAGTGCACATGTGAACTGAACGATGCTAAACACAAAACCTTTAAAGCCTGAGGCAACTGGCTTGACCACTTCGCCATGGAGACCCGTTATTGCTCTATTTTATGAGAAGTGAGATTTTTGCGATAACCAAGTGATGACTGTAAATCTCCAACAATAAACAGACCGCAAGAACAGCATGAAAGGGGACAAGAGCACTGCGCAGGAAGACAAAGAAGAAGCAGAAGGCACTACACAAGACTGGTCAGCTGCTACACACTGCAGGATTTACTGAGGAAGTGATAATCAGAGATGTTTGCTTCAAACTCGGAGTGCATCAATCTGAGAAGTGACGACAAACAGTCTGCATACAAATAAACCAGACTGCTAAGGGTCACTACACTGCATTCTTTTCCAATTTATGACAAAAATATCACTTTTTCAATGTGTTCGTTTTTGTAAAGTTTGGCATTCGTAGAATAGATTACACTCAAAATTTATGTCATTCGTAAACAATTTGGCGTTGAAAAGTTAATAATAAAGACACCAACCCATGCACTTTTTTAAGATAAAAAAAAGTTTAAAAGTCAGTTTTCTCACATCTCTATATTTCTATTTCTCGTGTGTGTAAAATCCTTAAATCTCAGCTAACATAAAGACTAGAAACTTAAATTTGGTATGAATACTCCTTGAACAATATTATAGGTATTAGACTATTTAAATATAGATTGCAGAATGTTTTTGTTTTTAAAATTTGATTATTGTCTTATGATGCTAGATTGTTTTTGACTTTTTCAATAAACCTACATTTCAAATTTCTACTAAAATATTTAAAAACATTTGTATAGTAAATTAACTAAACCTGTATCTCTAAATATGATTAAAGGTTATGAATCTATTATCTATTGTTTAATACGTATGACTGATTTTGAAAGTTTAGGATTCTAAGTGTATGTTGTTTTTGTCCTAAGATGGCGGCTATTGCCATGAAAACCATGATGCTTTTTTACACTTAAAGTATGCAGATGTAATAACATGTATCCCTTCAAATGACCATTTTAAAATAATTGCTCTAAGTCTGTAAATTAAAAAAAAAAAATTTTGGGGGTAGTAACCCCTTAAACGGATTTGAATGCAAAACTAAAATTCTGGAAGAAGACCAGAGTCCAGAAGTGGTTGAACAACCAGAACTTTCTGCCGGAGTTTACAGCCGGTGAATGCTAAGAACAAGAAGACAATAACTGTTTCTTCTTCTTCTTCTTTGCAGTGACCGGCTTTAAACTCTGGTGGAAAGTTCTGGTTGTTATTCACATCTGGACTTTAGTCTTTTTCCAGAACCTGACTGCTGCCTGTGCATCCGTTTTACAGATATGACTCATTTGTATGCAGACTGTTAGTTTCTTGCCTTATAAGCAGATACACTCCGACTTCGAAGGAAGCTCCCAATTAGTCGACTCTTAGGACATACTTTTATGGTTAGGGAGTGGGTCTCTTCTGGTTTTCCCTAATACAGGGCCCAGGAAACCACACAGGGATAATAATTTGAATACAAGTGTTGTGTCTATGCTCATGATGATGAGAAAGAGCAAGATACTTTTATTACACCCACATTTACAGGGAGGCGGCATGGTCTCGAGTCATGGTGTCCGCCTCGAGTGCTAGAGGTTCTGGGTTCAATCCCCGGCAAGGGCTGGGTTTTTTTTTCACCTGGATTTAGACTTCTAGTAATTCCCTTGGTCTCTGGGTAGTGAGACTGGACACCCGTGTGCATAGTTGCACAAGTAAAAAAATCCCTTGGCAGTTGGAAATTGAAAAGAGTAGCATAACGGCGCTGCCTGGGAAAAATTTGGAGTGAAAAATCTACCCAAAAGTATTTCAAGATCCTCGCCGGTGCTACAGAGCCTGTGCACGGCTTCTTCGCACTCAGATTTGAGTTAGAAGAAGAAGGGAGCACTTATGGGTTACATGTTGATCCGTTGTTCAAACCTCAAACACATTTACAGACCAAACAAGCTGACATTACGACTTAAGACACAAATCTGTTCACAAGAACTGCTACAAGCTGTGAAATGAACGTAGGACAAGCATGGCTTCCACATACTTGGTTCCTGTCTGGATGATGTATATATCCTTGCCTCGGACTGACTCCTTGATTTCGACAACCGTCTCTGCAAGCACAACAGCAACAAAGAAATCAGACAATATTAGAACACACAACCCCACACATGCACAATCAGGTAACCGCAGTTTTAACTTCATAGCAAACAGGTAACTTCATAGCAAACAGGTAACCTCATAGCTGCTCCGCTTCTGTTTCATCAAATATCTACAGACACAATATCCATCACTGTCCCTTGTGGAAAAACTGTCAAAGACTGCATGCAGTCTGTGCATATCCAATAGCATATACACCCATTGAATGCATAAGGCAGCAATAAGAAGTGCTAGCACACGAACAGTCCAACTCTAGAAATGCAGCCCATAACCATTGGAAGCAGCAGTTACAATAAATCAGTAGTTGAACACATTATTAAAAACATTAATAATAAAAGACACCCACCATTTTCTGAATCTACAGTTCATGACACAAACCTCATTAGTCAGGTCAAAAAAATATTCTGAATTAAATCGCCAGCTTACAGTGTCGCACCATGCACTCAACACAGTGGCTGGGCGATAAAACTATATCATTTCAGTCTACATGCGGAGGAAAATACAACAGCTTACTGATGGAAGCAAACATTTGCCCCTATAAAAGCAGTAAACTTGTCTATCCTCCATATTGACTGGATTATCCCCCCCCCCCACCTCCGTCCTTTATAAAACATATGTAGTTCTGTGACACACTCTTACCACTCTCTAAAATGTTGGACTGACCTGTGACGTCATCTGGGGTAGGATATTACGAAAGAACCAAGCACTCTACCATGGAAGAATCTAGAGCCTCACTATATAAAAATTCCCAATGACAGCAGTGGGTACACTTTGAAGATGGAATTGTCTAATATTAGTAAGGATTATTATCACAGCACTCCGGAAAGATACAAAGATGCCCCAGCTCTTCTTTAGTTTTCAGAAAATTTGTCTGGGAAGACAATCTGGTGAGGAAGGAGACTGAAGGTCTGACAGTTCACATCCTAACGGGTACAACTGTTATGGACTTGCCTTTACTGCTGGGGTCTATTAAAAAGGCCTCACAGGACAAGGACTAAGTCAGCTTGTCCAAGAGATGGCCCCAGAGTGGTTCAGAAGAAGCATTCATCTTTCTGCTCACCTCGACATGGACAAGGCTGAATGCTCTATGAGAAGTCAGACGTTTGGTTTGTTTGATCCCCCCCCCCCCCCTATATATCTGCACTGTACCTGTGATCAGCAGAGATGTGATATCTGTGCCATTTAGCTGACACATTCAACTTTCTGGAATCTGTTGACCCGGTCAGCTTTCTGTGACAGATGATTTCATACTGTGACTGAGTATATATAAAAATATATATGATTCTATACAGCTGTCTGTCAACTTGTGGGAACAAAATGAAATGGACCAAGAAGTGTGTAGAGAACACATCAGGAAGGGAATGAGAATGAAGGAAGTAATGATTTTAGAATGGATGAGAGCTGAGCATCTGAGAAGAAACAGACTAAACACAAATGTTGACAACAACGGTCCTGAAATTCCATGCTATAACTGTGGAAGACTTTTCGCAACACGGGCAGGTCTTGCTAGTTGCACTCGCCATCAACATGGGGTGTGAGTCCTATGCCTCCTAATAGCACTTTCTTGTCTGGAGAATGTCATCATTTCTGATTTGTCTAGACTGATCTTCATATCAAAGCTGTCGCATTCTGAGTGGAGTCTTAATATCTTCTTGGGACTGAATGAGTGAAAGGAAACCAATAACAAAAGCCTCCCATATGCCCAATACCCCTAAAGGCATGAAAAGGGATCTTTACTTTTTACTAACATCAAAAGCCAAGGATAGACATACCTCTGTTAGGCTTGTGGCAGACAACAATCTCTCCAAGTCGTACGCCAAGTTTGCTGTAACAGTTTTTAAAAATAATCATAAACCACTGATCAAAAATCCAACAGATTTTCTCTTATCAATTAAAACACTGGTTAAGACTCTCATTTCATCATCATCCCATAACATTGCGTGTCGTTGGGTCACCAGTTTCTGTTGACTGATCAGCTCTCTCCACCTTTGGAGGTCAGTTGCCATGGACTTCATGGTTGCATGCCTGAGGCCTGTCCAGTCAGTCAGATTCTGTAACCAGGTCTTTCTTAGTCTGCCTCTTCTCCTCTTCCCCTCTACTGAGCCCTGCAGTATTTTTTTGGGGGAGAGGCGGTTAGATCTTATTACATGTCCATACTACTGCTTTTTTTGCCTTTTCACTGTAGTTAAAAGAGGTTCATAGTTGCCAATGTGCTGTATAATTTTATGGCGAACCTCTTCGTTTGTAATGTGGTCTCTGTATGAAATGCCAAGAATTTTTCTGAAACATCACATTTCTAAAGCTTGAACCTTTCTTTCAAGTTCAGCTGTTAAGGTCCACGTTTCAGTCAATTAACAAATATTTAAACTTTCTATGCATCATGTTTATCTAATTGCCGGATATTGTACCGGAAGACATTATTGGTGATTCCGCTGGATTTACTCAGTTTGTGGTGCTTCTTTGTATGTTGATTTAACTCTGTAGTAAAACACCTGACGAGATACAGCGAAATATGCTTAACTTAGCAATAAATTGGGCAATGTATTGTGTGTGTCCACATAATTAAATTCATTACGAGAAAACACTGTTTTGAAAATGTTTAGACTAATTAGATTTAAGTTGAAGAGCTCTTTTCCACACAAGCTCCGTTTGGATATGAAACCACAACCTCCAGTCGTTATAGTCTGGTTTGAACAACGGATCAACATCCTGGCACAAGGGTAGTAACCCATAAGTGCTCCATTCTAGTTCTAACTCAAGCCTGAGTCCGGAGAATCTTAGCACAGTGTACGAACTCCGTAGCACTGGCAAGGATTCTGAAATACAATGGGTAGAATTTTAACTCCAAATTTAACCCGGGCAGCGCCATTTAGGACTAGGTAACTCATTTCGATTTCCAACCCAACTGCCAAGGGAATTTTTTACATGTACAATAATATACACGAACATCCAATCTTACTACACAGATACCAGGGGAAATTACTAGAAGTCCACGTACAAAAATCATTGCCTTCACAAGGGCCTGAACCCAGGACCTCAGCCAGCACTTGGGGGTGGATGACATGCCCCAAGACCACCCAACTCCGGTAAATTATTATAGTATAAAAATATTTATTCCATTAGCGCATTGGCCAAATCCTGCATATCCACCACTTCAACCAGTGACAATTGACATAAGTCATAAGGTTAGTGGCTTAACTAGCTAGGCCTAAACTAACAAGACAACTGTATGACCTGGGAGAAAAGCAAAAGCATGGTGAGGCATTTCCATGCCACCCACCTCCAACAAAGTGAAAGTCACAATAGGAGACACTATAACCAACTTCTCATAGAAAGAATCAGAAGAGGTTGCTATCCTCCGACTAACGCTCGGCAAAGATGGCGGCAGCAAAATATCCAGCCGAGCCGCAGTCACGCATCAATTGCACGCTTCCGGCTACTTAATTTGCGGTCTTCCGGCGGTTTTCCGCCAACAACTGCTACCGCCACGTGGCGTGGATTGGGGCTAAACTAGATAGCTAGGACTCACGAGCAGCAGCTTCCGCATCTCCTGCAGCCTTGCTCGTGAGTCCTAGCCATCTAGTTTAGCCCCAATCCACGCTGCTCATGCGGCGTGGGGGCCACATGGCGGTAGCCATAGTCGTCAAAAAAGCGCACATATTAAGTAGCGGAAGTGCTATTGATATGTGACTGCGGCTCGGCTGGATATTTTGCGGCCGCCATCTTTGCTGACCGTTGGTCTGAGGATAGCCGAAGAGGTGACTGGCTGGCCAGTGCTGCATCGCATCAGAGGACTGCGCATGCATAAAAATGCCTGAAGTGTAGTGAGTTCGGTGAGGTCGATAGTGTGATAACATCGTAATTACGGTAATAGTAATATGTACGCACAACCAGCAATTGATGAGAACGAAGACAACAACGCTAACAACTCTCCTATATAATAATAACACTGCTTGAACAAAAGTTCAGCACTTAGCCATTTCTACTACTTTCTAATCAAAAGATAACAACTATTAATTATCTTGCGTGTGAGTGTGGTGGTAAGGGTTTTTGCATATTTTTCAACCCTCCATTTAAAAGAATAACAATGCAAACAACATTATTTAGAATTTAGTTACCTCGCAATCAATTGTGCAAGTTCTGGGTGAGAAGTTCCCGCCAGAACCAACATTTGATTCTTCTGTCCCCTAAGCTGGCCCGCCATTCTGAGGATGCCAGTGTGTGAAAGAGACTTTAGCTGTAAACCCAGAGACAGATTGCAGAAAGAAACAACAAGACGATGAGGAAAGCCTAGCCTGGTGTTCCGGTCCCAGGGCACGACTGGTTCTTTCCCTTGGTGGTCGCTTGAATAGAGTGCTCTTCCCTTGGAAAATTCAAAATGTAGTCACAGTAATTTCTGTCTAAACGTTAAGATTGTTCGTCCACTTCAGGACTTTGGTCTTGTTCCATGACTAGGTTGACCACACGTCGAGTTTACATTGGGATAGTCCCGTTTATCAGATATCCCAGGTCGTCTCGTCAGTAGACACTCTTCCCCCCGAAAAAACACTCCCTAAATTGTCCCGTTTTATGACAAATCTACGAATAAGCTCCAGAATATAATATATACTAGAATATATTACTAGTTAATGTATAAGATGGGATGATGGCAGGTTTCAAAGTAGCACCCCCTCCCCCGGCCTCCCTTTAATTTCAGTTAAAGAGCACATTGTTTCATTTATTTCTTGGTCAGGCGAGTAATTAACACTGTCACCCTAGTTACCTAGAACAATTGCGGGGGGAAATAGGGATGGGTGGTTAATTGACACTTGGGATGTCCCGTTTTCAGTTCAAAATTTTAGTGGGATGTAACACACACACAAACAACTGCGTCCCACGTTAGGGTGGCGATATATAACTAGTTCAAGCTTTTATAGTCGCACTATACACGACTTGTTTTGCGTGCGCATCCGCTTTACAAATCTGGCTTTTCTGTATGCAGACTACTGGTTTATCGACTCTCACGCAGATGCACTCCGACTTCGAAGGAGACAACCCTAGGACATGCTTATGCCCCCGGACCCCCCCCCCCCCCCCCCCCCGACATTCTCATAGGGCCCTAGAATACACACGGGAAGTGCGGGAGCCAATGTCACTTACAAAAATGTTTGCCTCGGTGAGGACTCGAACCTAATACCTCCGGTCCGCTAGGCAAGAGCCTAGCCACTGCGCTAACAGGAAACTCGAGCATGACAGACTCAAAGACCAACAAACTCGAGCATGACAGACTCAAAGACCAACAAACTCGAGCATCACAGACTCAAAGACCAACAAAAACAACAAAGGGGAAAGTAGTAACAGCAGGTAATGAAGGACTTGTACTAATGCTAGTTAATTCCCTTGGATAGTGTCTGCAAAAATGTATGTCCATCCGCCGTTCCTGTCTGTCTATCTGTTCGTCCGCCTGTGTATCTGTCTTGTCTTATTTTATCTCTCTCAGGGGCGCCGAAATCTATGAGCTTGGTCTACAGAAAGCAAAAGATTTTAGCTCTTAGACTAGGACTGGGTAGTGTCAGACCCATTCACCACCTTCCCACCAGACCTAGAATATTTGTAAGCACATTTCTCTTTTCACTCTGAGTGAGTATGTGTGTCTGTGTGTCTCTGTCTGTCTTCTAATTGATAGCTATTATTCAGTTTCGTCCTTTTTAGGACGAAATTTTTTGTTATTTAAAGCCCCACCCTGGCTTTTGCCAGGGGCCGCAATATAGGCAGGCCATAAATATGGCCAAATGTCTGAACGCGGTTTCTGGGACCTCTCCACGGCGATCCTCATCCATATGGTGGCACTTTGTGTCATCGGGTGTTTATCGCCTGTGTGATGTCCTGGTGGGGTAGAAAGTCAGTCAGTCAGTCAGTCTGTCTTCTATCTGTCATAAGTACTACCCAGTTTCGTCCTTTTTAGGACGAATTTTTTTGTTATTTGAAGTCGTCATGAAGAACACTCACAGACAGCCGCGATGGAACCGATCGGCTTAGGCATTCTGAGGACCCCTCCCCCCTCCCCACCACATCAGTAAGAGAGGTTGAACTCTCATCTGCTACCCCCCCCCCCCCCCCATAAGGGAAGTTGAACCTCTATTTGCTACCCTCCCCCATACATTTGTCAAAGAATATTTAGCCACAGCCCCCTCCTCCAACCATATAGAGAAAATCCCCTTTTACATATTTAATTTATACGTATATAATATTACATTTATTTGTTTTTCAGCCAACTATTATTTGTATTATTATTATTATTATTATTATTATTATTATGAAACACTTAAAAAAAACTAAAGCAATTCCACACACCCTCCCCCCCCACACCCTCCCCCCCCCCCCCCACCCCACCCCAACACCCAGAAGATGTATAAGGGGCTGAGTTCACATTATTACTTTCTTTGTGGCGGCGCCTCTGGATGACCGCCTAAGCTTATCAGCACAACACATGATGATGATGATACAGACAACAAATAAGGACGTAGTATAAATTTCTAAACCATTATGAACTGGTACCGCCAAAGTCTGCATTACACCAAAACACTTGATGATGATGATGATGATGATGATGATGATGATGATGATGATGATGATGATGATGATAACGACGACGATGATGACTCTATTTAATCATTGCATAAATCTGTGCAGAGACATCATCAATGCTATAGGAAAGACTAAACGCTGTGAGCTTTTCAGTTTTGTAGAGAATGATTATTTACTGAATAGACTGCATACCCTGGGTGTACCAATTGAAGCAGCGAGACAGGAAAAGCACGCTGGAGCCACCCGTCGCTACACAAACAAGGACAGAACGGGAGTTGTTAGCCTAAAATCGCTCAAGAGATACTCGGGAGGAGATCGGATCATGTATGGTCATGTTCAATTTGCAATGAAGATGATCCTTAATCTTGGTGATCTTATTGTTAGTTTCATAGCACTCAGGTCACCCCATGGTTGTTCCGTTTCTGTGCCAAAGAAAAACCACACAAAATGGCCATCACTGTTCCTTGTGGATATTGACCCAGACAGCAGTCTCAACATATTCACTAGCATCATCATCATCATGTAGCAGGTCCTTTGCAGAACGTCGCTCTTATCCAGGTCTGCCTGAACGAAACTCGGTCTCTCGCCAGCTCTCCCTCCTTATGCACTTTCATACTCAAGGAGTCACTTATATTATGTTCCCATCTTCGTGTCGGTCGGCCCCTGCCTCTCCTTCCTGGTACCATGCCTTCTGCTAAAATGTTTTCAAATTTGTCGTGGCGCTTGATATGACCAAAATATTTCAGCTTCCGAGACAGGATGCTGTTTATTAGCCTATCTTCCTTGATGTTCAGATCTTTTAAGACGTCAATATATCTCCTTTTCTTTGTCCAAGATATTCTGATAATCTTTCTGTAGCATTTCAGCTCAAAAGCCCCTATTCTCCTTCTAAAGGACTGGAAGATAGTCCACGACTCACATCCGTATGTTGCTACAGGGAAGATGCATGCTCTCAGAATTCTAATTTTCATCTTCTTGCTAGTGCTTAACTGTAGACTTTTAATTTATGTCAAACAGTCTAAATTGCTATTTATTATAGAGCCTAGATATTCAAAGCTTGTGACATTTTGTCACCATTATTAAGACATCCAAGCATAGCTATGAGTGCAAAGAGACAGATTATTAATAGCATATTCATTCCAACATTAGGCTACCAGTGCCAAACATGGACATTATCTAAAGCCCATATACGCAAAATTGCCTGAGAAAAGCAGCCAACCTAACCATACGAGATCGAGTGAATAATAAAACTATCAGGCAAATTGTGGGAACGACAACTTGTACTAGATTCATCGAGAAACAGCAGATCAAGTGGTTTGGCCATCTCGTTAGAATGCAGCAAGATCAAATACCATCACAAGCACTACATCTCAGAAGATCAGTTTCAAAAACAAGAGGACCGCGGAGGAAATATGGATCGACAACATTAAAGACACTCTACGCCTTCACGGCATGACAATAGCCAGTGGCAGCCAACGTGCACTGGAATTATTCCTCCCCACGTCGCTTAACGGCAGAAATGGTGTATGATGATGATGATGATACACACGCATTAAAATCGTAATGCCGCCACCAGAAGTGTTAACACTAACAGTCCGACATTAGAAATGCAGTTCATCATCCACAAAAGCAGCAGTTAGAAAACAGATCAGCAGTTGCACACGCGATTAATTTTAATCACATAAGGCACAACCAATTCTATGGCAAAAGGCCACACGCCATTTTCTGAATTTACAGTTAACAACTTCGTTGGTCACAGTCGAAAAAATTCTTAATGAAATCCGCATTTTTTTTTAAACAGGATTTTTCAGATGATCTTCAAACGAACAATGAACATTTCTCTGCATGCACTGGATTTCACGATTATTCTAAAACCTCTTTGTCAAACTGAATTTTTCAACCAATAATAAGCGTTTCAATGCCGCCATAATATCGATTACGACTTTACGTAATCGGTCATCAGTTAATGAGGTTTGTCTCAAAATGTCTTCTGGTAGCATTGTCAAGTCTCATTTTGCTTTCGGTAACACATTTTTTTAAAAGCAGCATTGCATTTCAAAATATCTCTCTCTTGGGCAGTGAAACAATTTACTATCATTTGTGTTCCTGTCGTTTGCGAGTAACAGTCAAAGAGTCGTGCTGAAATTTCTCAGAAATGAATTTAAGAGCAGCCATCTCCGAAATCTCAAGGGGGTCACAAGAAGACGGAAGAAATAAAACAAGCTTGTCGTGCAATCTGCTCTAAACCACACTTCTAATTAACATAGTGGTTCTGAAATTGGCCAGCCAAAGTATCAGCGGAGAAATAAAGAAGGCGTTTTAAAACATGGGAGCTTGGAAAAAAAAAACTGTGGTACTCAGAGACGATAGCTTGTATTGGGAATATTTAATTTCACTGATTTATGACAAAGCTAAAAAAAAAAAAAAACCTTGCCCGCGCAATCTGCGGCCCTAAATTCTCAGGTTTAAAGACACCTCTCTATCTACATCGCAAAAATGGTAAAATACAGGCAGTAATCAGCAGAATGAGACATCTCCACTTTACTATATAGAACCCCTCTCGGCAGTGCATAAGCAGTAGAACAAAGAGAGCACATTAGCAGTTTTGTGGCAGACTGATAATGCCTTAGCTCGTTTTTTCCCCCTTCTAATTATGATTAAATAATGGTAATTATTTAAAATCAAAGGGTGGTTATTTCTTAAATTTTCTTCTTCTTTCTCTTCTTCTTCTTCTTCTTCTTCTTCTTCTTCTTCTTCTTCTGGGTGTCTGTATGTCTGTCTGCGTGAGTGTATGTGTCAGCATGTGTCTGTCTGTCTGTGCATGTCTATGCGTGTTTCTCTGTGTGTGTTATGTGTGCCCCTTTGTTGTCTGTATGTGTCTGCATGTCAGAGTATATGTCTGTGCGTGCTGAATATATGTGTCTGCGTGTGTATTTCTATGTGTTTGTATGTATATGCATTTCTGCGTGTTTGTCTCTGTGGGTGTCAGTATGTGTTTGTCTGCCTGTTTGTCTGTATTTGTGTGTGTGTTTGACTGCGTGTGTGTCTATGTGGCTGTATGTATGTGTCTGCATGTTTGTCTGCGTATGTGTGGTGTGTGTGTCAGTGTGTGAGCACGAATGTAAATATGTGTGCTGTGTGTTCCCCTGTGTGTGTTTATATGTAAGTGTCTGTGTGTGTGTCTGTATTTTTGTCTGAGTGTGTGTGTGTGTCTCTGTGGGAGTGTCCGTGTGTGCATGTGTGTGTCTCCATTCATGACTGTATTTATGACTGTATGCGTGTATGCCTGTATTACGTATGAATGTATGTTTGTATCTATGTATGTATGTTTGTTTGTATGTATCTGTGTATGTATGTATGGAATGTATGCATGCATGTTTGTGTGTGTAAGTGAGTGGGTGAGCGCGTGTATGTGGGTGTATGTATGCACGCGCGGGTTTTTGCATGCACTTTACAACTCATGCTTTTGTGTTCTTTTATAATATTCATAATATGCATATCATCATATGATCATAACATGCTTTATTAGTAAAATACAACTGCTGTGCGAAAGATGGTTGAGTGGAAGGGCCGAATGTAAGACGGGCCTGCGTGCCCAATTTGTGACCCTTTGAAAATTAAGTTCGTTCGTTCGTTCGTTCGTTCTTCCTCTTCTTCTTCTTCTTCTTCTTCTTCTTCTTCTTCTTCTTCTTCTTCTTCTTCTTCTTCTTCTTCTTTTTTTTTCATCATCTTCTTCTTCTTCTTCTTCTTTTTCATCTTCTTCTTCTTCTTCTTTTTCATCTTCTTCTTCTTCTTCTTCTTTTTCATCATCTTCTTCTTCTTCTTCTTCTTCTTCTTCTTCTTCTTCTTCTTCTTCTTCTTCTTCTTCTTCTTCTTCTTCTTCTTCTTCTTCTTCTTCTTCTTCATCATCATCTTCTTCTTCTTTTTAAAATCCCTGCCGTGTGGCGTTGGCAGTCATGCCTATCCACAATTTTCTGTCTCGTGCACTTTCAATCGACTCTGACACAGATGATCCTAACTGCCATGATGTCAGGCTGTACAGCATCTTTTCTCTCGGTCTTCTTCTGCCTCTCTTTCCCTTAAACTTTCCTACTGTCACTATGTTCTCCAGTTTTCTCCTTCTCATCATATGATCCAAGAGTACAGGTTGTGTCTTTCTGACATGGGAAATCAGTTCTCTTCGTGAGTAACTTTCTCTTTGTTTTAACGAAAGAAATCCCCCCCCCCCCCTTTTCTCCCCTTTTATTAAAACCCCATTTTTAAAGTTAGATTTTTAATAGCTTCATTAGAAAACAAAATGTCTTCTGGATTACTGTCTCAAAGGTTGATCCCCTAGTGACTAGAAAAAAATATTCGACCGAGCCCAATCGCAGACAACCCATTCAACCGTTAGATTGAGCTATACTAAAAGAACGAAGAACCTGCCATTCAGTGTAAGTTTACTGAGTATGCGAACTTAGTGTATTTATGTTAGGTATATTTAATAAATATTTTAAAAACATAAAAACAATGACCGGGACAAAACAAAATTACTAACTGCATGTTCCGAAGGTATTTAAGTAGGGTGACCAAGTGTCGCGTTTTCACCAAAACAGTCCCGTTTTCACCGTGACAGTCCCATTTTCACCGAGTCAGTCCCGTTTTCACAGAGACAGTCCCGTTTTCACCGAGACATTCTGGTTTTCACCGAGACAGTCCCATTTCTAGGTGCGTCGCTGCCGTCCCGTTGGTACTAACACGCACGGTCTCGTTTTATAAAAATCTCGGAATTCGCTAGAGAATAGAACATACACTTATAGCTATGTATTAATATCCTACCCCCAAATGACGTCACAGGACAGTCCAACATTTTAGAGGGTGGTAAGACTGGGTTTTCCGCCTTTCTGATTCTTTCAACTACCTGAAAACATCTAAAACTGGCCCTAACCCCAACCAACCTACGTCCCACGAGAGAGTGCAGCCTAGGTCCCACGACTGCATGCAACCTAGGTCCCACGACTGCACGCAGCCTGTCTACCACCCCCTGAAATATTAGAGTGTCCCGTGACCTGTGGATTTCCCCTGTTTAGGGTAGGATATTAAGAAAGCACCGACAATAGACTTCCTAGATTGAGATACTTTTAGTTGTTAAAATGTGTTGATGGTAAATTGTAATGTAGCACCGCCCCCCCCCAACCCCTCCCCGCCCCCACCTTTCCACCAGTGCAGTTAAAGAGCACATGGTTTTGTTTATTTCTTGGTGACAATGCAATGGGGTTTAACACCATTGGAGAGCGAGTGTTTAACTCTCTCACCCGGAGACTTTGAAAAAAAGGAGGTGGGGTTCAAATGATTTGATGGTAAGTCTCGTTTTCAACGAAAGATACTTTGGCTCCTCCGCCCTTCCCCCCCCCCCTTTTTCCCCCCAATCTATGGCGTGTAGATGTGTTAATCATTATGCCCACAGCCTCGTGCCTCGTGTGCCAATCATTTCTGATTCAAGCATTCTTCAGTTTCACGATGCCAAACTGTTCAACAGAGATGAAATGTCTTAGAGAAGCTGCAGGAGATTCAAGGAAAGACAGAATACGAAAATATGAAATCAGACAAATGCTAGAAATAAAGCCAGTCTTACAGGTCATCAAAGAACAACAGGTGAAGTGGTTTGGACACCTAACAAGAATTCCCTGGAACTATCTGTCACAGCGAGCCACATTAAAACATTTCAAAGGGTCGAGAGCGAGTGAAAGACCTCGAAAAACATGGAGTAATTTCATTAAGAACAGCCTTATAGAAATGAACATCAGTCTTAATAGTGCTCTTGACAGAGGTCTTCAACGAACATTACATCCCCTCCCCCCCCCCCGCCCCCGCCCCCGACACTTCGATGAGGTACAAGGTGGAAGAGAAGAAGAAGAACATAAATTGTCTCAGTGTAATGACATACTTCATCTAGCTATCTATCATTTAGTTTATTACACTGTGATGCAAAGGGGCGTGAGTCAGGGATTCTAATTCAATCTTAGAAAAAGAAACAAAGCAAAGCTTTTGAACTAAAATGCTACCGGGCTACCGACATTGTTTGTTCACTCTAGACCGGGCTACCGACATTGTTTGTTCACTCAAGACCGGGCTACCGACATTGTTTGTTCACTCAAGACTAAGCTACCGACATTGTTGGTTCACTCAAGACTGGGCTACCGACATTGTTTGTTTACTCAAGACCGGGCTACCGACATTGTTTGTTCATTCAAGACCGGGCTACCGACATTGTTTGTTTACTCAAGACCGGGCTACCGACATTGTTTGTTCACTCAAGACCGGGCTACCGACATTGTTTGTTCATTCAAGACCGGGCTACTGACATTGTTTGTTTACTCAAGACCGGGCTTCCGACATTGTTTGTTTACTCAAGACCGGGCTACCGACATTGTTTGTTTACTCAAGACCGGGCTACCGACATTGTTTGTTCACTCAAGACCGGAATACCGACATTGTTTGTTCATTCAAGACCTGCTCCAGCTGACGGGTCATGCTGCTGACGTCACCATACCGGACTTAATGAGAATTATCAGCATACAAATGAGTCAGATCTGCAAAACGGATGTGCATGTAACACTCAGGTTTGGAACACGACTAACTCCAGAGAACCAGAACTTTCCGCCTGATTTTACAGTCGGTAAACTCGAAGAAGAAGAAGAATTTATGGTAATGTGGTAGGAACATAAGAGAATGTTCCACTGAAGCGAGCTCAGTTTCAATAAAATTATAATTTTTGTACAAAGAACCGAATCAATGAAACTATCACGCACGATTTCATTGTGAATATTGTTAGTGAAACCCAATACATACATAGGGACATCAACTTAACATTTTTATCAATGTTAGAAAATCATAAAAGAGTTTGTGACATATTTTGTAATGAATTAGCCATGACGATAGACTAGGGCCAGGTAACAGCTGAGCTCAGGGACTCCTCCACAAAGGCGGGAAGTGGAAAGTGCAAGATGTGACTAGAGGTAATGATATATGCGACAACAGAAAAAACAACAACGAGCTGACAGGTTTCCAATACTGGCAAAAGTATATGACATAATGCTATGTAACATCTGGTATACGCATGATCATAGATGGGGAAAACCCTCTGCAACCAACGTGCAAAATCGAATTGACTGTTTGTTAATGATGAAGATATACAGACAGGCTTCAATGGTAGAGTGGGAATATATAAAAACGAACGAAAAGTAGATAAGCGAGCTTTACAATACAACAAACGAAAAGTGAACGTTGCGGCTCACAGACTTCATCAGCACATACATACAACGAACAAAACCACACGAATATACAACTCCACTTAACTGTGGTATCACGAAGCAGCCACGTTGATGTCTTGCCAGTGGAAGGAAGAGTTACTGAGGCTTGAAGCAGGCTTTCCTACTGATACTGTGGGGGGTTAGGGTTAGTGAGAGCTATCATCACAACACCTGTATGAATATTTAATCAGACAATTTGTGACTTTGGTGAAATGTTCAGATCTGGCTGATCCCCAATTTCCACCAATTGGATGGGCCTACTTAGGGCCTCATAATTTATAGGCGCCTGATCAAATTCCAGTTTTCCTCATGCACACAACTTGGCTAATGTATTTTATACTCAGCTGTCTTTAAATGTATGTTGAAAGTTATCTACCCTAATGGTAGGTAGGTAGTTGTACCCCACCAGGAGATCACACAAGCGATAAACACCCGGTGACACAAAGTGCCACTAGGCGGATGAGGATCATCCGTGGATAGGTCTTGGAAACCCTTTTCAGCCGTTAGGCCATATCTATGGCTAGGCAATATCTATGCCACGGCTATATTCAGGGCCCCTGGCAGAAGCCACGGTGGCGCATCAAATAACAAAAAATGGTATCATATCCCACATGGGGACGACTTTTACAGCATCTGCACTTAGCACCATGTGTGTGAAAAGCGACATGTTACGTAATATATTTACTGTTGACATAATCAATGGTTTTGCATTTGATAAACTAAGGGGAGAAAATGTGTTAAGTTGTAAGAGTATTTTATATTTATGTCATTTTGCAAGCACATTATGTATTATTTCTTTTAATTCAAATTAAACGACAATAAATTTCCAATACACCTATATTAAAAAGAAAAAAACTTATTTATTTTAAGGTTTTCTGAGACTCTTCTTCTTAAAATCCATACCGTGTGGCATTGGTAGTCATGTCCATCCACAACCTTCTGTCTCGTGTACTTTCAATTATCTCTGACACTAAAGATCTTCCTTGTCATGATGTCAAACTGTCCAGCATCTGTTCTCTCGATCTCCCCTTTCCTCTCCTCCCCTCAAACTTTCCTAGGGTCACAATGTACTCCAATGTTCTCCTTCTCACCCCATGACCAAAGAAAGTAGATTGTCTCTTTCTGATGTTGGAAATCAGTTCTCTTCGTGAGTCAGTTTTTTTTTTTCAAAACGTCTTCATTTCTCTTTTTATCTGTCTATGGTATTCTCATCATTCGTCTATAAAACCACATCTCCGCAGCTTCCGAATAGGTTTTCACTAATTTACTAACTTTACGAGAGGAAGTGGAGATGGCGGAGAATGTGAAAAAAGATAAGGTGGAGGTTTTCAAGCGCTGTGCTGCGGAGGCCAAAAAAGCAAAGTGGGAAACTTTTGTGAATGACATGGGAGGCGATAAAACATTGGGAAAATTCTGGAAACTGCAAAGGCAGATGCAAAGAAAAGATCGGCCTATGACAGTCGGAACAATTTGTAGAGACGATGGTGTGCGTGTGACAACAGACAAGGAGAAAGGGGAAGCTTTTCTCCATAGGTTTATAGCTCAGACAGATCATAATGATGTAGACATCCGGGATGCAGTTAGAAAGGTACCTTGAAGAATATGCATTATGAAGACATGATACAAGTGGAAGATATCAAACAAATTTTGAAAAAAAGCAAAAGACCAGGGCCTGATGGTGTCAGGTATGGTCACATGAAGGCTTTGAGCGATGTAGACCTGGCAGAGATGGCCGACTGTTTTAACCAGAGTATTAAGACAGCATCAGTACCGCAGGACTGGGTGCACAGCTATCTAATCCCACTACCAAAACCTTTTAAGGATCATTGTGAGCTTAGTGGCTTTAGAATCATCACCTTAGAAAACCCATTTGGGAAAGTCTTGGAGAAGATAGTTGCTGTAAAGTTGCAAGAATTTTTGGAAAGGGGGAAGCTTCTCCCAAGAGGTCTGGGAAGTTACAGGCCAGGAAAGGACACTTGGGCAAATGCGGCCACTTTTGCTTTTGAAGTATATGAAGGGTTCCAGAACAAACAGGAAACTATGGCGGTAGGACTGGATCTCGAGGATGCTTATAATAGAGATATGACATCTTAATAACTGCACTGAGGGAGAAGGAGGTCAATCCATGGCTGGTGAATTTGGTTGCAGCTGTCCTGTATTCACGTCGGGTTGCTCTCCGACTAGGCTCATGGACCTCTGAAACATGCACTTTGGCCCCAGGACTGCCACAGGGATCTGCCATCTCGCCTGTGCTCTTTAACGTGTATACCAGCAAGATTGCAAGCCTAGAAGCACCTTGAGTTGGAAGGATACTGACTTTTGCGGATGATATACTTGCATATAGGCAGGTGGAAGAGAGGGAACAAACAGCTCGGGAGCTACAAGCGACAGTAGACAAAGTGACTGAGTGGTGTACAGAAATAAAGGCTGTCGTCCACCCAGAAAATGCGTCTGTTTTGTGGTGTTCTCTGGACAACAGAATCGTTAAAACTAATGTCCCAAGTCTCACGATAGATGGTAGAAACGTCAACAGAGAGAGCAAACTGAAGTATCTGGGAATTACATTTGACAGGAGCCTGTCATTTAAGGAACATGTGGAGAGTGTTGTGACGAGATGCCAAAAAGGACTTAGTGCACTTAAGACAATGGCTGCAGTTGATATAGAGCAGAGAATGCTTTTCAAACTATATCAGCACCTGATCCTGTCAGTGGTGGATTATGGTCTGGGACTGCTTACCGTCTCAGTCAGATGGTCAAACTAGAGCGCATACAGAACGCGGCTATGCGGGTCATTCTGGGTTGCACCAGAGACACCCCAGTGGTGTGTATGCGATACATCCTTGGTTTGCCGACGGTTGCAGGTAGGCACAAGGTGATGCAGGCGAAGTCATATCTCAGAGTAGCTGCAGACACAGACCACCCTCTGCATGAAGCTCTGGGTGCAGTTAAGGGTCAGCGGCTGATAAGAGGGAGGTCATGGATGGCTCAGGCAGAAGACACAATCAGACAGGTTTGCATCCTTGAGAACATTAGGCGAGGACATTGTAATTGTAACTGATTCAGAAAGCATGCTGGGGAAGATCAGAACAGATATGCAGAGTGGCATGCTTCTCTGCGGAGTACACGAGTGAGGAGTATTGTCTTGATTTTTTCACCGGGTCAGGCCGGTGTGTTGGGAAATGAACAGGCGGACAGACTGGCTGGCTCTGCACAACTTGGTGAAATACTGCTACATGATAGGGCAGACATGGTTAGTGCCTTGTGGGAGAGCGCGCACAGTTTGGTGAGATTGATGCAGTTGCGGGGTGACGAGAGGTTCTGACAGAAGCTCAAGGCTCAGAGGAAGGGCAAGACGGACGTTTAATCAGAAAGCTACTGGCACCATTAGTATCGGAACTCTTCGCTGGCTGCTGAAGATGGGGACGGAGCGCTTATGGGAATGCCCCGAGTGCTGTGATGTCGGTTCTTGAATCAAATCAAATCAAATCATTAATTTACTAACTGTCCGTACATCGATATAGGATTCCTCCGTGTGGGTTCTGGGGCCCTATTATAGAGAAAACAAGAATAGACCCACTGCCTACCTACCCAAAAGCATGTCATAAGAGTCGACTAATGGGGAGCTTCCTACGAAGTCAGAGTGCATCTGCCTGAGAGACAAGGAACCAGCAGTCTGAACACAAATGTGTCACATCTGTCAAACGGATGCACACGCAACATTCAGGTTCTGGAACAGGACTGCAGTCCAGAAGTGGACGAACAACCAGAACTTACTACCAGGGTTTACAGCTGGTGAACGCTAAGATATAGAAGAAGAAGGATTTATATAATTTTTAAGAATTCGTCTACTCTTTTCAGGTGACGAAGAAAGGTTGCATAAAATATTTTTCTGAAATTAGCTGGTGTATTTTTAAAACTTAGGGCCTCGGGGGCTTTACAGTCTTAGGGCCTCATAAAGTCTAAACCCGGCCTTGGCTGTAATAGACACTCTGTGGTGGTGCATACCGGCACCGGCACCTTCTATTAGACACCTTGGGTTGAGCATCGGAAAAAGGAAGAAAAAATAACCAGAGGGGAGGTAACTGTGATCGACCTGTCTTTGACAATATCATTCATTCATCGAGACGCAGAAACATATCTAGAAAAAGTAAGTTGAAATGTTGTAAGCGCGCTCGCGAACACACACACACACACACACACACACACACACACACACACACACACACGCACGCGCGCGCGCACACATTTGCGCGCAAACAGTCTTTTGCAAAAAGAAATATTTTGAAACTATAAAAATAAGACATTAGCAGTGAGACAGCCATATAATCACTCTCGCGATTGCTTGAAAAACAAAAAAGGCAGGTCAAAATGAGATTTCCGCCTTCGAAATTCATTAAATAAATGATTTATGTCCCCCTTGTCCCAAACTTCCGGACTGAATCTCTTTTCATGCCATGACCTTGAGACGCTGTCTCGCTTCCTCGAATTGCCAGGCATGGCTGATTTGGAAATGAGCACATCTGCGCATCCGTACTCATTAGCATTTGGAAGCGAAAAGTTGAGAGCAAGGCGGGTCAGACTTTGGGGACTTGTACTGAATACGATAGGTTATTTCGGTGCTTTATTATTATTTTACCCCAAACAGGGGAAATCCACAGGTCACGGCAGTCTTATATTTTAGGGGGTTGTAGTTAGGCGTAACATTTTAGAACAATGCAGTGAATGGCAGAGAAGTATAAATATTAATTTTGTTGACTTTGAGAAAGCTTTTGACAGCGTCCATAGAGACAGTCTCTGGAAAATTTTACGACATTATGGAATTCCAGAAAAGATAGTCAACATAAGTGCTCTCTTCTATACAGACTTTTCCTGCAGTATACAAAATTACAATACATCTTTCCCAGTGAAGACGGGTGTAAGACAGGGATGTGTTATGTCATCTCTCATCTTCAACCTTGTGATTGATTGGATATTAAAGAACACAGTAGACAGAACATTGAGAGGCATACGATTGACTCCATTCGCCATGCTTGAGGACCTTGATTTTGCCGATGATATAGCACTCCTATCACATAAACATGAACATATACAATAGAAAAGTAACAGACTATACAGCACAGCATAAATGGTGGGACTGAGAATAAATACAGAGAAAACTAAGATCATGACAAACAGTCCAAACCAACAACCAGTGACCATAACTAACCAATCACTTGAAAATGTAGAACATTTCACACATCTTGACAGTGTGGTGTCCCTACTGAGGGGGACAGGGGAAGACATACAGTCACGCCTGAACAAAGCTAGAGCTGCTTTTGGAAGGATGAGGAAAATCTGGAAATCCAACAGTTACTGCGGAGAAACAAAACTCCGACTCTACAAGAGCATCACTTTGCCAGTTCTTCTTTATGGAGCAGAATGCTGGAGAATGATCTAAAAGGAAGTACACAAGCTGTCCACCTTCCACCACACATGTCTACGTAGAATTATCAAAATGTTCTGGCCAGATACAATCTCAAACACTAAACTACTTCAAGTCACAAACCAAGAAACTCTAGACAGTATGATAACCAAGAGAAGATGGAAATGGCTTGGCCACGTTATGAGAATGAATCTTGAAATACCTGCCAAAACAGCTCTCACATGGATACCAGAGGGAAAGAGAAAAAAGGGGCGCGCAAAAACAACATGGAGACGAACGATGGAAAGTGACCTGAGTCTGGCATCTTTGACATGGAAAACTGCATTGAAGATTGCACAAGACAGGAAAGCATGGAAAGTCCTCTCTGAAGCCTCATGTGCCACTAGGCATAATGAGAACTGATGATGTAGGTAGGCTGTATGCAGTCGTAGGACCTAGGCTTCATGCAGTCGTGGAACTTGGGCTGCACTTTTTTGTGGGACATAAGTGGGTTGGGGTTAGGGCCAGTTCTAGATGTTTTGGGGTCGTTAAAAGCATCAGAAAGCAGGGAAACCCAGTTTTACCACCCTCTAAAATGTTGGACTGTCCTGTGACGTCATCTAAAGTAGGATAATAATAAAGAACCGATATTTCCATCAAGTTTTCAAATAATTAGGGAGAGGTTGTACTGTAGTGTCCAGATACTTGGCTGCGGAGCCGAAGGTTTTGCGTTTGGATCTTTAGGTTCTCGCCTGTTTTTCTTGGCACCATTTTGGAGAAGATAACAGAATCACTGCCTTACCACATTCCTGTCGTAAAATGACTAATTATGGGTGTTTCTTTCGAAATCAGAGTGCATCTGTCTGAGAGATAGTGAACCAGTAACTTGCATAAACATAAACATGATCTGTAAAATGGATGTGCACGCAGAACTCAAACTCTAAAACAAGACCAATTCCAGAAGTGGACGAGCAACCAGAAGTTTGGAGTCACCGAAAAAGAAATCCACACCGAGCCCTTCGTGTGTGTATGTGTGTCTGTGTGTGTGTGTGTGCTTCTGCTTCTTCTCCTTCTTCGTCTTCTCTCAGACAATAATAGGAGCAGCAACAACAACAATAACAACAACAATAACAAACATGTCCACTGGTTCTTCTTCTTCTACTGTTCTTCTTCTTCTTCTTCTACTTCTTCTTCTTCTCCTTCTCCTCCTTCTCCTCCTCCTCCCCCTCCTTTTTCATCTTACAGTCCATACCCTGTGGCTTTGGTATTCATGAAAACTACAACCTTTCGTCTCGTGAACTCTCAATCAGTTCTGACATCGACGATCTTTGATTCCATAATGTCATTGTCTCGGTGTCCCACATTCAAAATCACGCCATCTTTGTTTCAACTTGGACACTTTCTTCGACCTACGACTACCTGAAGGTATTTCCCTAATACATCAAGATACCCCTAAATAATTCATCACCTATCAATCTCGTTAAGTTACTGACAAACTATGAAGACGATCCCAATTTAAGAAGGGCTACGACAAAGCAGTTCACTTGTCTAGAGGATTTAACAGAGCATTTTCTATATAAAGAAATAATCAAGATAATTATGGTCTTAAGAAGACAAGTTCATTAACACAGCCTGTCAACTCAAGTCCCCTGGGGCCGACTGGCAAGTGCATTAGCCGAAGCTCGCCGTCTCTTTGGTCGGTTTGAAAGCTCTCTTGGTCTCTTTTCGGCAGATGCAAAGACAATGATTTGTGAATAAGCTTCGGCGAAGTTCGAGCCAAGTAGTTTGATGGACGGGAATGAATTACGAGTCTATCACAATGGAATGCTCTTAAGTGTTTTGCGTGTATGTTGAGATGTGGCGCTAATGATATAACAATGTAACTATTCACTGTACAGAATTACGAGACTATTTCTACATTTGTTGGTGCTTTCTCAATATCCTACCCAAAACAGGAGAGATACACAGGTCACGTGACTGTCTAATATTTCAGGGGGTGGTAGATAGGCTGCATGCAGTCGTGGGGCCTAGGTTGCACTCTCTCGTGGGACCCACCCACTCTTGGTGGGTTGGGGTTAGGACCAATTCTCTATGTTTTGGGGTCGTTAAAAGTAACAGAAAGCAGGGAAAACCAGTCTTACTACCCTCTAAAATGTTGGACTGTCCTGTGACCTTATCTGGATGCAGGATATTACGGAAAAACTATTTGTTAAGGGTTTTTCTTTTTTAATGTTCGTTTTTATATCTAATATTAGGAGCTAAAACATCATCTGATTGCACCAGGCTTATCCCAGTTGGTCCAGCGTCTACCCACTGAGCGGTTGATCACTCGTGAATGCTTTGTACACAGCATGACGATAGTGGGGCCACCAACCGCTCAAAGAGATCATAGAAACACCTGCTCTCGCGAAATGAATGACGAAGTTCCTACGACACACTTGGAGGATATAGGCAATGGCATAGTAAAGTCCTACCTGGAGTCGAAAGATTATCTGTCACTTGCTCCCACAGCCCAGCCCTCCTCCCCCCCCCCCCCCCCCCCCCACCACCCCACTGACACACTCAGACAATTTTATTAAGTTGCTTGATTATTGTCTCTACTCCTGGAATGCCTTAATAGTTGTCCCCATGTGGGGTGCATTTTTTCGTTATTTAAAGCCCCACCCTGGCTTTTGCCGGGGGCCCTGAATATAGTTAGGTAATATATATGGCCAAACGTGACCTCTCCACGGGTGATGCTCATCCGGATGGTGGCACTTTGTGTCACCGGGAGTTAATCGCTTGCGTGATGTCCTGGTGGGGTACATAGAGAGAGAGACAGAGAGAGAGATAGAAAGGGAGAGAGAGAGAGAGAGAGAGAGAGAGAGAGAGAGAGAGAATGCCTCGCGGACTCTTCTGTTGGCTTCGCATAAGTACTTTTCAGTGTCTCTGATATCTAGGCGGTCCATAGACTACGTGGTCGAACTCGAGTTCTGTTACCGTTTACATGTACAACATTGCTCTCCGTGGTGCCCTGTCTGCTGCCGATCTTGTTACATGGCCAAACCATTTTTTTTTTTCGTTTTTGTAAATTTTAAATTATACATTTAAAAAATCATTTTAGAAACATTTTTGCCTTTCTCTCACCCTCTCAGTAATGACGCACATAGAGGCATGTACACCTTTTCGTACGCGACTGGATGAAGAGGAAAGAAAGAAACAAAAGGAACTGATAATGATGATAAAAACGACAAGAAATAAAGTAAACACATTTTTGATGAAAAGCAAACACTCTAATTTGTAACTATCATATCTACAGCTCCCCAACATTCCGTAACAAAAACAAACAACAGTCAGCACAAAGTCCCAGGGAAGTAAACACACACTGCAGAATCCAAGGTAAGACTGTGACCTCGTCAAAGGGATTAAACATGTCTTTAGAAATTCCATCTTCAATCACAAATCCAAGGAACGGTGGTTCCAGATTAGGAAACACAGCAAACACATAAGATGGGCTCAAGTGAGGAGAAAACCGACACCGGCTTACCAAAAACCGAATCAGTATGTTTACGGGACTGGGAAGTTTTGTTAAATTAAAATATTTAGAACATAAACAAAGACTTAGCCACACGCTTAACAATGACAACAGTTGAAGATACACGGATAAACAAAATCGCTGTTCTAGTTTCAGACTTCAGTCTTACTGGATGTGTTTTTAGCGCCGGAATCAGTGTAAGAATAATTAGTAAAATGTAGAAAGATCCCTCTTCATGCCTTTAGGCGCATCGGGTATATGGGAAGAGCGTCCCATATTTTTACATACCAATCGGCACTGGAGGGTAATGTGGTCAGCATTACGCCGGCCGTCTTTACTTCCCCAGGACAGTCATCCTGGTACCCATTTTAGGCTGAGTCGACATGCGACGCCCCATACCATGATAAAAATCCACGCAGCCAACAGTGGGTTTCGATCGCGGTACGTTATAATTACGAGTCGGACTCGCAATGCCTAAGGCAAAGGCGAATAATTAGTACAATAAAAATGGTTTTTATTATTATTATTATTTCCTCCCTGTCTTCCTTCCATCTTTTTTTCTTTCTTTCTTTCTTTCTTTCTTTCTTTCTTTCTTTCTTTCTTTCTTTCTTTCTTTCTTTCTTTCTTTCTTTCTTTCTTTCTTTCTTTCTTTCTTTCTTTCTTTCTTTCTTTCTTTCTTTCTTTCTTTCTTTCTTTCTTTCTTTTCTTTCTTTCTTTCTTTCTTTCTTTTCTACCTATCTTTCTTTCTTTCTTTCTTTCTTTCTTTCTTTCTTTCTTTCTTTCTTTCTTTCTTTCTTTCTTTCTTTCTTTCTTTCTTTCTTTCTTTCTTTCTTTCTTTCTTTCTTTCTTTCTTTCTTTCTTTCTTCTACCATCGCCCTCAAAAAGCAGTTGACACGTCGTATTGCGGTTTAGTTAGATTTAAGGTTGTAGAGAAATGCAATACGGATTACGTCAACACAAGAAACAATTAAATGTTACAGGAAGCTGAAACAATGAAATGTTATACGAAACTGCCCAGGAAGTCGAGCCCTGTCAACACTGTTATGAGGAAGCCGGATGTATCGACCGGAATTCGTTAATATCACATCTCCGTCGTGAACAGACACAAAATCCGCTTTACGACGGACCTAGAAGAAGAAAAAGTCCGTTTCTTCAGAAAATGTTTTTTTTTTTTTTTCTGTTCCCTTCGTTCTTGCTAACTAACGTATCAGTTTTCTTAATTAAAAATAACTCATCCGGTCTGCAAGGCCCTCCTCAGCCATCTTGTCATTTAAAGCCGGTATCTGATTGGGCCTGAATTAAAAACCTCTAGCCACCATATTTAGCAGTCATAGTGCTCACGTGCAGGGTCATTGTTTAAGGGGAATTCCCGGCACAGCAAGGTCCCTGCCATTTGATTTATCACTCCCGGAGAACCAAGACGGCCTTTGTTGGTGAAATCCTGATTATTTGAAGTCATTGCTAAAGCGATTAACTAGGCTGTGTTTCATCCGTCGGCATTGTTATCTCTTCGCTACAGTGCGCTAGTTTGTGCCGGCAACAACAGAAGAAACAATGACACGTGACTTTATTACTGGAAAAGTACGGCTTCAATGGACCATAACAATTTGATCCGGTCTTCTGAAACTGTGTTCCATATTGAGAAACCCTCATGTCGTTTTCCTATGCGGGTGAATGTAGGATGAAAGTGATGCTATATTCAATCACTCGGGTATAAACTTCTTCTTCTTCTTCTTCTTCTTCTTCTTCTTCTTCTTCTTCTTCTTCTTCTTCTTCTTCTTCTTCTTCTTCTTCTTCTTCTTCTTCTTCTTCTTCTGCTTCTTCTTCTTCTTCTTCTTCTTCTTCTTCTTCTTCTTCTTCTTCTTCTTCTTCTTCTTCTTCTTCTTCTTCTTCTTCTTCTTCTGCTTCTCTGCTTCTTCTTCTTCTTCTTCTTCTTCTTCTTCTTCTTCTTCTTCTTCTTCTTCTTCTTCTTCTTCTTCTTCTTCTTCTTCTTCTTCTTCTTCTTCTCCTCCTCCTCCTCTTCTTCTTCAGCTTCTTCTTCTTCTTTAGCATTCCGAGCCCTTGAGGTTCATTGCTGCAGATATCACCCGCCTCCATTCATCTCTCTGTTTGGTCTTCTCTTTCCAGTTGGTGAAACCAAGTGTTTGCAGGTCTGTCTGGATATTCTCTCCATCGTCTTCTTAGTCTGCATCGTGGTCTACGACCATTCATCTCCCAGGTGTATACAATTTTTACTTCTCTGTCATCTGACATTCTTTCAATATGGCCCAACCATTTCAGTCTATTAGCTCTCATGATGCCAGTGATCAAAGATGATTACAACCGGTATGGACTATATTCGTAAATGTATACAAGTAAAGACATTTAGGTATCTAGGCACATGGATAACATCCGATGAAAGGTGTATCACAGAGATCAAGTATAGAATAGGACAGGCCAAAACTGTCTTCTATAAAATGAAAAACAATTTATGCAATAAATCCATGTAATTGGAGGCAAGGACAAGAATATTCACAAGCTATACAGAGCCAAAGATGATTACAACCGGTATGGACTATATTCGTAAATGTATACAAGTAAAGACATTTAGGTATCTAGGCACATGGATAACATCCGATGAAAGGTGTATCACAGAGATCAAGTATAGAATAGGACAGGCCAAAACTGTCTTCTATAAAATGAAAAACAATTTATGCAATAAATCCATGTAATTGGAGGCAAGGACAAGAATATTCACAAGCTATACAGAGCCAGTTTTAACATACGGCTGTGAAGCCTGGACAAATAAAAAACAAGCCGAACAATAGCTTGAGGCCGCGTAGATGTGGTTTTACATAAAAATCCTTAGAATTTCTTGGACAGCTCAGAAGAGCAACCCAGATGTTTTGAAAGAGGCGAATGCTCGAAGACATCTTATCACAAACATCAGAAAGAGACAGTCTTCATTTTTATGGTCATTTTATGAGAAGAGGGAAAATGGAACATGTGGTGACCACTGGAAAGATCTGTGGAAAGAGAGACAGAGGAAGACAGTGTAAAAAGATTCTTGACAGTCTTTTTGTCATAGCATCGAGGGGTGTCAACACAGGAACTGATACTCAGTTGCAGATCGCAGACTGTGGAGAGGCCTGATCGCCCACGACAGTTGGAAAGGCACTTGATAATGATGGACTGCATAGAAATTCATACAGGTTCTTTTCAGGGATTCAGTCTGTTCATGAATTTTAAAGGAAAGCTTACATGATCTTCACGCGAGATGAAGAGTTCGTGGTTTGTGCGAGTCTCCAGGTGAGGTGATTAGCTGTTTCGGAAAAAAAAACGCTGAGACATACATATAGGTATAAACCCAGATGCAGCTGTCGATTCTCTCCACTTTATTCGCACAGGGCTGCCGGTTGCATCGGTCTGTTGTCGCCGTTACCAGTGCCCTAAATATGACTTCTTTGGGATCCGTCCTGTTGTTCTACTATCCGAACATAGATGTTGGTTTTTGATCTCAGGGTGGTAAACCTTCAGTCGATTCTTTTAACTTTAAAACTCGATTCCCATTACAGTTTACCCGCTTTGCTATTTGTCTTGCTTCACCCAACCATATACTGTTGCTGTTCACGGAAGCTGCGGTCATAAGCCGTTCGGTCTAACATTATGCAGGCAGAAGGACACGGTCGTCAACTTGCGGTTACCCTAGTCTAACAGCAGTTACTTGTAAATGTGGTCGATTTTGTGTTTCGGTTAGAAAGATATGTTTATTTGCTTTATTTTAATCAATTGTTGCTGTAATAATCAGCTGAAGAGATAGAGCCTAATCTATTGTTTGTGTATTCTTTGTTCAAAAATTTTACTTAACTTCAATTTATACTTACCCATCAGACACCTTTATGTAATTATCACTGCCTTTCGTTCATCAGTTTGTGCAATCGAAAGAAGAAAACATAAAAATTGAGTGCAATAAGATATGATTGCAAAAGATCAGAGATTCGTTAGAAACAGAGAGATAAGATCCATTGCAATGTAGATTAAAGAAGTATTCAGAAATCACATCTGGAACGTATCCTTTTCCAGCAGCGGAGTTTGGCTGGCAATTTCACGAACTATAAAGTTGGGGGAGGCGAAAGTGGGGGGGGGGGGGGGGGGGTGCTCATAGAAATAGATTAAAATAGACAATCATGGAGGGAGCGCTTTTAGATAAAAATCATGAGAACTAAAGTGTGATTATTTGTTCCCCCTGTCTCTCTCTCTCTCTCTCTCTCTCTCTCTCTCTCTCTCTCTCTCTCTCTCTCTCTCTCTCTAAGCATGTGTCTGTGTGGGCGACTGTGTGTATGAGTGTGTGTTTGTGTGTGTGTCTGTCTGCCTGCCTATCTGCCTGCCTGTCCGTCTGTCTGCTTGTCTGTCTGCTTGTCTGTCTGCTTGTCTGTCTGCTTGTCTGTCTGCTTGTCTGTCTGCTTGTCTGTCTGTCTGTCTGTCTGTCTGTCTGTCTGTCTGTCTGTCTGTCTGTCTGTCTGTCTGTCTGTCTGTCTGTCTGTCTGTCTGTCTGTCTGTCTGTCTGTCTGTCTGTCTGTCTGTCTGTCTGTCTGTCTGTCTGTCTGTCTGTCTGTCTGTCTGTCTGTCTGTCTGTCTGTCTGTGTATGTGTGTATGTGTGTGAATGCATGTGTGTGTGTGCATGTTCATATGTGTGTGCATGTTCGTATGTATGTGGATATATGAGTGTATTGGGTGCCTATGTGTGTGTGTGTAAAGGAGTCAATGGGTTTGCGTGTGTATGTGGGTGTGTGTCTTCGCGCGCGAGCGTGCGCACATATTTTACCACCCATGCTTTTGACTTGATATTCATAATGTGCCTAATATTACATGAACATAACATGCTTTATTGCTGAAATACAACTGCTGTGTGAAAGATGGGAGTTTGAAAGGGCCGAATGTAAGACAGGCCTGCGTGCCTAATTTGTAACCCTTTGAAAATAAAGTTCGTTCGTTCGATCTCTTTCTCCCTCCCTCCCCCCCTCTTCCTCCCTCTCTCTCTCTCTCTCTCCTCTCTCTCTCTCTCTCTCTCTCTCTCTCTCTCTCTCTCTCTCTTTCCCTTCCCCTCTCATTTTCCCCTTTATGAAAAAGAGAAGAAAACATTTGAAACCAAACGAAAAGTTTATTAGCAACCTTCACAATACATAAAATAAAAACAAAACGTGAGCATTGCGGCTATGGAGCCTTCATCAGCACATACAAATCTAACAATACCACATAAATCGGGTCGATGGTTTCTTTGCAGACTGCCTATACGCGTGTGTTAGGGAGTTAATACCCCATGTGAAGCACCAAAGGCTATAACTATTGGGGTTTGAGATAAAACTGTGAGGGAAGTTCAATCCTCTAGGAGTTTAAACGAAACTGTGTTGACAATTCAGTCCAGAGGGTGTTAAAGTACCTAAAGTGTAAAAAAAAGAGATTCTCAAGAGACTTGCTGACTCTGTCGCTGGAGTGACTAGATTTAGTGGCTTTCATCTCCATGTCGAGGACACATTGGTGATCCTGGGAAGTCCAACGGTACTAGTTTCAGGGCACCATTTTGCAGGTCCAAAAGATTTTGTCTGAACCTGACAGCCAGCCGTAGACCTGTTTCACCAATGTATTTCACGCCACATCTCTATGAGAAAGAGAAACCGTTACTTTTACAAGTGGCAACAGTTTCATCGCTAAGGGCACTTTTATAAGATGCAACCATTTTATCGCTATGGGTACTTTTATAAGTTGCAACAGTTTCATCGCTATGGGAACTTTTAAAAGTTGCAAACATTTTATCACTATGGGTACTTTTATAAGTTGCAACAGTTTCATCGCTATGGGTACTTTTATAAGTTGCAACAGTTTCATCGCTATGGGCACTTTTATAAGTTGCAACAGTTTCATCGCTACCATTACTTCTATAAACTGTGACAGTATCGTCGCCATGGTTACTTTTATAATTTGCGACAGTTTCATCGGCTCTCGTTACCTCTATAAACTGCGACAATTTAAGCTTTTTTTTTTTTTTTTTAAACAAACTGTGACAGTTTCATTACTATCGTTTTTCACTGTTTCAGTTTCACATCCCGAGTGTCGTATTTTCATTGTAACCAGGTGTGAACTTGAGTCAAATGACTTATATCAATAATGATTGCCCTTGTTTTAATTAATTTAATATCGCGCCATATTTCCACAAGTCCATTTCAAGGCCAAAGCAACAATCTCTGACGGCCACCCTGGCCAACATCTTTGATCTTGCAGTCATCTGTCAGTCTATGACAGCTCTGGCCAGCATAGGTGACGGCTGAAGCTGCCCACAACGGGTCTTTATATCTCAAATGATTTTATATGAGCTCTGACTAACTAGTAATTAACTGACCGTCACTTTTTTTCGCCCAAATAGAGCTTAAGAGTGATTAGTCACCTGAGTAACTCTTTAGTAAAACACCTGACAAGATACAGCGAAATATGAATATATATATATATATATATATATATATATATATATATATATATATATATATATATATATATATATATATATAATTTTCTTCCTTTGTCTACTACTGGATGGAATGCTTCGAGGGTTCTGTCTGATGCCAATCTTATAACATGGCCAAACCATTTTAGTTGTTGTCTGCCTATAAAGTTCAGTATTAATTCTATGTCGATTCTCCTCCTGATATCATCATTCATAAGTCGATCTTTCCTCATTACACCTAGCATAGTACGTAAACATTTCATTTCTGTTGTGACTTGACTATTTCCCTTCTGTCTTCTGAAGACATTGTCCATGTTTCACACTGATAGCATAGTGTTGGTAAGAATATTGTGTTAATTAGTGGTCTTTTAGTGTTCATATTCAGATGCTTGCATTTCATATCTATATATATATATATAATATATATATATATATATATATATATATATATATATATATATATATATATATATATATATATATATATATATATATATATATATATATATATATATATATATATATATATACCTGCTGATCGGAAGGTCGTGGGTTCACGTCCTGACAAAGCCAAAGTTTTTTTTTTTTTTAAAATACTTTGACTCCCAAGTCGACCCAGCTTTAAGTGGGTATAAGGTGCAGTCATGGGAAGTAAAGGCGGCGGGCGTGATGCTGAACACATCACCCACCAAGTGCCGATAGGTCTATAAAAATATAGGTCCAGCCTTACATTCCCAAAACGCCTAACGGCGTGGAAAAGGGACCGTTACTTATACACACACACACAAACACAGATTATATATTTATATATATATATATATATATATATATATATATATATATATATATATATATATATATATATATATATATATATATATACAATGGCAACATGTGTACACACAATTTAAATATCAGATCTTGTTCTACGATATTACAAAGGTTCATACAGCAAAAACGGCATCTGTCTGCATCTGCCGCATGCATCAAACGTTAAAACATCCCTAGACACAGATGTGACCTTTGACCCTTGCGACCTTGATAACCTCGATACAAACACATGTTAAAGGTTAACAAACCTGTAATCACAGGATTTATGATAGAACAACAAGGGACTGGGCTGACCTTTCTACCCAGTCTGATTACTCATGGCATATCGGGCATACCCACGACTGCTCCGTCTCCTGCATCAAATGTCTTTAGGTGTAGATACTGTTTCTGTAGCACCACACTGGTTGTACCTGAACTTCTTCCTTTTCTTCTCTTTTCCGTTCACCGGTTTTAAACTCCGGCGAAAAGTTCTGGTTGTTCATCCACTTCTGGACTCTAGGCCTGTTCCAGAAATTAAGTGTTACATGTACATCAGCTTCACAGGTCTGACTCATTTGCATGCAGACTGTTGGTTCTTTGCCTCTCAGGCGGATGTAAGGGGTTAGCTCACCATCCCTCCCGACATTAGTTAGTTTGAAGGAGATTCCGGCGCCGATGCCTGCAATCCAGATTCTTGTAGAGAAAAGATATAAACCCGAACGAAAAGTATATCAGCAAGCTTCACAAATAACAACCGCAAACAATAACGTGAACGTTCCGGATATGGAGCCCTCATCAGCACGTACATAAATAAAACAATACCACACAAATACACAAAATCACTCAGCTTGGTATCTCGAACCGGCCAGGTTGACGTCTTTTCGGTAGACTCGTCGATTCTTTTCAAGTAAAATAAGAATTCTCTCTCTCTCTCTCTCTCTCTCTCTCTCTCTCTCTCTCTCTCTCTCTCTCTCTCTCTCTCTCTCTCTCTCTCTGTGTGTGTGTGTGCATGTGTGTGTGTCTAATTTCTTGCTCGTCTTTTCTCTTATTTTCTTTTCTTGCTCTACCTACTTCTCTCTCTCTCTCTCTCTCTCTCTCTCTCTCTCTCTCTCTCTCTCTCTCTCTCTCTCATTTCTCGCTCGCTCTTTCTCTTATTTTCTTTTTCTTGCTCTACTCGACTTTATCTCTCTCTCTCTGTCTCTCTCTCTCTTTATAATTTCTCGCTCGCTTTTTCTCTTACTTTATTTTCTTGCTCCACCTCCTCCCCCCCCCCCTTCTCTCTCTATCTCTCTCTCTTTCTTTGTCTCTCTCTCTCTCTCTCTCTCTCTTTCTAATTTCTCACTCGCTTTTTCTCTTTTTTCTTTTCTTGCTCTACCTCCTTTTTTCTCTTTCTCTCTCACTCTTTCTCTCCCTCTCACTCTCTCTCTCTCTCTTTCTCTGTGTGTGTGTGTGTGTCTCTTGTGTGCCCTCCCCTCACATCATTAAGCAGAGTGATATCCCCAACAACGAGGCACAAATCGTGCCGCACACAAAAGCCAGAACGAGGCAATCCCCTACTGAACGTAGAACATATTGAAATCTTGATGGGATTTCTAGCTCGTCCTAGAAGCGATAAAAACTAATTACAAGAGAATAAGCCCTCGCTGTCATCGATTCATCCTGGCAGACTCGACAGCATGCTCGTTGTCTGTCCAACCGTAATCAGCTGTAGGCACAAGAGTAATGACAACACGAGTAGACAATTTGTCACAGTATTATGGCTTCAATCTACATTCTTTGGTCATGTGATGAGAAGGAAAAAGCTGGAGTACATCGTGACAATCGGAAAGTTGGAGGGGAGGAGAGGCAGTGGGAGGATAAGAGAACAGATGCTGGACGGTTTGACATCATGGCAAGGAAGATCCTCTGTGTCAGAGTTGACCGAAAGGACACAAGACAGAAGGTTGTGGATAAACATGACTACCTATGCCACACGACATAGACTTTAAGAAAAAGATTCTGGATTTTTATGAATTAGGTATCTTGATAGTTTTATGCGTCTTATGGGTTCTCTAGCCGAATGGTAAGACCGGTTTTTTTTTATTTTTATTTTGCGCTCTTAAAGTTGTGGGTTTGGATTAGAAATCATGTCCTTTCGTTTTGCCAGTGTCGGTAATCTTGAAATGCCTGGGTGTCTGCCGCTGGAGCTACAAGTGTTGTTCGTTGCGGGATGTTCGTGGTGGATGAGCAGACCGCTCTGCGAGAAGGGCCAAGTCATATGGGTGCAAGCAAGAAGAAGAAGAAGAAGGGGAGGAAACACGAGAAAGCGGAAGAGGAGGAAGAATAGAAAGAACGGGACGAAGAGAAAGGTAAAGAAGAGCGGGAAGATCAAGAGCCAGAGGAAGAAGGGAAAGGGAAGAAGAAGGATAAAAGGAAAAGGAGGAAAAAACTAGAAAAACGAATAAAATAAGAAAGACATAAGAAAAAGAAATTAGGACTGAATAAGGAAGGAAGAAAAAGGAAGGAAGAAGAAGGAAGGAAGATAAAAGGAAGAAAGAAGAAGGAAGGAAGAAGAATGAAAAAGAAGAAGGTAGGATGAAGAAGGAAGGAAAAAGACAGACAGACAGACAGACAGACAGACAGACAGACAGACAGACAGACAGACAGACAGACAGACAGACAGACAGACAGACAGACAGACAGACAGACAGACAGACAGACAGACAGACAGACAGACAGACAGACAGACAGACAGACAGACAGACGGACAGACTGACAGACGGACAGACAGACAGACAGACAGACCAGACAGACAGACAGACAGACCAGACAGACAGGCAGACAGACAGACAGACATATAGACAGACAGACAGATGGACAGACGGGCTTACGGACAGACGGACAGACGGACAGACGGACAGACGGACAGACGGACAGACGGACAGACAGACAGACAGACAGACAGACAGACAGACAGACAGACAGACAGACAGACAGACAGACAGACAGACAGACAGACAGACAGGGTGGAAGGGAGGGAGGGATAGATGGATAGATGGATAGATGGATAGATGGATAGATGGATAGATAGATAGATAGATAGATAGATAGATAGATAGATAGATAGATAGATAGATAGATAGATAGATAGACAGATAGATAGATAGATAGACAGATAGATAGATAGATAGATAGACAGACAGATAGACAGATAGATAGACAGATAGATAGATAGATAGATAGATAGATAGATAGATAGATAGATAGATAGATAGATAGATAGATAGATAGATAGATAGATAGATAGATAGATAGATAGATAGATAGATAGATAGATAGATAGATAGATAGATAGATAGATAGATAGATAGATAGATAGATAGATAGATAGATAGATAGATAGATATATAGATAGATAGATAGATAGATAGATAGATAGATAGATAGATAGATAGATAGATAGATAGATAGATAGATAGATAGATAGATAGATAGATAGATAGATAGATAGATAGATAGATAGATAGATAGATAGATAGATAGATAGATAGATAGATAGATAGATAGATAGATAGATAGATA
Source organism: Candidula unifasciata (assembly GCA_905116865.2). Classification (NCBI taxonomy): domain Eukaryota; kingdom Metazoa; phylum Mollusca; class Gastropoda; order Stylommatophora; family Geomitridae; genus Candidula; species Candidula unifasciata. The sequence continues at coordinate 298,392 of CAJHNH020002935.1, forward strand.
GATAGATAGATAGATAGATAGATAGATAGATAGATAGATAGATAGATAGATAGATAGATAGATAGATAGATAGATTAGATACGGAGGGAGGCTAGAAGAAGAAGAATCAACACTGCTATGATCAGGGCTTTTTTCCCCTGGCGGTACGCATCGGTGCTCAGTACTGGCACCTCTTTTTTGTGCATCTTTTAGTGAGTACCGGAACCTTTATTTCTACGGGAAAAGCCGTTTCTTAATTAAAAGACTGGCATGAGACACGGCACCACAGATAGCAATGTGATACAGATACAGCGGTAACAGATCCAGAGGTCGACCACGCAGATGATGGACCACAGAAATGTCAGAGACATTGAAAAGTACTTAATACGAAGCGGAAAAAAACCGCCCCATTCAAGAGATGTCTCCCAGCCCTGACTCTGCGACCGTTGTGATGTAAACATCATTACCCAGCAAGTGTAGATCCCTTTAACAAGTAACACGAGTTTAGCACTATATAACCGACGAGGGAATGATGTAAGGTTGGGGGAGGGGGGGGGTAGCGTGGAAAAAGAGTGAGTCAAGTCGGGCAGCACCGAGAATTATGGTTGAAAAAGGGTGGGGCGGGTGTGGTAGGTGACAAACGGGCATACATACGGTTTTTAACATAATAAAATATATTTAGGGGGAGGGAAAGAACACATAACGTTAATCCTCCCATGCCCGTCTATATACACACCAGGTCACTTCTGTTTGGTCGTTCCAGAGCCCCGTGGCCTTCGCACAAGGTCAGAGGGGTGTTCCGCGATACCGTTGATATCGCGAGTTGCAAATTTCAACACGCCAGTGTTTTTAACGCTCTAAAAACATAGAGCAACTGACCCTAACACAACTACCCAGAAGAATGCTGCAGTATGTCACAGTTATTCTCTTTCTCGCAATGAAAACGTAAATGCAAGACAAAACAGAAGGAAAACAACAGAGCGGCACACTCATAACCTTCAGGAAAGTCGAAAAGCCCAACAAACTTGTGAAAGAAAAGTGATCTACTCTATTTGGGGAGATTATCGTGAAACTAACCGGAGGGGAATATACCAAAATGGCAAAAACAGTGTTGTTAATATGTATGTGTATCTCTCTCTCTCTCTCTCCTCTTCTCTCTCTCTCTCTCTCTCTCTCTCTGTGTGTGTGTGTGTGTGTGTGTGTGTGTTGTGGCAAGACATTTATCTTGCCACGATACTGTGGGAAGTCACCGTGATATAGCAGCTAGACGCTAGCATACGATCGGAAGGTCGTGGGTTCGGGCCCTGGAGGAAATGACCTTGGCTCCCAGGTCGACCCAGCCTTGAGTGGGTACCAGGTGCAGTCCTGGAAAATAAATTCAACCGATTGGTCTATAAAATATAGGTCTAGCCCTATATATCTAATAGGCTTAAAGGCACTGTGGATGGCGGAAATCAATGGGCGAAAAACTTGTGCAAACTTTTATCGTTTCTGTAAATCCTGACTTGTCTCTCTTAGTCGGAATCTCTCGCTTTCTCTCTCTCTCTCTCTCCCCCTCTCTACTGAACAATCGGCTTTGACTTCTGAAGCCCTCACACTGGCGCCCCATCTCCCATAGACCAATCTCCTGTGTCGGCGCACATCACGTGATGCACGGCGCGCGTCCAGGTTTTGACGCGCCGGGGTCCTAACCGTCAAGTTTCATGGCTTTCGGAGCTGCGGAGCTTTTTTTTTTGATGGCTGGCGCTTCAGAAATCGCCGTATTTATTTACAGTTTGTGTGGAAACGTGCGAACGGATCGCGCCTGAGAAAAGTTATGCACCGGCGTATGTACCCCGGGTGCGATATTACCTTTCTGTTATCTCCGGCCGCGCGATGCCAGAGCAAAGTTGGTGGAGGAATAGATATTTTCCGTTGCTATCTAGATTTTGTTTTTAGATTTTCACCAAGCTGGCTTATAGTTTTAGCCTGTGAACAATTTAGTTGGATTTATTTACTTTAAAAATAAAAGTGGAGTAAATTTTGTAATAGCCTTATACAACTGTGTATTATGTAAGTTACAAAACGTCGAGTTCTGGATTCATGCTTTTATTGTTTTAGCTCAAAAATAAAAATAGATTCCAGATCTTTTTATTTTTAGTTAACTGTTTTGTTGAGGCGAGAATAAATTTTTATCTGATTTCTATTTTAGTTAAAAAAGAACTGTGATCTTTTTGATTTTGGATAATTAATATATGCTGACAAGAGCAACTGTTTGTAATGTTTTTATGTTCTGTGATCTTCGTATGAGCATTAGTTTGTGTAGTATAAGGGGTTTGTTTTTTAGTCACTGATGAACTTTAACTCGTATGGCGATTAAAATGTGGAGCTTATGCCATCGGGTTATAAACTTGATTTTATGTGATCTAATTGTAATGTTTAGTTTCTGTGATCATCTTACAAACTTTATTTCGTTCACATTTTCTTAATTGTTTAAGTTTAGACAACGGATCAACATCATGGCACTAGGTTAGTAACCCATAAGTGCTCCGTTCTTCTTCTAAATCAAGCCTGAGTCCGAAGAATCTCATCGCAGTGCACGAACTCCGTAGCACAAGGGAGGATCCTTAAATACTTTATGTAAATTTTAAACTCCAAATTTTGCCCGGACAGCGCCGTTAGGCTCTTTTCTCGATTTCAAACTGCAAAGGGATTTTTTTACGTTCGCAATAGACACGGGTGTCGCACTCGACAGTCGAGGCGGACGCCCTGCCCCGAGACCACGCAGCCTTCGCCAAATTTTCATAATACAGATTAATACAGATTTACATCAATATGCTGACAATAATTAGTTTCTGCTATGAACTAATGAAAGTTACCTAATCTTTAAAACAGTTTAATGCTGTATACTTACAATGATTGCATAATACACTGCATTTGTTTTTGAAGTTTGAACAACGGATCAACATCATGACACACGGGCAATAACCCATAAGGGCTCCGTTCTTCTTCTAACTCAAGTCCGAGTCCGAAGTAGCTCAGCGTAGTGCATGAGCCCCGTAGCACCGGCGAGGATCCTGAAATATTTTGGGTAGATTTTCACCACCACATTTTGTCCAGGCAGTGCCGTTAGGCTACTCTTTTCGATTTCCAACTGCCAAGGGACTTTTTATGTGCGCAACAATACACAAGGGCGTCCGATCTAACTACCCAATGATGAGGAGAAATTACTAGAAGTCCACGTGAAAAAAAATCCTAGCACACACCGGAGCCTGAAACCGTGAGCTCTAGCACACGAGGCGGACACCATACCTCGAGACCACTTAGCCCTCTTCAATGTCTTTTGTTTTTTTCTTTTAGTTACTCAACGCAGACTGCTTCTAATAATTCACTGTTATTGCCAGGTTTAGACTTGATGAGGTTCTAAAAAATAACGCCCTGAGGCCCCTACCCTTTTAAATTGTATAAGCTTATAGAAAAAAAAAAAAAAAAAACATTAAAATATATTCGGCTTTTAAATCTATGCAGAATAAAAAAATACTGTCGTTTAATTTTTTGTAAAAGAAATGATTAAAAAAATATGTGTTTGAAAACTCGCAAAAATTGAATTATATAATTCCCCATGTAGGCCCCATTGTGGGGAAAAAAAAAAAAAGACCCACCGCCTACCTAAAAGCATGTCGTAAGAGTCGACTAATTGGGAAGCATCTTTCCAAGTCCGGAGTACATCTGCCTGTCAGGCGAGGAACCAACAGTCTGCATTCAAAAAAGTCAGATCTGTGAAACAGATGTGCATGCAAACGGATGTGCACACAACACTGGACTACAGTCCAAACGTGGACGAACAACCAGAATCTTCCGTTGGAGTTTACAGCCAGTGAACGCGAAGAAGAAGAAGAAGAAGAAGATATTATACAATCTCTAAAAGGGTCAATTAAAAAAAAACATTAAATTTAAAATAAATGGCACGAAAATTGCATTTGTGGAAGAAATTATTTTTTTTAGGCCCCTGTAGATGGTGAGGCCCTAAGCTGTAGTTATAAAGCTTAAACCTAAACCCAGCAATGGTCACTGCAGTTCACTTATTAAACAGATTCGGTGAATCAATGGCTATTCAGCTATTTTATTTCCCGAGTGGGTTCCAGATCCCC